>CM026386.1:72513811-72580655 GCA_014843695.1 Archivesica marissinica | reverse complement strand
TCCTGTGTGTACATATAAGAACCAGATCGAGGTCCTGTGTGTACATATAAGAACCAGATCGTCTAATCGAGGTCCTGTGTGTACATATAAGAACCAGATCATCTAATCGAGGTCCTGTGTGTACATATAAGAACCAGATCCTCTAATCGAGGTCCTGTGTGTACATATAAGAACCAGATCATCTAATCGAGGTCCTGTGTGTACATATAAGAACCGATCATCTAATCGAGGTCCTGTGTGTACATATAAGAACCAGATCGAGGTCCTGTGTGTACATATAAGAACCAGATCTCTAATCGAGGTCCTGTGTGTACATATAAGAACCAGATCATCTAATCGAGGTCCTGTGTGTACATATAAGAACCAGATCCTCTAATCGAGGTCCTGTGTGTACATATAAGAACCAGATCGTCTAATCGAGGTCCTGTGTGTACATATAAGAACCAGATCGAGGTCCTGTGTGTACATATAAGAACCAGATCGAGGTCCTGTGTGTACATATAAGAACCAGATCGAGGTCCTGTGTGTACATATAAGAACCAGATCGAGGTCCTGTGTGTACATATAAGAACCAGATCGAGGTCCTGTGTGTACATATAAGAACCAGATCATCTAATCGAGGTCCTGTGTGTACATATAAGAACCAGATCATCTAATCGAGGTCCTGTGTGTACATATAAGAACCAGATCGAGGTCCTGTGTGTACATATAAGAACCAGATCATCTAATCGAGGTCCTGTGTGTACATATAAGAACCAGATCATCTAATCGAGGTCCTGTGTGTACATATAAGAACCAGATCATCTAATCGAGGTCCTGTGTGTACATATAAGAACCAGATCGAGGTCCTGTGTGTACATATAAGAACCTGATCGTCTAATCGAGGTCCTGTGTGTACATATAAGAACCAGATCGAGGTCCTGTGTGCACATATAAGAACCAGATCGAGGTCCTGTGTGTACATATAAGAACCAGATCGAGGTCCTGTGTGTACATATAAGAACCCGATCCTCTAATCGAGGTCCTGTGTGTACATATAAGAACCTGATCATCTAATCGAGGTCCTGTGTGTACATATAAGAACCAGATCATCTAATCGAGGTCCTGTGTGTACATATAAGAACCAGATCGTCTAATCGAGGTCCTGTGTGTACATATAAGAACCAGATCGAGGTCCTGTGTGCACATATAAGAACCAGATCGAGGTCCTGTGTGTACATATAAGAACCAGATCGTCTAATCGAGGTCCTGTGTGCACATATAAGAACCAGATCGAGGTCCTGTGTGTACATATAAGAACCAGATCGAGGTCCTGTGTGTACATATAAGAACCAGATCGAGGTCCTGTGTGTACATATAAGAACCAGATCGAGGTCCTGTGTGTACATATAAGAACCTGATCGTCTAATCGAGGTCCTGTGTGCACATATAAGAACCAGATCGAGGTCCTGTGTGTACATATAAGAACCAGATCCTCTAATCGAGGTCCTGTGTGTACATATAAGAACCAGATCGAGGTCCTGTGTGTACATATAAGAACCAGATCGTCTAATCGAGGTCCTGTATGTACATATAAGAACCAGATCGAGGTCCTGTGTGTACATATAAGAACCGATCCTCTAATCGAGGTCCTGTGTGTACATATAAGAACCAGATCATCTAATCGAGGTCCTGTGTGTACATATAAGAACCAGATCATCTAATCGAGGTCCTGTGTGTACATATAAGAACCAGATCGAGGTCCTGTGTGTACATATAAGAACCGATCTCTAATCGAGGTCCTGTGTGTACATATAAGAACCAGATCATCTAATCGAGGTCCTGTGTGTACATATAAGAACCAGATCATCTAATCGAGGTCCTGTGTGTACATATAAGAACCAGATCGTCTAATCGAGGTCCTGTGTGTACATATAAGAACCAGATCGAGGTCCTGTGTGCACATATAAGAACCAGATCGAGGTCCTGTGTGTACATATAAGAACCAGATCGAGGTCCTGTGTGTACATATAAGAACCTGATCATCTAATCGAGGTCCTGTGTGTACATATAAGAACCAGATCGAGGTCCTGTGTGTACATATAAGAACCAGATCGTCTAATCGAGGTCCTGTGTGTACATATAAGAACCAGATCGAGGTCCTGTGTGTACATATAAGAACCAGATCCTCTAATCGAGGTCCTGTGTGTACATATAAGAACCAGATCGTCTAATCGAGGTCCTGTGTGTACATATAAGAACCAGATCGAGGTCCTGTGTGTACATATAAGAACCAGATCATCTAATCGAGGTCCTGTGTGTACATATAAGAACCAGATCATCTAATCGAGGTCCTGTGTGTACATATAAGAACCAGATCATCTAATCGAGGTCCTGTGTGTACATATAAGAACCTGATCATCTAATCGAGGTCCTGTGTGTACATATAAGAACCAGATCGAGGTCCTGTGTGTACATATAAGAACCAGATCGTCTAATCGAGGTCCTGTGTGCACATATAAGAACCAGATCGAGGTCCTGTGTGTACATATAAGAACCAGATCATCTAATCGAGGTCCTGTGTGTACATATAAGAACCAGATCATCTAATCGAGGTCCTGTGTGTACATATAAGAACCAGATCATCTAATCGAGGTCCTGTGTGTACATATAAGAACCAGATCATCTAATCGAGGTCCTGTGTGTACATATAAGAACCAGATCATCTAATCGAGGTCCTGTGTGTACATATAAGAACCAGATCGAGGTCCTGTGTGTACATATAAGAACCAGATCATCTAATCGAGGTCCTGTGTGTACATATAAGAACCAGATCATCTAATCGAGGTCCTGTGTGTACATATAAGAACCAGATCGAGGTCCTGTGTGTACATATAAGAACCAGATCCTCTAATCGAGGTCCTGTGTGTACATATAAGAACCAGATCGAGGTCCTGTGTGTACATATAAGAACCAGATCGTCTAATCGAGGTCCTGTGTGTACATATAAGAACCAGATCGAGGTCCTGTGTGTACATATAAGAACCAGATCTCTAATCGAGGTCCTGTGTGTACATATAAGAACCAGATCATCTAATCGAGGTCCTGTGTGTACATATAAGAACCAGATCATCTAATCGAGGTCCTGTGTGTACATATAAGAACCAGATCTCTAATCGAGGTCCTGTGTGTACATATAAGAACCAGATCTCTAATCGAGGTCCTGTGTGTACATATAAGAACCAGATCGTCTAATCGAGGTCCTGTGTGTACATATAAGAACCAGATCGAGGTCCTGTGTGTACATATAAGAACCAGATCGAGGTCCTGTGTGTACATATAAGAACCAGATCATCTAATCGAGGTCCTGTGTGTACATATAAGAACCAGATCATCTAATCGAGGTCCTGTGTGTACATATAAGAACCAGATCATCTAATCGAGGTCCTGTGTGTACATATAAGAACCAGATCGTCTAATCGAGGTCCTGTGTGTACATATAAGAACCAGATCGAGGTCCTGTGTGTACATATAAGAACCAGATCATCTAATCGAGGTCCTGTGTGTACATATAAGAACCAGATCATCTAATCGAGGTCCTGTGTGTACATATAAGAACCAGATCATCTAATCGAGGTCCTGTGTGTACATATAAGAACCAGATCGAGGTCCTGTGTGTACATATAAGAACCAGATCATCTAATCGAGGTCCTGTGTGTACATATAAGAACCAGATCATCTAATCGAGGTCCTGTGTGTACATATAAGAACCAGATCATCTAATCGAGGTCCTGTGTGTACATATAAGAACCAGATCGAGGTCCTGTGTGTACATATAAGAACCAGATCGTCTAATCGAGGTCCTGTGTGTACATATAAGAACCAGATCGAGGTCCTGTGTGTACATATAAGAACCAGATCTCTAATCGAGGTCCTGTGTGTACATATAAGAACCAGATCATCTAATCGAGGTCCTGTGTGTACATATAAGAACCAGATCATCTAATCGAGGTCCTGTGTGTACATATAAGAACCAGATCTCTAATCGAGGTCCTGTGTGTACATATAAGAACCAGATCATCTAATCGAGGTCCTGTGTGTACATATAAGAACCAGATCATCTAATCGAGGTCCTGTGTGTACATATAAGAACCAGATCATCTAATCGAGGTCCTGTGTGTACATATAAGAACCAGATCATCTAATCGAGGTCCTGTGTGTACATATAAGAACCAGATCGAGGTCCTGTGTGTACATATAAGAACCAGATCGTCTAATCGAGGTCCTGTGTGCACATATAAGAACCAGATCGAGGTCCTGTGTGTACATATAAGAACCCGATCCTCTAATCGAGGTCCTGTGTGTACATATAAGAACCAGATCGAGGTCCTGTGTGTACATATAAGAACCAGATCGAGGTCCTGTGTGTACATATAAGAACCTGATCGTCTAATCGAGGTCCTGTGTGCACATATAAGAACCAGATCGAGGTCCTGTGTGTACATATAAGAACCAGATCTCTAATCGAGGTCCTGTGTGTACATATAAGAACCAGATCGAGGTCCTGTGTGTACATATAAGAACCAGATCCTCTAATCGAGGTCCTGTGTGTACATATAAGAACCAGATCGAGGTCCTGTGTGTACATATAAGAACCAGATCGTCTAATCGAGGTCCTGTATGTACATATAAGAACCAGATCGAGGTCCTGTGTGTACATATAAGAACCTGATCCTCTAATCGAGGTCCTGTGTGTACATATAAGAACCAGATCATCTAATCGAGGTCCTGTGTGTACATATAAGAACCAGATCATCTAATCGAGGTCCTGTGTGTACATATAAGAACCAGATCGAGGTCCTGTGTGTACATATAAGAACCCGATCCTCTAATCGAGGTCCTGTGTGTACATATAAGAACCAGATCATCTAATCGAGGTCCTGTGTGTACATATAAGAACCTGATCATCTAATCGAGGTCCTGTGTGTACATATAAGAACCAGATCGAGGTCCTGTGTGTACATATAAGAACCAGATCTCTAATCGAGGTCCTGTGTGTACATATAAGAACCAGATCTCTAATCGAGGTCCTGTGTGTACATATAAGAACCAGATCATCTAATCGAGGTCCTGTGTGTACATATAAGAACCAGATCGTCTAATCGAGGTCCTGTGTGTACATATAAGAACCAGATCGAGGTCCTGTGTGTACATATAAGAACCAGATCGAGGTCCTGTGTGTACATATAAGAACCAGATCGAGGTCCTGTGTGTACATATAAGAACCAGATCTCTAATCGAGGTCCTGTGTGTACATATAAGAACCAGATCGAGGTCCTGTGTGTACATATAAGAACCAGATCATCTAATCGAGGTCCTGTGTGTACATATAAGAACCAGATCTCTAATCGAGGTCCTGTGTGTACATATAAGAACCAGATCATCTAATCGAGGTCCTGTGTGTACATATAAGAACCAGATCATCTAATCGAGGTCCTGTGTGTACATATAAGAACCTGATCATCTAATCGAGGTCCTGTGTGTACATATAAGAACCAGATCATCTAATCGAGGTCCTGTGTGTACATATAAGAACCAGATCATCTAATCGAGGTCCTGTGTGTACATATAAGAACCAGATCGAGGTCCTGTGTGTACATATAAGAACCAGATCATCTAATCGAGGTCCTGTGTGTACATATAAGAACCAGATCGAGGTCCTGTGTGTACATATAAGAACCAGATCCTCTAATCGAGGTCCTGTGTGTACATATAAGAACCTGATCATCTAATCGAGGTCCTGTGTGTACATATAAGAACCAGATCGAGGTCCTGTGTGTACATATAAGAACCAGATCGAGGTCCTGTGTGTACATATAAGAACCAGATCATCTAATCGAGGTCCTGTGTGTACATATAAGAACCAGATCGAGGTCCTGTGTGTACATATAAGAACCAGATCGAGGTCCTGTGTGTACATATAAGAACCAGATCGAGGTCCTGTGTGTACATATAAGAACCGATCATCGAGGTCCTGTGTGTACATATAAGAACAGATCGAGGTCCTGTGTGTACATATAAGAACCAGATCATCTAATCGAGGTCCTGTGTGTACATATAAGAACCAGATCATCTAATCGAGGTCCTGTGTGTACATATAAGAACCAGATCGAGGTCCTGTGTGTACATATAAGAACCAGATCCTCTAATCGAGGTCCTGTGTGTACATATAAGAACCAGATCATCTAATCGAGGTCCTGTGTGTACATATAAGAACCAGATCATCTAATCGAGGTCCTGTGTGTACATATAAGAACCAGATCGAGGTCCTGTGTGTACATATAAGAACCTGATCGTCTAATCGAGGTCCTGTGTGTACATATAAGAACCAGATCGAGGTCCTGTGTGCACATATAAGAACCAGATCGAGGTCCTGTGTGTACATATAAGAACCAGATCGAGGTCCTGTGTGTACATATAAGAACCCGATCCTCTAATCGAGGTCCTGTGTGTACATATAAGAACCTGATCATCTAATCGAGGTCCTGTGTGTACATATAAGAACCTGATCATCTAATCGAGGTCCTGTGTGTACATATAAGAACCCGATTGTCTAATCGAGGTCCTGTGTGTACATATAAGAACCAGATCGAGGTCCTGTGTGCACATATAAGAACCAGATCGAGGTCCTGTGTGTACATATAAGAACCTGATCGTCTAATCGAGGTCCTGTGTGCACATATAAGAACCAGATCGAGGTCCTGTGTGTACATATAAGAACCAGATCGAGGTCCTGTGTGTACATATAAGAACCAGATCGAGGTCCTGTGTGTACATATAAGAACCAGATCGAGGTCCTGTGTGTACATATAAGAACCTGATCGTCTAATCGAGGTCCTGTGTGCACATATAAGAACCAGATCGAGGTCCTGTGTGTACATATAAGAACCAGATCCTCTAATCGAGGTCCTGTATGTACATATAAGAACCAGATCGAGGTCCTGTGTGTACATATAAGAACCAGATCGATGTCCTGTTGTACATATAAGAACCAGATCGAGGTCCTGTGTGTACATATAAGAACCTGATCCTCTAATCGAGGTCCTGTGTGTACATATAAGAACCAGATCATCTAATCGAGGTCCTGTGTGTACATATAAGAACCAGATCATCTAATCGAGGTCCTGTGTGTACATATAAGAACCAGATCGAGGTCCTGTGTGTACATATAAGAACCCGATCCTCTAATCGAGGTCCTGTGTGTACATATAAGAACCTGATCATCTAATCGAGGTCCTGTGTGTACATATAAGAACCTGATCATCTAATCGAGGTCCTGTGTGTACATATAAGAACCAGATCGTCTAATCGAGGTCCTGTGTGTACATATAAGAACCAGATCGAGGTCCTGTGTGCACATATAAGAACCAGATCGAGGTCCTGTGTGTACATATAAGAACCAGATCGAGGTCCTGTGTGTACATATAAGAACCTGATCGTCTAATCGAGGTCCTGTGTGCACATATAAGAACCAGATCGAGGTCCTGTGTGTACATATAAGAACCAGATCGAGGTCCTGTGTGTACATATAAGAACCCGATCCTCTAATCGAGGTCCTGTGTGTACATATAAGAACCAGATCGAGGTCCTGTGTGTACATATAAGAACCAGATCGAGGTCCTGTGTGTACATATAAGAACCAGATCCTCTAATCGAGGTCCTGTATGTACATATAAGAACCAGATCGAGGTCCTGTGTGTACATATAAGAACCAGATCGTCTAATCGATGTCCTGTATGTACATATAAGAACCAGATCGAGGTCCTGTGTGTACATATAAGAACCTGATCCTCTAATCGAGGTCCTGTGTGTACATATAAGAACCAGATCATCTAATCGAGGTCCTGTGTGTACATATAAGAACCAGATCATCTAATCGAGGTCCTGTGTGTACATATAAGAACCAGATCGTCTAATCGAGGTCCTGTGTGTACATATAAGAACCTGATCCTCTAATCGAGGTCCTGTGTGTACATATAAGAACCCGATCCTCTAATCGAGGTCCTGTGTGTACATATAAGAACCAGATCGAGGTCCTGTGTGTACATATAAGAACCCGATCCTCTAATCGAGGTCCTGTGTGTACATATAAGAACCTGATCATCTAATCGAGGTCCTGTGTGTACATATAAGAACCTGATCATCTAATCGAGGTCCTGTGTGTACATATAAGAACCCGATTGTCTAATCGAGGTCCTGTGTGTACATATAAGAACCAGATCGAGGTCCTGTGTGCACATATAAGAACCAGATCGAGGTCCTGTGTGTACATATAAGAACCAGATCGAGGTCCTGTGTGTACATATAAGAACCAGATCGAGGTCCTGTGTGTACATATAAGAACCTGATCGTCTAATCGAGGTCCTGTGTGCACATATAAGAACCAGATCGAGGTCCTGTGTGTACATATAAGAACCAGATCGAGGTCCTGTGTGTACATATAAGAACCCGATCCTCTAATCGAGGTCCTGTGTGTACATATAAGAACCAGATCGAGGTCCTGTGTGTACATATAAGAACCAGATCGAGGTCCTGTGTGTACATATAAGAACCAGATCCTCTAATCGAGGTCCTGTATGTACATATAAGAACCAGATCGAGGTCCTGTGTGTACATATAAGAACCCGATCCTCTAATCGAGGTCCTGTGTGTACATATAAGAACCCGATCCTCTAATCGAGGTCCTGTGTGTACATATAAGAACCCGATCCTCTAATCGAGGTCCTGTGTGCACATATAAGAACCAGATCGTCTAATCGATGTCCTGTATGTACATATAAGAACCAGATCGAGGTCCTGTGTGTACATATAAGAACCTGATCCTCTAATCGAGGTCCTGTGTGTACATATAAGAACCAGATCATCTAATCGAGGTCCTGTGTGTACATATAAGAACCAGATCATCTAATCGAGGTCCTGTGTGTACATATAAGAACCAGATCGTCTAATCGAGGTCCTGTGTGTACATATAAGAACCTGATCCTCTAATCGAGGTCCTGTGTGTACATATAAGAACCCGATCCTCTAATCGAGGTCCTGTGTGTACATATAAGAACCTGATCGTCTAATCGAGGTCCTGTGTGTACATATAAGAACCAGATCGAGGTCCTGTGTGTACATATAAGAACCAGATCGAGGTCCTGTATGTACATATAAGAACCAGATCGAGGTCCTGTGTGTACATATAAGAACCAGATCATCTAATCGAGGTCCTGTGTGTACATATAAGAACCTGATCCTCTAATCGAGGTCCTGTGTGTACATATAAGAACCTGATCCTCTAATCGAGGTCCTGTGTGTACATATAAGAACCTGATCATCTAATCGAGGTCCTGTGTGTACATATAAGAACCAGATCGAGGTCCTGTGTGCACATATAAGAACCAGATCGAGGTCCTGTGTGTACATATAAGAACCAGATCATCTAATCGAGGTCCTGTGTGTACATATAAGAACCAGATCGTCTAATCGAGGTCCTGTGTGTACATATAAGAACCAGATCATCTAATCGAGGTCCTGTGTGTACATATAAGAACCAGATCGAGGTCCTGTGTGTACATATAAGAACCCGATCCTCTAATCGAGGTCCTGTGTGTACATATAAGAACCTGATCATCTAATCGAGGTCCTGTGTGTACATATAAGAACCAGATCATCTAATCGAGGTCCTGTGTGTACATATAAGAACCAGATCATCTAATCGAGGTCCTGTGTGTACATATAAGAACCAGATCATCTAATCGAGGTCCTGTGTGTACATATAAGAACCTGATCATCTAATCGAGGTCCTGTGTGTACATATAAGAACCAGATCATCTAATCGAGGTCCTGTGTGTACATATAAGAACCAGATCATCTAATCGAGGTCCTGTGTGCACATATAAGAACCAGATCGAGGTCCTGTGTGTACATATAAGAACCAGATCATCTAATCGAGGTCCTGTGTGTACATATAAGAACCAGATCGAAGTCCTGTGTGTACATATAAGAACCAGATCCTCTAATCGACGTCCTGTGTGTACATATAAGAACCTGATCATCTAATCGAGGTCCTGTGTGTACATATAAGAACCAGATCGAGGTCCTGTGTGTACATATAAGAACCAGATCGAGGTCCTGTGTGTACATATAAGAACCAGATCATCTAATCGAGGTCCTGTGTGTACATATAAGAACCAGATCATCTAATCGAGGTCCTGTGTGTACATATAAGAACCAGATCATCTAATCGAGGTCCTGTGTGTACATATAAGAACCAGATCGAGGTCCTGTGTGTACATATAAGAACCAGATCCTCTAATCGAGGTCCTGTGTGTACATATAAGAACCAGATCATCTAATCGAGGTCCTGTGTGTACATATAAGAACCAGATCATCTAATCGAGGTCCTGTGTGTACATATAAGAACCAGATCGAGGTCCTGTGTGTACATATAAGAACCAGATCGAGGTCCTGTATGTACATATAAGAACCTGATCGTCTAATCGAGGTCCTGTATGTACATATAAGAACCAGATTGAGGTCCTGTGTGTACATATAAGAACCAGATCGAGGTCCTGTGTGTACATATAAGAACCAGATTGAGGTCCTGTGTGTACATATAAGAACCAGATCGAGGTCCTGTGTGTACATATAAGAACCAGATCGAGGTCCTGTGTGTACATATAAAAACCAGATCAAGATCGTTGGCGCGGATGAAAGCGTATATGTGGTTATTCATGTGGGAGGAAACCGGAGTACCTGGATAAAACACACCTGTCCGATCTGGCGACCGCCGTACCGTCTCACATACTTCCCGGTCCGAGGATCGAACCTGGGTTGCATTGGTGAGAAGCGAGCGATATAAGAACCAGTGGATCTAATCAAGGTCCTAGGTTCATATATAAGAACCACAGAGGGTCTAATCGAGGTCCTGTGTTCATATATAATAACCACAGAGGGTCTAATCGAGGTTCTGTGTTCATATATAATAACCACAGAGGGTCTAATCGAGGTTCTGTGTTCATATATAATAACCACAGAGGGTCTAATCAAGGTCCTGTGTTCATATATAATAACCACAGAGGGTCTAATCGAGGTCCTGTGTTCATATATAAGAACCAGTGGGTCTAATCGAGGGTCTGTGTGCACAGAAACGAACCAGCGGTTCTAACATATATATATAAACTAAGTGTTGAAGGGCAACAAAACCATGCTCTAAATGTAAACTGTAGCAAAGAGGTGTCATGAGAAAACAAGGGTACATCTATTTTGGAGGTTTTTATTAAACTACATGTATGACTGACTACTGACAAATCTTTTATATAAAGTATCTATTCTAGTAACACATTACTTTAGCAGTGTCATCAACAGCTAAAATAACCTACACATATAATGACACACCTATTACAACATCAAATAACAACACGTTCCATGATCATTCTGAAGGGAGAGATAGGTGGCTGACTACTGTGGTGTTTCATCATTATTTGCTATATCATCTACACATTTTTCACAATATGTTAATTCAACCTCTCACCACTTGATGCTGATAACAGTCAATGTTAGGATAGCGGCTATTGGAGATTTACTCCAGTCAATGTTAGGATAGGCGGCTATTGGAGATTTACTCCAGTTAATGTTAGTATAGCGGCTATTGGAGATTTGCTCCAGTCAATGTTAGGATAGCGGCTATTGAAGGTTTACTCCAGTCAATGTTAGGATAGCGGCTATTGGAGATTTACTCCAGTCAATGTTAGGATAGCAGCTATTGGAGATTTACTCCAGTCAATGTTAGAATAGCGGCTATTGGAGATTTACTCCAGTCAATGTTAGGATAGCGGCTATTAGAGTTTGCTCCATCAGTTAATGTTAGGATAGCAGCTATTGGAGGTTTACTCCAGTCAATGTTAGGATAGCGGCTATTGGAGATTTACTCCAGTCAGTGTTAGGATAGCAGCTATTGGAGATTTACTCCAGTCAATGTTAGGATAGCGGCTATTGGAGATTTACTCCAGTTAATGTTAGTATAGCGGCTATTGGAGATTTACTCCAGTTAATGTTAGGATAGCGGCTATTGGAGATTTGCTCCATCAGTTAATGTTAGGATAGCGGCTATTGGAGATTTACTCCAGTTAATGTTAGTATAGCGGCTATTGGAGATTTGCTCCATCAGTTAATGTTAGGATAGCGGCTATTGGAGGTTTACTCCATCAGTTAATGATAGTATAGCGGCTATTGGAGATTTACTCCAGTCAATGATAGGATAGCGGCTATTGGAGGTTTACTCCAGTTAATGTTAGGATAGTGGCTATTGGAGATTTGCTCCATCAGTCAATCAACATTAGTTAGAAATATTCAGCTAGTGTTCCATAATCTACAAAAGTCACTCGTCCCACCTTTATAAATCCATGTTGCATATGCATGCCTCAGTCTCTATCCCCTCATTTGGATCTACTTACACCATCCGTTCACCACCACACACTTGAAGAATGATTAAGTTAGAAGTTAGCTGGATAACAGTGGAATGTAGTGAGCAATGATTTACAATGTTACATATAACTGCTCAATCTCAAGTTGTAATAACCTCAATACAAAGCGTTTCATATTGTTTATGGACAGTAGTAACCTCTTAGTACAGAGCAATTTATATTGTTTATGGACAGTAGTAGCCTCTTAGTACATAGCGGTTCATATTGTTTATGGACAGTAGTAGTACATAGTGATTCATATTGTTTATGGACAGTAGTAACCTCTTAGTACAGAGCGATTTATATTGTTTATGGACAGTAGTAGCCTCTTAATACATAGTGATTCATATTGTTTATGGACAGTAGTAACCTCTTAGTTCAGAGTGATTCATATTGTTTATGGACAGTAGTAACCTCTTAGTACATAGTGTTTCATATTGTTTATGGACAGTAGTAGCATAATAGAGAGAAGTTCATATTATCTATGGACAGTTGGTAACCTTATGATACAGAGCGGTTATTTGTGGCATTCTATCATTTACCTGCACTTGTTTAAATGGAGCTATACATAGGAATGCACTCATGTCGGTAGCATTATATGAAGAGGACAATATAAGTCAATGAAAGTTAGGAAACTACTCAAAACCACCCATAGTGAAACATCTAACCTTTATAGCCTCCATATGTGTTTACATAGCCTGGGTTCCAGTCTGTCGATTTTTCATTTTTTAACTTCTGGTAAAATGATATAATCAGAAACTCGATAAGGCCCAATTAATGGTCTCGGTGTTAAAATATATATATTTGACTGACCAGGCAAAATATATCAACGCCTGTTCCCAGGCTAGTCCAACTATACTAGTGTTTGCATAGACTGTGCTGCAAACAGCTGTACATAGGAGCAGCATGATTATACCGTCTTGTGTTTACATTTTCAAATGGAATTTGTGGAGTTCTTAGTAAATACTAAAAAAAGTTAGTATCTGAATTAATTGTTATCATACATGTAAATTACCTCCCTTTATGAATATTCATTTATCAAAAATCACCAATAACTCTGTAAACAATCAATAGTTTTCTTTTTTAAATTTGTAGAAAAAATGTTTCTTATAAAAAATAATGCTAGAGAAATAGACAGCTTTAAAATACATGCACTCAATATGAGCAGTGATTAACCCTTTCAACACCACAGACCTCTAAATATGCTTACAAAAAAGTGTAGATCCAGATGAGTGTCTCATCAGGATCTGCACTTTTTTCAAGTAATATAACTATTTTTAGAATTTTTTTTACCCATTTTGATAAATGAACTGATCCAAATGTAATTTTGTTATTAATTTATTGGTCTAATAATATCATGGACCAGTCCATGTGAGTTACTTGGTGTTGAATGGGTTAAGGTGAAAACTTAAATCCCAGACTAGTAATATAGAAAAAAACAGCTGCCATACCAAATAACCTACAGTTTAACAACGTAAAATCTATGGAACCATTAGGACCATAGCAAAATGTATGGAACACACTAATCGTACAACATATACCTATATAAACATATATATTCTAATGAAAATTACACACGGATATGTAGTCCAGTGGTAACACGCTGGACTGGTAATCCAGTAAACTGGTCTGACCCTAATAAAATTAACAGTCTTTCAGATGGGACGTTAAACCGAGGTCTCGTGTCGCAGGTTCGATCCCCCGTCTGACCTTAATAAAATTAACAGTCTTTCAGATGGGACGTTAAACCGAGGTCTCGGTGCTTTACACCGTGCACGTAAAAGAACCAGAGGAGGTTCTGGAATGGGTCTCTGTCTGTATCAATGCACTATCCTCCAAAATCTAAAATAACTAATCTCTTCAGGAGGCGTCGCTCTTATGGGCAACCGGTAGCGCCGATAAATAAACATAAAAACACACTAATGAAAATACCATTTTATTCATTTTCACTGGGGGAGAGATTACTTCCACCTCATTATATTTCATTTTGTAATACCGTGGCAGTGACGCAGTGCCACGCTGGAACCTTGACCCCCCCCAATCAAAACATCACTTAACACTCGTACAAACAACCAAAATTCTTGTAGTAAATAAATTTGTGATTTTACACCCACCACAGTTATAATACAGTAGTTATCCTTGACCATCTATCTGTCACATGGGTCTCTGTCTGTATATTACAGGCACTGTGGAATCAAACGCGTAATTCAAGTTAATTACTTTATATTGTTGCATTGTGGAACGACGTAATTCTTTAACCCTAAGCCATCCCTGGTGCGGAGATATTGGATATGGGTCCCCTGACACTGGCATTTGCAACGATGCGCGATATTATGATCGCGCACCATTAAATTTGCTATAATATTGATTATTGAGTTACGTTACCGCACATCGATTTGGTATGTTACTGCCGTTTGAAGAAAAATCAAAACTGCAGCATCCATTCCCATGAACATGTCTCTAGTTGAATGTGCGTTTTGAATCACCCGTAGGGAGTAGGGATCAAACCTCAAAATCATGATAATCTCCCATCCATGTTTAAGAGTTTGAAGTACCGTAGGGAGGGGGATCAAATCTCAAAATCATGATAATCTCCCACCCATGTTTAAGAGTTTGAAGTACCGTAGGGAGGGTCAAACCTCAAAATCATGATAATCTCCCATCCATGTTTAAGAGTTTGAAGTACCGTAGGGAGGGTCAAACCTCAAAATCATGATAATCTCCCATCCATGTTTAAGAGTTTGAAGTACCATAGGGAGGGGGATCAAACCTCAAAATCATGATAATCTCCCATCCATGTTTAAGAGTTTGAAGTACCGTAGGGAGGGTCAAACCTCAAAATCATGATAATCTCCCATCCATGGTTTAAGAGTTTGAAGTACCGTAGGGAGGGTCAAACCTCAAAATCATGATAATCTCCCATCCATGTTTAAGAGTTTGAAGTACCATAGGGAGGGTCAAACCTCAAAATCATGATAATCTCCCATCCATGTTTAAGAGTTTGAAGTACCGTAGGGAGGGTCAAACCTCAAAATCATGATAATCTCCCATTCATGTTTAAGAGTTTGAAGTACCGTAGGGAGGGTCAAAATCATGATAATCTCCCATCCATGTTTAAGAGTTTGAATTACCGTAGGGAGGGTCAAACCTCAAAAAAATCTCCCACCCTTGTCTAAGAGTTTGAAATAATTATTCCATGCACGTGTACTCTAAAAGCCATCTGGACATGTTTGCACATTAGATAACTAATGTTACAGGGCACGAGACAACATCAAGCAGACAACTGGATACATTTCATATCCACGGTGTACTAAAACGTACACAAACACTTTGAAGTACAGCCACAAGAAATTGTTTTGTTTTTGCCCTATGGTCATATAGTAAAGTAATGCTTAGTCAATACTACACACTATATGACCATGTGTGTTTTGTGGCTGTGCTGTGATGGATCAATATTCAAACAGCTACACCTGTTCTCAAAACAATCAATTCTATATGTGGGGAGTAGTTTGAATAGGTAATCGGTCTTCGTCGGAATTTGCACATTCATCATTGTGTTTTATTGCTGAAAGACACATGTATTGCATATAGATATAATTACTAAGCAAGAATTACTATGCTATCTTGGGAGAACTGGTAAGTGTCTTATGACTTTGCTAAATGTCTGCCGCTCTAGCAGAGCTGGAATGTTTTAAGTACCTGTCGCATATTACTATTTTGTTGTACTGAGTAAATGACGGGTGAAATCACAATGTTCAGTTCTTTTCGTAACTGTTTCCCCCGTAGCAGATCACAGTAGCAAAGAAATGAATGTGCGTAAATGACTTTTAGCAGGATTTATTAGTATATATATGGTAGTGGTACATAAAAAAGCTACACTCGCATACACAGCAATTTCTGAACACGACTTCATACATTTTACCGTGATGTACTCTTGACTATGTACTCATCATAGCAAGTACATATAGTAATAACAAACTATCATACACATGTACACGTTGTGAGGTTAGGGGACAATCGGTATAAATTTAGGGAGGGGACAGCTCTAATTCAAAAAACGGAGCCACTGGCACAATGTGATATTAACCCATTTGATTCTGGATACCGTTCAAACAGTATTTGCAAAGAACATAGAGTCAGATCAGCCGCCATGGAACATTCTGTCTGATCAGGCTCTATGCTGTTTGCTATTCAGATGATCTTGCTAAGATACTTGGCTATGTAGCAAACAACATAGATCCAGATCAGCCGCAGCATGATGCTGCATGCTGATCAGGATCTATGTTGTTTGCAAAAGCCTTTAAATGTATCCAGAATGAAATGGGTTAACATGTAAAACTTAGGTCTGGTTATTTATTACCTTGAAATTGCGACCCTTTATGGAATATTTCAATTGAAAAGTAGACCAAATTTATGGAATATTTCAGTTGAAAATGGATGCCAAATTTATGGAATATTTCAATTGAAATGGCTACCAAATTTATGGAATATTTAATTTGAAAATGGAGACCAAATTTATGGAATATTCATTTGAAATGGCTACCAAATTTATGGAATATTTAATTTGAAAATGGAGACCAAATTTATGGAATATTGAAAAGGAGACTATATTTATGGAATATTTGATTTGGAGACAAAATTCATTATTTGCTAAAATTTGTTGAAAAATCAGGGGCCAGAATACTTTCGAACACCCCGAAATTACAACAGTAATCGACATGAAGAAAAATAACACAACAGTAATCGCCATGAAGAAAAATAACAAACTATTGAACATGAAATCTTAGTGATACGATTCTAAACAGACCATGGCCTGGAACTGGACCCTCGAAACATAGGTAGAAGTGTGAAATGCCTGATAACAAACTAGTGTTACTAGTATAACATAAATCATATTCTATAGGAACAAATTGTATCTCAACTGAAACTAGGGAAAACTGCTTCTCCTGGAGCTGAAGCCCTTCTGATGATAATTAGTGATTATAAACTGCCATCAAAAATATACGAATAAACAAATACAGAACATATTTAAGGCCATTTCCTATCAAAATAACTATAGTGGTAGAACCAATACTCGAGGTATCCCTATGCTCGTGGTACCCGCGGTATCCCTATGCTCGTGGTACCCGCGGTATCCCTATGCCCGCGGTATCCCTATGCTCGTGGTACCCGCGGTATCCCTATGCTCGTGGTACCCGTGGTATCCCTATGCCCGCGGTATCCCTATGCTCGTGGTACCCGTGGTATCCCTATGCCCGCGGTATCCCTATGCTCGGGTATCCGCGGTATCCCTATGCCCGCGGTATCCCTATGCTCGTGGTACCCGCGGTATCCCTATGCTCGCGGTATCTCTATGCTCGCGGTACCCCTATGCCCGCGGTATCCCTATGCTCGCGGTACCCGTGGTATCCCTATGCTCACAGTATCCCTATGCTCGCGGTACCCCTATGCCCGCGGTATCCCTATGCTCGCGGTACCCGTGGTATCCCTATGCTCACAGTATCCCTATGCTCGCGGTATCCCTATGCTTGTGGTATCCCTATGCTTGCGGTGTTTTCCGATAAAACGCCTTAAGGAACAGTACTTATGCAGTTACCTGACTTTCCTTGTCTGCAATAGAGATGACCAATAATATGCTTTCATGTTATCCATATCAATAGCCACGCATGCGGATCATGTGACAAATCCGTCTGTTATAATTGACTTCTATAAATTCCAATCATAATATTACAGAAATATACCGCATATCGAAAACAGTACCTGCAGCAGTAAATGCTTCTTCCACTAAATACATTTTGTGATTTTCTAAACCTATAAATGGTTATTTATTCAATTTTAGCTCATAAAAATGTATTCATACGATTAAGTAACAAAATATGGTATACTGCAAGGATAGGTTCACTTCAGGCTGTAGTTACTGCTGTTTACATATTATGATGTGCGATAGTCGGCATGGTAACCTCATGTGATGACGCCAAACAAACACGTTTTGGAAGAAAAATCAGAACGGTAAGTTTTTTCTGTTCTTTTGATGGTTGATAATAGATACAAAATACCGCGAGCATAGGTTCCACCACTCTAGACGTTAACAATTTTACTTTTCTTTTAATACATACATCTATTCCCAAATGTATCGTTGCATTTTTTTTACTTTTATGTAAAAAATCCCCCCAAAAAAATCAATCACGTTAATACATTTACAAAATGAGGTAAAATGTGGTTAGAATTGCGGAGACTATAAGACCAGTATAAGCCAGCATGGGTTGTCTGCCATTGCAAGGTTTTCCATCGTCCAAGTCCTTGTTACAGTAGCAGGCCTTGCCGATACTCGCCATCTTGGTACAGTCAAGGAAATCATCATCCAGTGTCTCTACGCTGCTCGAGTTCCAGCAGGAACGTAACACAACCGTCTGAGCTGCAATACAATATAGTATAGTATAAACTCTCCAGAGTCAACGTATCACAACCGTCTGATCTACAATATAGTATAGTATAAACTCTCCAGAGTCAACGTATCACAACCGTCTGATCTACAATATAGTATAGTATAGTATAAACTCTCCAGAGTCAACGTATCATAACCGTCTGATCTACAATATAATATAAACTCTCCAGAGTCAACGTATCACAACCGTCTGATCTACAATACAATATAGTATAAACTCTCCAGAGTCAACGTATCACAACCGTCTGATCTACAATACAATATAGTATAGTATAAACTCTCCAGAGTCAACGTATCACAACCGTCTGATCTACAATACAATATAATATAAACTCTCCAGAGACAACGTATCACAACCGTCTGATCTACAATACAATATAGTATAGTATAAACTCTCCAGAGTCAACATATCACAACCGTCTGATCTACAATACAATATAATATAAACCCTCCAGAGTCAACGTATCACAACCGTCTGATCTACAATACAATATAGTATAAACTCTCCAGAGTCAACATATCACAACCGTCTGATCTACAATACAATATAATATAAACTCTCCAGAGTCAACGTATCACAACCGTCTGATCTACAATACAATATAGT
Organism: Archivesica marissinica; assembly: GCA_014843695.1. Taxonomy (NCBI): domain Eukaryota; kingdom Metazoa; phylum Mollusca; class Bivalvia; order Venerida; family Vesicomyidae; genus Archivesica; species Archivesica marissinica. Next base: position 72,561,115 of record CM026386.1, on the reverse strand, counting down.
ATAAACTCTCCAGAGTCAACGTATCACAACCCTCTGATCTACAATACAATATAATATAAACTCTCCAGAGTCAACATATCACAACCGTCTGAGCTGCAATACAATATAATAATTATTTTATTGCATATGTAATACTAGTCCAACTATTTAGACTTGAAAAATGTGACATTTTACTATCCAGGCATTTTTCAAAATAACAAAAAGAAATTATTTATGTAGAGGTCTGATATAAAGGACTAATATAACACACTCAACGATACAATATTACATACGAGCATGAATCAGACCTGAAAGGCAGATTATAAGGCACATACATACATGCTCAGTTTGACTTCCGTTTGATGTTACTACAGCGTGTGTTTTTACATTTATTTATCGTCACTACCGGTTGCCCATATGAGCGACGCCTCCTGAAGATATTAGTCATTTTAGATTTTTGGAGGATAGTGCAATGATACAGACAGAGACCCATTCGAGAGCCTCCTCTGGTTCTTTTACGTGCAGTGTAAAGCACCGAGACGAGACCTCGGTTTAACGTCCCATCTGAAAGATTGTTAATTTTATTAGGGTCAGATGGGGATCGAACCTGCGATCCCTGGTTTACCAGTCCAGCGTGTTACCACTGGACTACAGATCCGTCTGTGTTACTACAGCAAGTCCATATTATACCTTTATACGTGTCCGTGCTATCTAGTTTTCTGCATGCCACCGTGTTACCGACACACTCCACTTTGTATTTATCACCCTGCGTCCCGGAGTAACCCCATGTTTTCCCGCATTTTTCGTCTAGTACACTGGAGCAGTTGAAGCACACAAGGGAATAACCTGCAGAAAAATGATTGCTTTCTTTTCAGTCGGTGGGAGATGCATTATTAGCTTAATTTATAGGCTACCTGTCTTGTTACCACCACTATGCTATTGGCGGACTCTTATTACACAACGGAGGTGAGGCTCCGGTGGGGAATTCATAAATCGATAATTGTATAATTTCATATTTTGTCGTAGAAATCTTAGTCACAGAAATAGCAATAAAACTATTAGAATCTACATACGAATATGAAATAGAACGACGACTTAATTGCATATACTTGACACACATTGAGTGTAGCCTACTGCATACAGGTGTAGTTCGTGATACACACACACATGCAATATGTAACTGTACTTTATTTTTAATATTGGACTGCTTTTAATAGGTCAGAGTATTATATCAAATCCTATGCATAAATGTACGAAAGTATCAATTTTACATAGTAATATCAGGTTGTATTTAAGTGTGTGTTTTAAGTAAGATATTTATTATAATCCTCAAACGATCCAATATGTAAAATATTGGCACGGCGCTGTGCGCCTCACATAGTCTAATATTTTATATAATGCAACGTTTACGGCTTAGGGCCAATATTCTACACACATGTACAGCAAATGATGACCCATTCAAAACACAAGATAAGCCGATTAAATAAGAAAGGCGTTTCCGGTATTCATGAACACTGATAACATTCGAAATCGGCGTGCTCATCTCAAGTGTTTCAATTTCGATGTGTACGTTTCTGTAGAGGTTAATATCACACAATATTGAGAAATCCCATACATGAAATTATGAACTGGAGAGGTGACCTTGGTTTTTGTTAACGTCCTTCGGTATTTGTAATGTAATTCATATTTGATAAGGTATACGAATTTTAAATATTGTGCTTGTTTTTCAATCCAAACATTACCATTTGCAGCACATTATTTTCGTATAGCTACTGTTTGAATAAATACTACGTTTGAACGAATCTTATTCATTCCTATACTATTGATCACTTATCAATTTCCAAGCAGGACGTCAAGAGCTGGGGTAAATTAAATTGACGAATGTAAAGGGACAGTCCGGCGAGTTCTGTTTTATCGAGACGGGGACAGTCCGGTGAGTTCTGTTTTATTGAGACTAGCTGGTCAAACAAACAATGGTACCCATACCCTGACTGGTTCAAGCGGCTTCGGGTAACCCTTTTGCCGGATCACTAACTAATTTTAGTACCATTTCCAAATTATGGCGGTAGGGGGAAGATAGTCACGTGGTAGCTATTCTTGTGGCGCTGTTGACTTTCATTATTTAATATCATATGAATGTTTTTTCTGTCGTGGCCCGTGCAGAACCCGGCCATACTCCCCCATGCAATAAATATCGACTATCGATTGAGTCGGCCATTTTAAGGATGTACAGACTGGATATGATACCTTGTTATACAGTTAGCGTTTGTGAATCGCATCGCTTATTTATATATTGATTTAAATTTGGAGCGAATAACTCCCGTTATTTATGCCCAATGTTTCCAAAAATAATAAAACGCCACTTACCTTGTTCGAATAGCACACTCGCCACAAACACCAAGGTAACCAAAGAATACTGGGGCACCATTATATTTTTCACAGCACTTTACTACACAGCGGAATCAATCTGCTCAAGGTTGCTTTATAAATAGATGCTCTAAAGGCCGTTCAGATAAAGGCAGTGAATCTATAGTAGTTTCCCTTCACTTGGTTTTCTAAATAATTGCTGCGTGTGTGTAATATCCAGTTATCGGTACATTTATCACTACCGACCGCTAATCAACGTATTCGTATATATGCTGGGCATTTTACAATAAGTTTCGTCAGGTTAATTCATGAGCTGATCTAGCTCAATTTCGGGGTTCCTTTCTCATGGCCCTCCTGACCACACCCACCAGAATGAGCATGCCAGACGTCCATTTCCTTACATGGGCATGCACATGGATCATTGCTATATACATGAAAATTGGTTAACTTTCCAGCTAGGCTGACCCCCCTGGGCTCCTGGTCTAATAAATACTATCTATGCATACCATATTCGCTATGATCAGATCAAAGCGACGCTAGGTTTCATATGATCAATTCTTAATCAATGTGCCTACCGATTTTTTGTATTTCAGTGTTTTATAATTGTTTTACAGCAGTTTTTAATATCCGATTAGCAGGGATATTGCAGCTTTATCCCAAACATACTGTGATAAATGAGTGTGTATAATTTTGTTAGTTAGTTTACACACATTTATTTTAGCTCAATTGCGAAACAAGTTCTTACAACTTATATTAATCACTCTCGATACCTCATTCCTGATGAAATCCATCGCCACTAGGGAGAGAGAAGAGGCAACGTGGAATTTAAATGCCTTGCCTAAGGGCACAATCGTAACGGCTCCAGCGGGGCTCGAACTCCCGACCTTTCGCACCTGAAGCGAATGCTCATCCACTGCGCTATCACGACTTCCACTTCGTGGACTATAATTTTGTTCATCTCCATGGCATTGTACTTTTATTATGTAAACTATACATGTAGGCCTAATGTTATTGTAAAGATTGTACAATGATGAGATGTAAATAAAGATTACTACTTACTACTAGGCCTACTATGTTGATGCCTCAGAGTGACGGATTGGGTACTTTTCCACTCCACCCACAGCAAACAAATAGTCGGTGTAATCTACTATTGAGTATATATATATATCACCAAACTGCACACATGTACAGACATATGTATATGAAACAATATATACACATGTCTGTACATTTGTGCAGTTTGGCGAGTCTCGTGCTGACGTTTTGGGCAGCCATACACCAGTATCTGTGGGCAGACGCTAACCTTCCTCCAAATAAAATTGTCCGTGACGTCATACCTTTGTACTTGCAGTCCATTATTATTAATATTGGACTGCTTTCAAAATGTTGTATTACATGTATATTAAATCATATGCGTAAATGTACGAAATAACCATTTTAATTGGTAAAATCTTATTATATAAGTGTGTGCTTTAAGTAAGATATACTGAGTCAAAAAAGAAACGATACCAAACTAAAAATGACGTAAAACGGATAAAACCATAGAAAGGTTTAATATATTATTACGTATCAGTACCGGGTATCTTATTGCAACGTCAGCCAACCATAAACACAGGTAAATAAACACCCGATAATCCTGGAACGCCGAATTTCCGATTTGCACGTGCTCCTCAACAAAGACAACTTCCTACACATGTACAAATCGGAAAACCGGTTTATTGTACTGGTATTGCATTATCATCGAGGAAAAACACCTTACTTACCCATTGTTACCTCTAACAAAATGCCTAGGCTAAACCGCAATCAGAGAATGCGTGCCATTGGCATGATTGACGGCGGTTTACGTCAGCGTGACGTCGCAAATCGACTCGGGGTTACGCGGATCACGATAACACGTCTACTTCGACGTTATCGAACACATGGATCGGTGGACGACCGTCCAAGATCTGGTCGACCACGTGTGACGACGCGTGAACAGGACCGTCACATTCGGACGTCACATTTACGTGACCGGTTCCTACCTGCTACGCACACAGCTGCTGTTACTCCTGGGATGACCAACAATCGCATCAGTGCACAAACAGTCAGGAACCGGCTCGGTGAACGTGGCATTCATGCCTATCGGCCATACGTTGGACCCATCCTGACACGACGTCACCGTGACGTACGGCGGGAATGGACGACGGAACGTGCTCGCTGGACTCGGTTACAGTGGAATTCGGTGATGTTTAGCGATGAATCGCGGTTCTGTTTGCGTCGAGCGGATGGCAGAGAGCGGGTATATCGCAGACGCGGTGAACGTTACGCCGACGCATGTGTACGTCAGGTCGATCTGTTCGGGGGCGGAAGCGTTATGGCGTGGGGCGGTATCACCTTCGGCAGTCGCACTGAACTGTTAGTGGTGGACGGGAACCTAAACGCCCAGCGGTACTGTGATGAGATCCTTGCGCCAGTTGTTGTGCCGTTCTTTAACGCCAACAGAAACGTCACACTGTTCCAACAGGACAACGCCAGGTGTCATACTGCTCGGATTTCCACCACATTATTGGAGCAGAACAATATTGAAACCCTGCCGTGGCCTGCTTTGTCACCAGACTTGTCACCCATAGAACATTTGTGGGATACATTAGACCGCCGCGTCAGACGACGTCAGCCGGTAACGTTAAACCAACTGAGGGATGTTTTGCGTCAGGAGTGGACAAATATTGACCAGCAAGAGATTCAGACACTCTTCCGTTCGATGCGACGGCGGTGCATTGCAGTGAGAGAAGCAAATGGTGCCCATACTCGGTATTGACGTCTGTGTGAAAACTCCATTAGACCCCTGTCCGACGAATTACGTCATCACGCAGCAGACAGTTTCGGAGGCTCATTATGCTTTATGTGCTCCTCTTTCAAACATGTTGGACTATCATCTTATGAATTTTCAAAGAATTTTCTTAATAAACGTTGAAATTATAGACACAAACACCAGGTATCGTTTCTTTTTTGACTCGGTATATAAGCCTCAAACTATTTTACATATTGGATCGTTCTCGTCTTATATCCTATACATATACGGTGGTCTATTTCGTATCCATTGCACGTTTGGGATGATTAAATTTGTGGTCTTAACTATTATTCGCCGACGATGGAGTATTATTTGCTTACGATCCCCAAACACAATACTCATTGTTCAATGAGGTAGATATTTACTGCAAAACATGGCGCCTGAAGTTGAACGTTAGTAAAACTAAAATAGATATTAATTATGTGAAAATGGTCGTCATACATGATGGGGACTTTAAACCGAGGTCTCGTGTCGGTGCTTTACATCGTGCACGTAAAAGAACCAGAGGGTCTCTCTCCCCTGGAATGGGTCTCTGTCTGTATCACTGCACTATCGTCCACACACTGGTGCTATTGGTGTGACCTTAAATAAACCCCCAAAAAATGCGTTGATGCGCCGTAACGCTCTTACTTACCCACCCACACATTCTTCAAAGAACATTTAGTGCACGTCTTCTCAATTCTCGGATTTGGCGGTGTCTGTCCGGTGGTATTTCCGTCTGGAGTCAGATCTCTGTTAACCAATGGGTATAATTTATTGAAAGTTCAATTTTAATATGTATTATCATAGTGTGCAGACGCACATCTAACTTTGGTGCGCATCGGGTCAGTAACACCAGAGTTATGGCCCTTTAATTTATTAAAACTTCAATAAATTTGCCATAACTAAGTAAAGGCATGATTGACGGCGGTTTACGTCAGCGTGACGTCGCAAATCGACTCGGGGTTACGCAGATCACGATAACACGTCTACTTCGACGTTATCGAACACATGGATCGGTGGACTACCGTCCAAGATCTGGTCGACCACGTGTGACGACGCGTGAACAGGACCGTCACATTCGGACGTCACATTTACGTGACCGGTTCCTACCTGCTACGCACACAGCTGCTGTTACTCCTGGGATGACCAACAATCGCATCAGTGCACAAACAGTCAGGAACCGGCTCGGTGAACGTGGCATTCATGCCTATCGGCCATACGTTGGACCTATCCTGACACGACGTCACCGTGACGTACGGCGGGAATGGACGACGGAACGTGCTCGCTGGACTCGGTTACAGTGGAATTCGGTGATGCTTAGCGATGAATCGCGGTTCTGTTTGCGTCGAGCGGATGGCAGAGAGCGGGTATATCGCAGACGCGGTGAACGTTACGCCGACGCATGTGTACGTCAGGTCGATCTGTTCGGGGGCGGAAGCGTTATGGCGTGGGGCGGTATCACCTTCGGCAGTCGCACTGAACTGTTAGTGGTGGACGGGAACCTAAACGCCCAGCGGTACTGTGATGAGATCCTTGCGCCAGTTGTTGTGCCGTTCTTTAACGCCAACAGAAACGTCACACTGTTCCAACAGGACAACGCCAGGTGTCATACTGCTCGGATTTCCACCACATTATTGGAGCAGAACAATATTGAAACCCTGCCGTGGCCTGCTTTGTCACCAGACTTGTCACCCATAGAACATTTGTGGGATACATTAGACCGCCGCGTCAGACGACGTCAGCCGGTAACGTTAAACCAACTGAGGGATGATTTGCGACAGGAGTGGACAAATATTGACCAGCAAGAGATTCAGACACTCTTCCGTTCGATGCGATGGCGGTGCATTGCAGTGAGAGAAGCAAATGGTGCCCATACTCGGTATTGACGTCTGTGTGAAAACTCCATTAGACCCCTGTCCGACGAATTACGTCATCACGCAGCAGACAGTTTCGGAGGCTCATTATGCTTTATGTGCTCCTCTTTCAAACATGTTGGACTATCATCTTATGAATTTTCAAAGAATTTTCTTAATAAACGTTGAAATTATAGACACAAACACCAGGTATCGTTTCTTTTTTGACTCGGTATATAAGCCTCAAACTATTTTACATATTGGATCGTTCTCGTCTTATATCCTATACATATACGGTGGTCTATTTCGTATCCATTGCACGTTTGGGATGATTAAATTTGTGGTCTTAACTATTATTCGCCGACGATGGAGTATTATTTGCTTACGATCCCCAAACACAATACTCATTGTTCAATGAGGTAGATATTTACTGCAAAACATGGCGCCTGAAGTTGAACGTTAGTAAAACTAAAATAGATATTAATTATGTGAAAATGGTCGTCATACATGATGGGGACTTTAAACCGAGGTCTCGTGTCGGTGCTTTACATCGTGCACGTAAAAGAACCAGAGGGTCTCTCTCCCCTGGAATGGGTCTCTGTCTGTATCACTGCACTATCGTCCACACACTGGTGCTATTGGTGTGACCTTAAATAAACCCCCAAAAAATGCGTTGATGCGCCGTAACGCTCTTACTTACCCACCCACACATTCTTCAAAGAACATTTAGTGCACGTCTTCTCAATTCTCGGATTTGGCGGTGTCTGTCCGGTGGTATTTCCGTCTGGAGTCAGATCTCTGTTAACCAATGGGTATAATTTATTGAAAGTTCAATTTTAATATGTATTATCATAGTGTGCAGACGCACATCTAACTTTGGTGCGCATCGGGTCAGTAACACCAGAGTTATGGCCCTTTAATTTATTAAAACTTCAATAAATTTGCCATAACTAAGTAAAGGCTGTATAGAATGTCTTCAAACTTGAACTAACATTAGATCACCATTGTGCGGTGTTGTCCTGCAAATCTGACACACATTGCAACAGTAAAACCAGAGTTATTGTCCTTGTATTGATAAAAGTTGTCCATAATTTTGCCTTAATAAGTAACCGCTTCATATAATTTCATGAAACTCAAAATAAATATGTTTCACCATAGTACACAGGTGCACATATAACTTTCATCCAGATCGGGTCCATAACACCAGAGTTATGGCCCTTTAATTAATTAAAACTAAGTAGGCGCTGTATGGAATGTCGTTGCACTTGAAATATTATAATATCACCATAATTGTGCGGTGTTGTCCTACAAGTCTGACCGAAATGGCAAAACCAGAGTTATTGATGAAAATTACAATAATTCCACCATAACCAATTAACCGTAATGTCACAAATCTCATGGGTACAACGGAGGCATAGACTATCCATCCAAATCCAGAGCCAATTAATTAATCTCGTCATTTCATAAAATTAATAAAGGTTCATATTAGGCGGGGATACCAATTCAACGAATTTGCTTGATTTTAACAATTTTAATAAACTTCAACATTGTTAAAATTTGTTTGTTTTTAACATTTTTAATATACTTCAATATTTTTGAAAACTATATAATCTTATTTGGATTACGTTAGTCGCTTAGCTGTCCGAATATCGCAGTGGTTAGCGCGCTCGCTTCTCACCAATGCAACCTGGGTTCGATCCTCGGACTGGGAAGTATATGAGATGGTACGGTGGTCGCCAGATCGGACAGGTGGGTTATCTCCGGGTACTCTGGTTTCCTCCCACACGAATGACCACCTTTACGCTTTCATCCGCGCCGACGAGAGTGATTAATATAAGTTGTCGGCTCTCTTCGTAGCTACAGTTCTACGTAACAAATTATAACAGCAATGAAATTAATATGCATACATCACATTTAGCATGTTTTATTAATACTGCTGGCACAAATACGGGACACGCACATACAATGCTGGTGCGGGCCATTGTTTAATGTTGTTAAAACTTGTGGCCCAAGCCATTTGTATTTTATGTATTGTATCTTTTTGTGTATGACATAGGTACTATTGATTTGCAATAAAATATGATAAAACAAATCAAGTAACAAAATGTACAGCTACGTAACACAATGTACAGCTACGTAACACAATGTACAGCTAAGTAACACAATGTACAGCTACGTAACACAATGTACAGCTACGTAACACAATGTACAGCTACGTAACACAATGTACAGCTAAGTGACGCAATGTACAGCTAAGTAACACAATGTACAGCTAAGTAACACAATGTACAGCTAAGTAACGCAATGTACAGCTAAGTAACACAATGTACAGCTAAGTAACACAATGTACAGCTAAGTAATGCAATGTACAGCTAAGTAATGCAATGTACAGCTAAGTAACACAATGTACAGCTAAGTAACGCAATGTACAGCTAAGTAACACAATGTACAGCTAAGTAACGCAATGTACAGCTAAGTAACACAATGTACAGCTAAGTAATGCAATGTACAGCTAAGTAACACAATGTACAGCTAAGTAACACAATGTACAGCTAAGTAACGCAATGTACAACTAAGTAACACAATGTACATCTAAGTACAGATGTAACACAATGTACAGCTAAGTAACGCAATGTACAGCTAAGTAACACAATGTACAGCTAAGTAACACAATGTACAGCTAAGTACAGCTAAGTAACACAATGTACAGCTAAGTACAGATGTAACACAATGTACAGCTAAATAACACAATGTACAGCTAAGTAACACAATGTACAGCTAAGTACAGAAGTAACACAATGTACAGCTAAGTACAGAAGTAACACAATGTACAGCTAAGTACAGATGTAACACAATGTACAGCTAAGTAACACAATGTACAGCTAAGTAACACAATGTACAGCTAAGTAACACAATGTACAGCTAAGTAACACAATGTACAGCTAAGTAACACAATGTGCAGCTAAGTAATGCAATGTACAGCTAAGTAACACAATGTACAGCTAAGTAACACAATGTACAGCTAAGTAACACAATGTACAGCTAAGTAACACAATGTACAGCTAAGTAACACAATGTACAGCTAAGTGCATAAGTAACACAATGTACAGCTAAGTACAGAAGTAACACACTGTACAGCTAAGTAACACACTGTACAGCCAAGTACAGAAGTAACACAATGTACAGCTAAGTAACACAATGTACAGCTAAGTACAGAAGTAACACAATGTACAGCTAAGTGCATAAGTAACACAATGTACAGCTAAGCACAGAAGTAACACAATGTACAGCTAAGTAACACAATGTACAGCCAAGTACAGAAGTAACACAATGTACAGCTAAGTACAGAAGTAACACAATGTACAGCTAAGTGCATAAGTAACACAATGTACAGCTAAGTACAGAAGTAACACAATGTACAGCTAAGTAACACAATGTACAGCCAAGTACAGAAGTAACACAATGTACAGCTAAGTACAGAAGTAACACAATGTACAGCTAAGTGCATAAGTAACACAATGTACAGCTAAGTACAGAAGTAACACAATGTACAGCTAAGTAACACAATGTACAGCCAAGTACAGAAGTAACACAATGTACAGCTAAGTACAGAAGTAACACAATGTACAGCTAAGTGCATAAGTAACACAATGTACAGCTAAGTACAGAAGTAACACAATGTACAGCTAAGTAACACAATGTACAGCCAAGTACAGAAGTAACACAATGTACAGCTAAGTACAGAAGTAACACAATGTACAGCTAAGTGCATAAGTAACACAATGTACAGCTAAGTACAGAAGTAACACAATGTACAGCTAAGTAACACAATGTACAGCCAAGTACAGAAGTAACACAATGTACAGCTAAGTACAGAAGTAACACAATGTACAGCTAAGTGCATAAGTAACACAATGTACAGCTAAGTACAGAAGTAACACAATGTACAGCTAAGTAACACAATGTACAGCCAAGTACAGAAGTAACACAATGTACAGCTAAGTAACACAATGTACAGCCAAGTACAGCTAAGTAACACACTGTACAGCTAAGTAACACACTGTACAGCTAAGTAACACAATGTACAGCTAAGTAATGCAATGTACAGCTAAGTAACACAATGTACAGCTAAGTAACACAATGTACAGCTAAGTGCATAAGTATACATACGTACATGCACATTTGCATTAGTTATTACCCAAGTGAAGTACAAGAAATATGTAATGATGTTATTACCCGTCTGCAGTGCAAATTATGTTACAGGATGTGTTATTCCACTAGTTGCAATAGAGTAACACATTCAGTTCTCACCGCTTTGTGCACATAGTTTCTAGCAAGCAGTTTGAAATATTGTCAATGTAAATGTTTTCAGATGACAGCAACGTCGTCAAACGCGACATTCTAGAGATATTTAGTGCATTGTTGCATCGTTGATTATCATAAAAACACTTATTTAGCCTAAAATGAAAAGAGCATGTGTTTGTTTCAGTGTACGATCGAATTATGTTGCAGTCCGGTACACATTTATTATAGCTTGATTGCGAAACAAGTTCTTACAACTTAAATTAATCACTCTCGAGACCGTATTCCTGATGGAATCCATCGCCACGCTGGAGAGAGAAGAGGCAACGTTACGTGGAATTTACATGCCTAAGGGTGCAATCGTAATGGCTCCAGCAGCAGGACTCAAACTCCTGACCTTTCGCACCTGAAGCAAACGTTGTTGTTGATAGGTAGTATCTATACGAAGGTTTGATAATTGTCAACATAGGGGTCATTAGAGACAGGTGGTCTATTCAGAGGTGATCCTTAACACTGATTTGATTGTATTTTTTTAAGACTATAGAACTTGAATGTTTACAATGCTTAATCTCTGATAAAGCGATAATTTGTTATCTATATTTTTTGAGTGAGTGATAATAAATTGTATGCGTTGACTTTAGAAGTAAATGGTATCCAGGAATGCACGTTTCCACTTCTCTACACCAACTAGTTTAAGCCCCGATCTGCAAGAAATTGACAGCTTGGAAACAAAATTTAAGAGAAAAAACCCTGTACATGAGAACCCATCACACTAGTACACAATACTTTACGGCACAAATCTACAGTATACAACTATATATATTGTATTCACGAAAATTTGATTTTCATGATAGAAAACTATATATTCACAAACATTTGATTTTCGTGATAGAAAACTATATATTCACGAAAGTTTGATTTTTGCGATAGGGGACTTATAATTGGTTATCGACTACTTATCCCGATGGTGAATTTTGTGAACTTAATAGCTGAACTTAAATGGCTAAAATAAAAGCTCACGCATATATATATATATATATATTAAGTGTATTTACTGGACTGTAAACTACTGTTATTTTGCATGTTCTTTATTTCGTAAGATTGATGTATTTGCCATATTTCACTTTATTTTTTAATTCTCAACTTTCAGTAAAACCAACTATCATTGAGTGCATGTCCTTTTTTACTCTTTCAAATGGCAAATTTCATGATTAGTCGGAACTAGATTTTGGACAAAATGAAATCGCATTAGCGAAAACAAGCTCATATGAACATTACCACTCCATACAACCTGGTACAATGCTACTGTGAATACCAATCAACCATTCATAGTAGACAATCTGTGGTATCAGGTTGCACAGGGTGAAACTATTCAGAGTAGACAATCTGTGGTATCAGGTTGCACAGGGTGAAACTTTTCAAAGTAGACAATCTGTAGTACCAGGTTGCACAGGGTGAAACTATTCAAAGTAGACAATCTATGGTACCAGGTAGCACAGGGTGAAACTATTCAAAGTAGACAATCTATGGTACCAGGTTGCACAGGGTGAAACTATTCAAAGTAGACAATCTGTAGTACCAGGTTGCACAGGGTGAAACTATTCAAAGTAGACAATCTGTAGTACCAGGTTGCACAGGGTGAAACTATTCAAAGTAGACAAACTGTAGTACCAGGTTGCACAGGGTGAAACTATTCAAAGTAGACACTCTGTAGTACCAGGTTGCACAGGGTGAAACTATTCAAAGTAGACAATCTGTAGTACCAGGTTGCACAGGGTGAAGCTATTCAAATTAGACAATCTGTAATACCAGGTTGCACAGGGTGAAACTATTCAAAGTAGACAATATGTAGTACCAGGTTGCACAGGGTGAAACTATTCAGAGTAGACAATCTGTAGTACCAGGTTGCACAGGGTGAAACTATTCAAAGTAGACACTCTGTAGTACCAGGTTGCACAGGGTGAAACTATTCAAAGTAGACAATCTGTAGTACCAGGTTGCACAGGGTGAAACTATTCAAAGTAGACAATCTGTAGTACCAGGTTGCACAGGGTGAAACTATTCAAAGTAGACAATCTGTAGTACCAGGTTGCACAGGGTGAAACTATTCAAAGTAGACAATCTGTAGTACCAGGTTGCACAGGGTGAAACTATTCAAAGTAGACAATCTGTAGTACCAGGTTGCACAGGGTGAAACTATTCAAAGTAGACAATCTGTAGTACCAGGTTGCACAGGGTGAAACTATTCAAAGTAGACAATCTGTAGTACCAGGTTGCACAGGGTGAAACTATTCAAAGTAGACAATCTGTAGTACCAGGTTGCACAGGGTGAAACTATTCAAAGTAGACAATCTGTAGTACCAGGTTGCACAGGGTGAAACTATTCAAAGTAGACAATCTGTAGTACCAGGTTGCACAGGGTGAAACTATTCAAAGTAGACAATCTGTAGTACCAGGTTGCACAGGGTGAAACTATTCAAAGTAGACAATCTGTAGTACCAGGTTGCACAGGGTGAAACTATTCAAAGTAGACAATCTGTAGTACCAGGTTGCACAGGGTGAAACTATTCAAAGTAGACAATCTGTAGTACCAGGTTGCACAGGGTGAAACTATTCAAAGTAGACAATCTGTAGTACCAGGTTGCACAGGGTGAAACTATTCAAAGTAGACAATCTGTAGTACCAGGTTGCACAGGGTGAAACTATTCAAAGTAGACAATCTGTAGTACCAGGTTGCACAGGGTGAAACTATTCAAAGTAGACAATCTGTAGTACCAGGTTGCACAGGGTGAAACTATTCAAAGTAGACACTCTGTAGTACCAGGTTGCACAGGGTGAAACTATTCAAAGTAGACAATCTGTAGTACCAGGTTGCACAGGGTGAAACTATTCAAAGTAGACAATCTGTAGTACCAGGTTGCACAGGGTGAAACTATTCAAAGTAGACAATCTGTAATACCGTTGCACAGGGTGAAACGATTCAAAGTAGACAATCTGTAATACCAGATTGCACAGGTGAAATATTCAAAGTAGACAATATGTAGTACCAGGTTGCACAGGCTGAAACTATTCAAAGTAGACAATCTGTAGTACCAGGTTGCACAGGGTGAAACTATTCAAAGTAGACAATCTGTAGTACCAGGTTGCACAGGGTGAAACTATTCAAAGTAGACAATCTGTAGTACCAGGTTGCACAGGGTGAAACTATTCAAAGTAGACACTCTGTAGTACCAGGTTGTACAGGGTGAAACTATTCAAAGTAGACAATATGTAGTACTAGGTTGCACAGGGTGAAACTATTCAATGTAGACAATCTATGGTACCAGGTTGCACAGGGTGAAACTATTCAAAGTAGACAATCTATGGTACCAGGTTGCACAGGGTGAAACTATTCAATGTAGACAATCTATGGTACAGGTTGCACAGGGTGAAACTATTCAGAGTAGACAATCTATGGTACCAGGTTGCACAGGGTGAAACTATTCAAAGTAGACAATCTGTAGTACCAGGTTGCACAGGGTGAAACTATTCAAAGTAGACAATCTGTAGTACCAGGTTGCACAGGGTGAAACTATTCAAAGTAGACAATCTGTAGTACCAGGTTGCACAGGGTGAAACTATTCAAAGTAGACAATCTGTAGTACCAGGTTGCACAGGGTGAAACTATTCAGAGTAGACAATCTGTAGTACCAGGTTGCACAGGGTGAAACTATTCAAAGTAGACACTCTGTAGTACCTGGTTGCACAGGGTGAAACTATTCAAAGTAGACAATCTGTAGTACCAGGTTGCACAGGGTGAAACTATTCAAAGTAGACAATCTGTAATACCAGGTTGCACAGGGTGAAACTATTCAAAGTAGACAATCTGTAATACCAGGTTGCACAGGGTGAAACTATTCAAAGTAGACAATCTGTAATACCAGGTTGCACAGGGTGAAACTATTCAAAGTAGACAATATGTAGTACCAGGTTGCACAGGGTGAAACTATTCAAAGTAGACAATCTGTAGTACCAGGTTGCACAGGGTGAAACTATTCAAAGTAGACAATCTGTAGTACCAGGTTGCACAGGGTGAAACTATTCAAAGTAGACAATCTGTAGTACCAGGTTGCACAGGGTGAAACTATTCAAAGTAGACAATCTGTAGTACCAGGTTGCACAGGGTGAAACTATTCAAAGTAGACAATCTGTAGTACCAGGTTGCACAGGGTGAAACTATTCAAAGTAGACAATCTGTAGTACCAGGTTGCACAGGGTGAAACTATTCAAAGTAGACAATCTGTAGTACCAGGTTGCACAGGGTGAAACTATTCAAAGTAGACAATCTGTAGTACCAGGTTGCACAGGGTGAAACTATTCAAAGTAGACAATCTGTAGTACCAGGTTGCACAGGGTGAAACTATTCAAAGTAGACAATCTGTAGTACCAGGTTGCACAGGGTGAAACTATTCAAAGTAGACAATCTATAGTACCAGGTTGCACAGGGTGAAACTATTCAAAGTAGACAATCTATAGACCACACAGGTGAAACTATTCAAAGTAGACAATCTGTAGTACCAGGTTGCACAGGGTGAAACTATTCAAAGTAGACAATCTGTAGTACCAGGTTGCACAGGGTGAAACTATTCAAAGTAGACAATCTATGGTACCAGGTTGCACAGGGTGAAACTATTCAATGTAGACAATCTGTAGTACCAGGTTGCACAGGGTGAAACTATTCAAAGTAGATACTCTGTAGTACCTGGTTGCACAGTGTGAAACTATTCAATGTAGACAATCTATAGTACCAGGTTGCACAGGGTGAAACTATTCAAAGTAGACAATCTATGGTACCAGGTTGCACAGGGTGAAACTATTCAAAGTAGACAATCTATGGTACCAGGTTGCACAGGGTGAAACTATTCAAAGTAGATACTCTGTAGTACCTGATTGCACAGTGTGAAACTATTCAAAGTAGACAATCTATAGTACCAGGTTGCACAGGGTGAAACTATTCAAAGTAGACAATATATGGTACCAGGTTGCACAGGGTGAAACTATTCAGAGTAGACAATCTATGGTACCAGGTTGCACAGGGTGAAACTATTCAATGTAGACAATCTGTAGTACCAGGTTGCACAGGGTGAAACTATTCAGAGTAGACAATCTGTAATACCAGGTTGCACAGGGTGAAACTATTCAAAGTAGACACTCTGTAGTACCTGGTTGCACAGGGTGAAACTATTCAAAGTAGACAATCTGTAGTACCAGGTTGCACAGGGTGAAGCTATTCAAAGTAGACAATCTGTAATACCAGGTTGCACAGGGTGAAACGATTCAAAGTAGACAATCTGTAGTACCAGGTTGCACAGGGTGAAATTATTCAAAGTAGACAATCTGTAGTACCAGGTTGCACAGGGTGAAACTATTCAAAGTAGACAATCTGTAGTACCAGGTTGCACAGGGTGAAACTATTCAAAGTAGACAATCTGTAGTACCAGGTTGCACAGGGTGAAACTATTCAAAGTAGACAATCTGTAGTACCAGGTTGCACAGGGTGAAACTATTCAAAGTAGACAATCTGTAGTACCAGGTTGCACAGGGTGAAACTATTCAAAGTAGACAATCTGTAGTACCAGGTTGCACAGGGTGAAACTATTCAAAGTAGACAATCTGTAGTACCAGGTTGCACAGGGTGAAACTATTCAAAGTAGACAATCTGTAGTACCAGGTTGCACAGGGTGAAACTATTCAAAGTAGACAATCTGTAGTACCAGGTTGCACAGGGTGAAACTATTCAAAGTAGACAATCTGTAGTACCAGGTTGCACAGGGTGAAACTATTCAAAGTAGACAATCTGTAGTACCAGGTTGCACAGGGTGAAACTATTCAAAGTAGACAATCTGTAGTACCAGGTTGCACAGGGTGAAACTATTCAAAGTAGACAATCTGTAGTACCAGGTTGCACAGGGTGAAACTATTCAAAGTAGACAATCTGTAGTACCAGGTTGCACAGGGTGAAACTATTCAAAGTAGACAATCTGTAGTACCAGGTTGCACAGGGTGAAACTATTCAAAGTAGACACTCTGTAGTACCAGGTTGCACAGGGTGAAACTATTCAAAGTAGACAATCTGTAGTACTAGGTTGCAGTGTGAAACTATTCAATGTAGACAATCTGTAATACCAGGTTGCACAGGGTGAAACTATTCAAAGTAGACAATCTGTAGTACCAGGTTGCACAGGGTGAAACTATTCAAAGTAGACAATCTGTAGTACCAGGTTGCACAGGGTGAAACTATTCAAAGTAGACAATCTGTAGTACCAGGTTGCACAGGGTGAAACTATTCAAAGTAGACAATCTGTAGTACCAGGTTGCACAGGGTGAAACTATTCAAAGTAGACAATCTGTAGTACCAGGTTGCACAGGGTGAAACTATTCAAAGTAGACAATCTGTAGTACTAGGTTGCAGTGTGAAACTATTCAATGTAGACAATCTGTAGTACCAGGTTGCACAGGGTGAAACTATTCAAAGTAGACAATCTGTAGTACCAGGTTGCACAGGGTGAAACTATTCAAAGTAGACAATCTGTAGTACCAGGTTGCACAGGGTGAAACTATTCAAAGTAGACAATCTGTAGTACCAGGTTGCACAGGGTGAAACTATTCAAAGTAGACAATCTGTAGTACCAGGTTGCACAGGGTGAAACTATTCAAAGTAGACAATCTGTAGTACCAGGTTGCACAGGGTGAAACTATTCAAAGTAGACAATCTGTAGTACCAGGTTGCACAGGGTGAAACTATTCAAAGTAGACACTCTGTAGTACCAGGTTGCACAGGGTGAAACTATTCAAAGTAGACAATCTGTAGTACCAGGTTGCAGGGTGAAACTATTCAAAGTAGACAATCTGTAGTACCAGGTTGCACAGGGTGAAACTATTCAAAGTAGACAATCTGTAGTACCAGGTTGCACAGGGTGAAACTATTCAAAGTAGACAATCTGTAGTACCAGGTTGCACAGGGTGAAACTATTCAAAGTAGACAATCTGTAGTACCAGGTTGCACAGGGTGAAACTATTCAAAGTAGACAATCTGTAGTACCAGGTTGCACAGGGTGAAACTATTCAAAGTAGACAATCTGTAGTACCAGGTTGCACAGGGTGAAACTATTCAAAGTAGACAATCTGTAGTACCAGGTTGCACAGGGTGAAACTATTCAAAGTAGACAATCTGTAGTACCAGGTTGCACAGGGTGAAACTATTCAAAGTAGACAATCTGTAGTACCAGGTTGCAGGGTGAAACTATTCAAAGTAGACAATCTGTAATACCAGGTTGCACAGGGTGAAACTATTCAAAGTAGACAATCTGTAGTACCAGGTTGCACAGGGTGAAACTATTCAAAGTAGACAATCTGTAGTACCAGGTTGCACAGGGTGAAACTATTCAAAGTAGACAATCTGTAGTACCAGGTTGCACAGGGTGAAACTATTCAAAGTAGACAATCTGTAGTACCAGGTTGCACAGGGTGAAACTATTCAAAGTAGACACTCTGTAGTACCAGGTTGCACAGGGTGAAACTATTCAAAGTAGACAATCTGTAGTACCAGGTTGCAGGGTGAAACTATTCAATGTAGACAATCTGTAGTACCAGGTTGCACAGGGTGAAACTATTCAAAGTAGACAATCTGTAGTACCAGGTTGCACAGGGTGAAACTATTCAAAGTAGACAATCTGTAGTACCAGGTTGCACAGGGTGAAACTATTCAAAGTAGACAATCTGTAGTACCAGGTTGCACAGGGTGAAACTATTCAAAGTAGACAATCTGTAGTACCAGGTTGCACAGGGTGAAACTATTCAAAGTAGACAATCTGTAGTACCAGGTTGCACAGGGTGAAACTATTCAAAGTAGACAATCTGTAGTACCAGGTTGCACAGGGTGAAACTATTCAAAGTAGACAATCTGTAGTACCAGGTTGCACAGGGTGAAACTATTCAAAGTAGACAATCTGTAGTACCAGGTTGCACAGGGTGAAACTATTCAAAGTAGACAATCTGTAGTACCAGGTTGCACAGGGTGAAACTATTCAAAGTAGACAATCTGTAGTACCAGGTTGCACAGGGTGAAACTATTCAAGTAGACAATCTGTAGTACCAGGTTGCACAGGGTGAAACTATTCAAAGTAGACAATCTGTAGTACCAGGTTGCACAGGGTGAAACTATTCAAAGTAGACAATCTGTAGTACCAGGTTGCACAGGGTGAAACTATTCAAAGTAGACAATCTGTAGTACCAGGTTGCACAGGGTGAAACTATTCAAAGTAGACAATCTGTAGTACCAGGTTGCACAGGGTGAAACTATTCAAAGTAGACAATCTATAATACCAGGTTGCACAGGGTGAAACTATTCAAAGTAGACAATCTGTAGTACCAGGTTGCACAGGGTGAAACTATTCAAAGTAGACAATCTGTAGTACCAGGTTGCACAGGGTGAAACTATTCAAAGTAGACAATCTGTAGTACCAGGTTGCACAGGGTGAAACTATTCAAAGTAGACAATCTGTAGTACCAGGTTGCACAGGGTGAAACTATTCAAAGTAGACAATATGTAGTACCAGGTTGCACAGGGTGAAACTATTCAAAGTAGACAATCTGTAGTACCAGGTTGCACAGGGTGAAACTATTCAGAGTAGACAATCTGTAGTACCAGGTTGCACAGACAATCTGTAGTACCAGGTTGCAGACAATCTGTAGCACCAGGTTGCACAGACAATCTGTAGTACCAGGTTGCAGACAATTTGTAGTACCAGGTTGCACAGACAATCTGTAGTACCAGGTTGCACAGACAATCTGTAGTACCAGGTTGATCACACGGAATACACCTCACCTTCTGCACAATAAATGATATATTTGCTATATTTAATACAGAAATTTCAGAAATGCTTACAAAGTGTTTCCTTGCTGCATGACACTGGACAGTTGACCACTTTTTTTATCTTCATTTAATAAATCATCCAACAAAATATGTGAACGAGACAATGGGGTCAACTGTTTCTAACTGTATACTGTATAAACTATCCTCTGTACATTGCATACACATTTCAAGGAATATGTGACTGTGTCCGAGTGAATTCCAAAACTTTAATTTCAAGCCCCAAATCACAGGTATTATATTTAAGTGTATTTAAATGGGAGATTTGACACATCCTGTGAACTGTTTAGTTCTTTTCTATTACGTTTTTTCTGTCAAATTATCCATAATTCTCTGAATCTCGAACAAAATGGCAGTCATTTTCTCAGTAGCGCTTACATATCACAA
The DNA here is from genome assembly GCA_014843695.1 of Archivesica marissinica. Taxonomy (NCBI): domain Eukaryota; kingdom Metazoa; phylum Mollusca; class Bivalvia; order Venerida; family Vesicomyidae; genus Archivesica; species Archivesica marissinica. The sequence continues at coordinate 72,540,504 of CM026386.1, read as the reverse complement.
TTAGTTTAAAAACTACAATGGTCAGAATATTGTAGCTCATTCTTATTGGTCAGAATATTGTAGCTCATTCTTATTGGACAGAATATTGTAGCTCATTCTTATTGGTCAGAATATTGTAGCTCATTCTTATTGGACAGAATATTGTAGCTCATTCTTATTGGACAGAATAGTGTAGCTAATTCTTATTGGACAAATAAGTTTTTCTAAAGTCATAATGTCAAATGTTATGTCAGGATTTCTTTTTCATAGAATTTGAAAACTACATAAAATTCTGACAAAAAGTATTTTTAAACTTTATTTATTTTACAACGATTGCGAAGCAAATTTTAACAACTTATATTAATCACTCTCGTTGGCGTGGATGAAAGCGTAACTGTGGTTATTTGTGTGGGAGGAAACCGGAGTACCCGGAGAAAACCCACCTGTCTGGCGACCACCGTACCATCTCACATACTTCCCAGTCCGAGGATCGAACCCGGGTTGCATTGATGACCAAGAGTACTTGATGCATTCATGATTTGAAATCACTTGCTCTTATGGTATAATTTATTGTTTATTAGTATTTGATTGCATAATATTCATCCAAACAACAATACAAAGATTTCAACAAACATACAAATTGCAAATGGATCGTGCCACAAATTCTAACATTAGTTTTATCTCCACTGTTTAATATTTTTAAAAGTAAACTATAACCGTTCTTCAAACCACCAGATGTACCCAGCTACATTTTCCTAGGCAAACGAGTATATTCGAGATTAAGATGCAAGATTAAGGAATTTATGCAGTCATCTAAACAATGACCTATACGTAAACCATTTACGGGATGACCCAAACTGCCGATGCAGCTCCATATATGAAGATGCTGAACATTTCCTCTTTAAATGTCCATATTTTCGAATGCAAAGAATTGAATTAATTAAAACGACCAGACATCCCCTAAATACAAGAATGTTACTATACAGAGACGTCAGATTATCACCAGATGATAGTGTATTGATTGTTTCGTCTGTCCAAATGTATATAAAAATTAACAACGTTTTCATTCCGAATAAAACTACTTTGAACAGAATATTTCAAAATAATGTGTATACCCTGAATATAAATATTCCATTTCATGATGACAAAGGTGTATGGATCCGGCAGATCTACTTTTCTTACTCTTATTACAGTACAGTATTATGTATCTGTGGCCTCCGTGGTAGAACTTCGGATTTGGAATCAAACGGTCCCGGGTTCGATACTCGGTCAGGCCATGTATCTAATGTCATTGAGCAAGGCACCTCACACACATTGCTTAGTACTGGTTAATCGCTTAGGTCGGCTAAGCTTGCCCAGGAAAACATGTCTAAGTCCCCGCGAGGGGTTTGACATTAAAGGAACATACATACATACATCTTCATTCATTTCTCTATGTACCAATTATTTAAATATTCTAGTGATTTCATTTCCTTCTTCAAACGATTTGCTTGCTTATTTACCATATAACCCATTTGCCAAGTATTCAAATTTAAGGAGAGGACAACCATAAGCTGTATAGCTTTCTGTCCAATCCTTACTTCAATTGTTGTAAATAACCGTGTACATGATAGAAAATAAATATCAGGGATCATTCTAGAGGGCGATGTGGGCAAAATTGTCGCCCTAGGGACCCTGACTTCGCCCTCTGGGGGCCCCACTTCTCCCTAAAAAAAAAGAAGAAGATATTTGTGGGTTTTTACGATTTTCAAACAAAATTTTGTCAAGTAAGATACACTGGCCCATTATAAAGCACTCCTTCTATTCAAATGTTGTATTTAATGGTTGTACTGTGCATTTTAACACTATTTTGCAGAAGTATATTAAAGAACACCATTTAAGGAAGCGATCGCACGCTTTCTCACTTCTCCCAAAAATTCTGACCTAGAATGAACCCTGAAATATGTTTAAACCAATTATTTGGGGGAGGGCAGTTTATATATGTAGTTAGAACTTGTTGCCCAACCCATTTTGCTTATCATGAATATGTATGTAATGTAAATGTGAAATAGCAAATACAATATGATTTAACTAACAGCATTAGTATCACACTTCCCCATTTTTATGACGATCTGTAACTATTCCTTTATGCAAACCAGTGCCTGAGGTTATAACACTTTTCTCAGATCTCAAGCTATAATGATTTGATTGGTTGATTCTGAGTCTTAATGCCAGCTGAACCAATCAAAAGCTTGAGATAGGAGAAAAGTTTTATAACTTTTATAACAGGCACTGTCCTGATAATACGCTTAATTTTCCTTTGAATGAAACATTACAATCTTAAACGTTAGATACACAATAATTGCAACGTTTTTCTGAAAGTACTCACAATGAGAGACATCGGTCAGTTACTGACCCTGAATACTCCCTAAACAATGAGAGACATCGTCAGTTACTGCCCCTGAATACGCCTTAAAAGTAGATAGGTCCTATTAAGTGTTTTCCTCTGTTTTTATCGTTGTTTCCATTATACAATATTTTATACTATTACTTCTTATAAATTATTAAATGACTATATCTCAACAGATCTCTCACAGTATATGCAATGGGTACTTATTTGTAAAATAATGTGACACATTAACTCAATTAACATGTTTTTGATAAAATCACATTTATCATACCGCAACATCTGGTTAGGGCCAACAGTAAAAACAAAGGATTCCAACTAAAAGGATCTATTCACATATTGAAATAAATCAAACTTTATCTGCCAAGGGAGGTAATAGAAAATTACAGATGTCTCTCATTTTCTTTCTTTGACCACATCTTATAACAGCCACAGCCACACATATGAGCATAGTGAAGTTGCAACGGTTCATTATTTTGATAAGAAAAGAAATAAAAGCATAGTGAGCTGCATCCATGGTTATGACTTGAGAAGAGTTTGTCCATTTAAGTTAGTTACAAGAACAGTTTGTCCCGATGCAGACGTCGGAATCGTCATCGACCCAGACTTCTGGTCAATACCAGATGGCAGCACAGTGAGCACATTTGATAAATTTGATGGTGTAATTGTCAATAAGTTTGATCCTTTAGTTGGCGAACCTGCCGTAGATAATGGTAGTATCCCTTGAGCAGGAAGACCAGACAAGTTCACTGATGATGAAATAGATCCCGCTGCGATGGAGGATCCCGAAGGAACGGACCCTGAAATTGTCGAACCATTTCCTGCTGCAACGTTAAATTGGCTAATCATCTGCATCTGTGAAAACGATGTTGACGGATTTATTCGCTTCTCCTTTTGCCGTCTGTTACAAAACCAAACCCGAATTACCTCTTTTTCCATATTTAAACTGTCAGCCAACATTGTAATTTCTTCACCGTTTGGTTTTGGATTATTCAGAAAACTCTTTTCGAGAGTTACCCTGATTGTTGTCTCTATGCTTGTTCTCTTCTTCCGTCGCCTAGCAATCGATTCTGGTGTCATGGGATCATTATCTCCGTCAGCGTCAGGTGCTTGAGTTGAACTAACGGAATTCGCATCTTCCAACCATTTGCTGAGCAATGGTTTTAACTTGCACATATTTTTAAAACTAAGATTAAGTGCTTCAAATCTAGATATGGTAGTCTGGCTAAAGTCATTTCCATAAAGCTTTCCCATGGCTAGACCAACATCTCCCTGAGTGAAGCCTGCAAAGATAAGAAAATAATACCTTCTGTTACAAACTTCACAACCTCTTGCAAACTATTTCCCTTTAACTGGAAGATCTATTAAAGTAGGAATTATAAATTACACTTCCATGAACCTACCGAGTTTATTCACGTACCCAGTTCTAATCACTTTGCACTTACAAAACTCTATTCATTGATCAAGTTCTATTAATTTAAAGGCTTCAGTTACTCTACCCAGTTCTATTCTATTCACTTACCGAGTTCTTTTCACTTATCAAGTTGTAGTAACCTACTAATTTCTATTATATTCACCTAACAAATTTTATTCTATTCACCCACCAAGTTCTATTCTATTCACCTACCAAGTTCTATTCTATACACCTACCAAGTTCTATTCTATACACCTACCAAGTTCTATTCTATTCACCTACCAAGTTCTATTCTATACACCTACCAAGTTCTATTCTATTCACCTACCAAATTTTATTCTATTCACCCACCAAGTTCTATTCTATTCACCTACCAAGTTCTATTCTGTACACCTACCAAGTTCTATTCTATACACCTACCAAGTTCTATTCTATTCACCTACCAAGTTCTATTCTATACACCTACCAAGTTCTATTCTATACACCTACCAAGTTCTATTATATACACCTACCAAGTTCTATTCTATACACCTACCAAGTTCTATTCTATTCACCCACCAAGTTCTATTCTATTCACTCACCAAGTTCTATTCTATTCACTCACCAAGTTCTATTCTATACACCTACCAAGTTCTATTCTATACACCTACCAAGTTCTATTCTATTCACCTACCAAGTTCTATTCTATACACCTACCAAGTTCTATTCTATTCACCTACCAAATTTTATTCTATTCACCCACCAAGTTCTATTCTATTCACCTACCAAGTTCTATTCTGTACACCTACCAAGTTCTATTCTATACACCTACCAAGTTCTATTCTATTCACCTACCAAGTTCTATTCTATACACCTACCAAGTTCTATTCTATACACCTACCAAGTTCTATTATTACACCTACCAAGTTCTATTCTATACACCTACCAAGTTCTATTCTATTCACCTACCAAGTTCTATTCTATACACCTACCAAGTTCTATTCTATACACCTACCAAGTTCTATTATATACACCTACCAAGTTCTATTCTATACACCTACCAAGTTCTATTCTATTCACCCACCAAGTTCTATTCTATTCACTCACCAAGTTCTATTCTATTCACTCACCAAGTTCTATTCTATACACCTACCAAGTTCTATTCTATTCACCCACCAAGTTCTATTCTATTCACTCACCAAGTTCTATTCTATTCACTCACCAAGTTCTATTCTATACACCTACCAAGTTCTATTCTATTCACTTACCAAGTTCTATCCTGCGCCTCTTGAAAGATTTAGCAAACTGTTCCAATTCCTCTAAATCAATATTTTCTTCCTGTAAATGAAACACACTAAGATACAATAAATGCAAATGCATGCAATAAAATATCTGCATACAGATTTTATTGTTGCACAGGCCATGATAATATTGCCAATATACAACAAGGCTTCGAAAACTGTCTGTCTATCAGTCATTGTACTGATTTGTGATTCGAAAGACACGATACTAGAAACCAAAAACTGTTAAAAGATTGAAACGAGGCACACATTTGACCTAGTGATCTAGTTTTTAAGACATAGTGACCTACTTTGAGCAATCTTGAAAGAGGATCATCCAATGCTCATTGCCATGAAATGCAATGATGATCGAACAAGTGGTTCTTCAGATGTTGCTCTTGATGTGAACTGTTTTTTTTTGAAAAATAAACTTTATTTATTTTACAACGATTGCGAAGCAAGTTCTAACAACTTATATTAATCACTCTCGTTGGCTCGGATGAAAGCATATATGTGGTCATTCGTGTGGGAGGAAACCGGAGTACTCAGAGAAAACCCAGCTGTCCGATCTGGCGACCATCGTACCATCTCACATACTTCCCGGTCCGAGGATCGAACCCGGGTTGCATTTGTGAGAAGCGAGCGCGCTAACCACTGTGCTAATTGGATATCCCTATGTGAACTGTTGATGTGTGTGTGTATGGCCGGACAGACAGACAGACAGACAGACAGACAGACAGACAGACAGACAGACAGCAAAGGCAAAAATAATGTCTGTCTCTCCCTCCGATGATGGTGGGGGGAGAGGGGAGACATAATTTACTAAAGTTTGTGAATATATAATTCTCCCGAATCCATTGTCACACATTAGATGTTATCCCATCGATAAGTCTAGTAGTTCTTCAATATGCAGTTCATGTTCACCAAAATAACATACAGTAACTAACATAAGGCTGTCTCGCTCGCTTCTCACCAATGCAAGCCGGGTTTGATCCTCGCACCGGGAAGTATGTGAGATGGTACGGTGGTCGCCAGATCGGACAGGTGGGTTTTCTCCGGTTTCCTCCCACACGAATGACCACATATACACTTTCATCCGCGCCAACGAGAGTGATTAATATAAGTTGCTAGAACTTGCTTCGCAATCGTTGTAAAATAAATAGTTTTAACAAAAAACTAACATACATCTGGAATTGCCCCGAAGTTGCGTGGTGACGATACATAATCGGTTTAACAAAATGGAGTAATGCCTGCAAGCTGTGGCACAAAGCGGAACTATTATACTTACAGGTGCAAGGAGAGGGGGTAATCCTGAGGTTGAGATATCCGCGTTGAGATCCGTTGTCATTGCATTGTGGATATCAGTTTTCACAATGACGTCTCCGGAGTTGATTGTCTGCGGCATGGAGGTAGCGAGTGTTATTGTGTTGGGAGTGGCAGGCGTTGAGGCAAATGTTGGCACTGCAGTAAGTTTGACAGGTGTGACTGGCTGGGTTAACGACGCCGGCATTGCTGTGGTTAGTCCAGGAAGAATGAAACCACCCTGTCATAAACAGGAATATTACATCACATTACAGAAACTAAAGCATATCAAACAACTTGCGAGTGAAATAACAGGCTTCATAGTGAAATAACAGGCTTCATAGTGAAATAACAGGCTTCATAGTGAAATAACAGGCTTCATAGGTCAAATTGTTTACGGACGTGAAATCACAATGCATAATGGTCTAAATAAAAACTGACGTATTACGCATTATTTTGCATAACAGCTAATATCGAATTTTATGCATACACTTCAAAATAAGTAAAAAACTCCTGTTTCCTACCATTTGTGAGCTATCTAACTGTAAATAATGAACCCTCAACACACAGCTTCCAACTACATACCCAGCTATTGTGCACAGCACATCCTCTTATTGTCTTCATCATTTGTGCTAAGTTATGTTAGATTCGCTCCCTGGACGATGAAGATATATGGGTTATGACTCTTATGTGTTAACCTGACCGTCAAGTTGCCGATATGGGTATTGCACGGGATACACTGTCTTATTACGGCGATGATTTGTGCCACATTACTTAAAAGTCCCTCAATGGATGAAAAATACACAATTTATAAATAATGTTTATTATTGTTATAGGATCTTACATGCGTAGATGAACCCTAAATATACGGCTTGAAGCTACATACGGGGCAGATGTCTACCTATGGGTTTATTGTCCCACTAACCCGCTTAAGCTACAGTTAACATTGGTGGAGGAATACCCTGTGCGCCCCGCAGAGCAGTATTTCAGGCACGGACGGACACCTGGGTCAAATCACCGACCTTCCGCAATCTAGTTTTCTCACACCAGAGAATTCAACACCATCAGTGGGATTCGAACCTACAGCGGTGAGGGGCGTAGGATTTGAAGTCAAGGACCGTAACCAATCGGCCACACTGGACGGGGGCAGATGGTAAACACTAATGTGGCATATAAAACAGTGTAACTCACCACACCAGCTGTTGGTTGTATCATGAACTGTGGTTGAAGTGCAGAGAGTTGAGATGGATTTACAAGTAGGATCTGCTGCATACCGGCTACTGCAGGTAACTGTGCAGTCTGTAGAGTAGGTGTATTGGGCTGTGCCGGAGACTGTGTCTGTATAGCCTATGTTTATAAGATGGACAAATGTGTAGATTGTTGAAACAATACATACATGGTGTTTAGGATTAGTATAAAGTAGGGATGGCAATGAATGTTCGAATATTCGAATATTCGTTCGAACGTCCGAATATTCGAATATTAAAACCATATTCGAATATTAAAAAAAATTCAAATCAAATTTTAATAAATTGCAGTTAAATCTTAACTTAAAAGGATATAATTATATGTTTGTTTAAATTTCAATCAATTAAGTTTCGAAAACAAAGAATGACCCAATGCGTGCCCGAAGGTGTGAAATGTCATCGTGATTTGGCTCCAAATAACGAAGGAGGGTGATGACATGTTGTTCACACCAATGCTGGCTAGTCTCTTAGATCCTAGGTACAAACGACTGCCGTTTTGGTTGAGAAAAAGGCTTACCAACGGTGTTACCTGTCAGCGATGCAAGAGTAAAGTGGAAATCGAAATTTGGAGAAATTTGCGAATATTCGAATATTCGTTCGGAAGATCATCCGAATATTCGAATATCACAATCACCATTCGTTGCCATCCCTAGTATAAAGTCAGATTCCTGTTCATTCTGACTGTCACCAACCAGCCTACATCAGCACAATTTGGGTAAAACTCATATCAACAACGGGCATCTTACATAACAACACCTTTCCTGTGCAGGCTCCAGCGATTAACCAGTACTTTGTGCATCAACCTCCGTAAGAAACTGCCAACTTTTTCATATAAATACACACAGTCTGAGCAGGTGATGATAGATTACAGTGGTATACATGTAAATAGACAGTCTGAACGGAGCTCAAACACGTGACCATCAGTGATGATAGATTACAGTGGTATACATGTAAATAGACACAGTCTGAACGGAGCTCAAACCCGTGACCATCAGTGATGATAGATTACAGTGGTATACATGTAAATAGACACAGTCGGAGCGGAGCTCAACCCCGTGACCATCAGTGATGATAGATTACAGTGGTATACATGTAAATAGACACAGTCTGAGCGGAGCTCAACCCCGTGACCATCAGTGATGATAGATTACAGTAGTATACATGTAAATAGACACAGTCTGAGCGGAGCTCAAACCCGTGACCATCAGTGATGATAGATTACAGTGGTATACATGTAAATAGACACAGTCTGAGCGGAGCTCAAACCCGTGACCATCAGTGATGATAGATTACAGTGGTATACATGTAAATAGACACAGTCTGAACGGAGCTCAAACCCGTGACCATCAGTGATGATAGATTACAGTGGTATACATGTAAATAGATACAGTCCGAGCAGAGCTCAAACCCGTGACCATCAGTGATGATAGATTACAGTGGTATACACGTCAGCGACTGTAACCACATGACCACGGATGTGAAATGAGTACAACCAAAGTTTTACAGCAAGGGGATCAATCATTTTTAACATTTATTAACACATTTCATTCTGGATACATTTAAAGGCTTTTGCAAACAACATAGATCCAGATCAGCAGCAGCGTCACGCTGCATGCTGATCAGGATCTATGTTGTTTGCTACATAGCCAAGTGTCTTAGCAAGATCATCTGAATAGCAAATAACATACAGCCTGATCAAACAGCATTTTCCGTGGCGCCAGATCTTACTCTATGATCTTTGCAAATACTGTTTGAACGCTATCCAGAATCAAATGGGTTAACCCTTTCCCCCATAGAAGCACCTCTTGACGTTCTTACCAATGCGACATACAATGTAGTAGCCAAACCAATGTTTATAATAAAGGCCAGAATCTCATGTAGTCCCAGTAATATCTATGGAGTTGGGATAGATATGGTGACTACTTATCCACTGCATGATAGCTAAATGGCTGTCGTTTGTATGGAGGTATAATAGTATATTAACCTAAATCTCTATGAAGGAAAGGGTTAAATGGCTGTAGTTTGTATGGAGATATAATAGTATATTAACCTAAACCTCTATGAAGGAAAGGGTTAAATGGCTGTTGTTTGTATAGAGATATAATAGTATATTGATTTAAATCTCTATGTAGGAAAGGGTTAAATGGCTGTAGTTTGTATGGAGATCTAATAGTATATTAACCTAAATCTCTGAAGGAAAGGGTTAAATGGCTGTAGTTTGTATGGAGATATAATAGTATATTAACCTAAACATGAAGGAAAGGGTTAATGTACTTGAACACTGTTGATAAATATATACTCTCATTTTGACTAAGATCAATTTTTAATTCATTCGGCTCTCTTCGTTGCTCCGTTTCTCTGTAGCAAATCATAATAACAATAATGGCATATTTTATTAAAATTCTGTCCGATTAGCGCAGTGGTTAGCGCGCTCGCTTCTCACCAACACAACTCGGGTTCACACACTATAACGGAGATCTGCGGTCACATTGGGCTGAAATCTTTAATCTACAGTCATTAGTCAGGTATGGTCACACACTAACACGGAGATCTGCGGTCACATTGGGCTGAAATCTTTAATCTACAGTCATTAGTCAGGTATGGTCACACACTATAACGGAGTTCTGCGGTCACATTGGGCTGAAATCTTTAATCTACAGTCATTAGTCAGGTATGGTCACACACTATAACGGAGTTCTGCGGTCACATTGGGCTGAAATCTTTAATCTACAGTCATTAGTCATACCTGTTGTTGCAGGCCTTGTAGAGCTGTAACGGCTTGTGACTGTGCTGACTGCTGAAGCTGCTGTTGTTGCAGCTGTTGTATCTGCTGCTGTTGTTGTATCTGTAATTGTATTTGGTGCTGCAGCTGCTGGAGATCTGCTGTTGACAGCTGGATGTTACCCTGTAGACCACTAGATACAGCTGGAATCTGATAGAGAATCAATGCATGTCAAAGGTACCGTAGAACACCCAATGGACACAGCTGGAATCTGATAGAGAATCAATATACGACGCCGTAGACCACCCACTGGACACAGCTGGAATCTGATAGAGAATCAATGCATGACATGGGTACTGTAGAACACCCAATGGACACAGCAGGAATCTGATAGAGAATCAGTACATGACACCGTAGACCACCCACTGGACACAGCTGGAATCCGATAGAGAATCAATGCATGACATGGGTACTGTAGAACACCCACTGGACCCAGCTGGAATCTGATAGAGAATCAATGCATGACAGGTGTACCGTAGAGCACCCACTGGACACAGCTGGAATCCGATAGAGAATCAATGCATGACAAGGGTACTGTAGAACACCCACTGGACCCAGCTGGAATCTGATAGAGAATCAATACATGACACAGTAGACCACCCACTGGACACAGCTGGAATCCGATAGAGAATCAATGCATGACACCGTAGACCACCCACTGGACACAGCTGGAATCCGATAGAGAATCAATGCATGACAAGTGTACCGTAGAACACCCACTGAATACAGCTGGAATCCGATAGAGAATCAATGCATGACAAGTGTACCGTAGAACACCCACTGAATACAGCTGGAATCGGATAGAGAATCAATGTACGACGAGGGTATCGTACAACACCCACTGAATACAGCTGGAATCGGATAGAGAATCAATGCATGACAAGTGTACCGTAGAACACCCACTGAATACAGCTGGAATCGGATAGAGAATCAATGTATGACAAGGGTATCATACAACACTCACTGAATACAGCTGGAATCGGATAGAGAATCAATGTATGACAAGGGTATCATAGTTTATACAAATTTATTTTAGCTCGATTGCGAAACAAGTTATTTCAACTTATATAAATCACTCTCGAGACCTCATTCCTGATGGAATCCATCGCCACGAGGGAGAGAGAAGAGGCAATGTGGAATTTAAATGCCTTGCCTAAGGGCACAATCGTAACGGCTCCAGTGGGGCTCGAACTCCGGACCTTTCGCACCTGAAGCGAACGCGCATCCACTGCGCTATCACGACTTCCAAGGGTATCATACAACACCCACTGAATACAGCTGGAATCGGATAGAGAATCAATGTATGACAAGGGTATCATACAACACCCACTGAATACAGCTGGAATCGGATAGAGAATTAATGTATGACGAGGGTTTCATACAACACTCACTGAATACAGCTGGAATCGGATAGAGAATCAATGCATGACAGGTGTACCGTAGAACACCCACTGAATACAGCTGGAATCTGATAGAGAATCAATGTATGACAAGGGTATCATACAACACCCACTGAATACAGCTGGAATCGGATAGAGAATCAATGCATGACAAGGGTATCATACAACACCCACTGAATACAGCTGGAATCGGATAGAGAATCAATACATGACAAGGGTATCATACAACACCCACTGAATACAGCTGGAATCTGATAGAGAATCAATGCATGACAAGGGTATCATACAACACCCACTGAATACAGCTGGAATCGGATAGAGAATCAATGTATGACAAGGGTATCATACAACACCCACTGAATACAGCTGGAATCGGATAGAGAATCAATGCATGACAAAGGTATCATACAACACCCACTGAATACAGCTGGAATCGTATAGAGAATCAATGCATGACACTGTAGAACACCCACTGAATACAGCTGGAATCTGATAGAGAATCAATGTATGACAAGGGTATCATACAACACCCACTGAATACAGCTGGAATCGGATAGAGAATCAATGTATGACAAGGGTATCATACAACACTCACTGAATAAAGCTGGAATCCGATAGAGAATCAATGTATGACGAGGGTATTGTACAACACTCACTGAATACAGCTGGAATCTAATAGAGAATCAATGTATGACAAGGGTATCATACAACACTCACTGAATACAGCTGGAATCGGATAGAGAATCAATGCATGACAAGGGTATCATACAACACTCACTGAATACAGCTGGAATCGGATAGAGAATCAATGCATGACAAGGGTACCGTAGAACAGTTGTTATATTCCAATACGATTTTAACATTCGAATATTCGGACTTCCGAACGAATATTCGTTGCCATCACTATTTTAAAGACATTTGACTTCTCAAATGGGGACATATTCCATTGCAAGAGGATACCTGTATTCCGTAACTTACCATGGTGGCCGTAGGTTGTGCAAATGGATTCTGCAAGATGAACCCTCCCTGCTGCATGCCAGCTATAGGTAGGCTACCAAGGGTCAATGGCTGAATGGCTGGAGTAGCTTGTGCCGCTTGACTTGTCAACGCCATCCCTGGTCCCAGTTGAAACTGTAACCGCAACAGTATGGTATACATGTACATATATATCCCCACCCCACAATAAATATGCACGAAAATTAAAGTCTCTTTATAAATTTGTTTTCTTCAAATGGAAAAATACACCCTTAATTCATATTTAGTGGTCACCTTTATTTAAGGGTATTTACAAAGAAATTATTAAGCCTTTTATGTTGCTAATCACGACTAAAGTCGCTTTTGCAAACAGCATAGAGCCAGAAAACGTTCTGTCTGATCAAGCTCGATGCTGTTTGCTATTCGGATAGTGGAGCTAAATCACTTGTCTGAATAGCAAACAACATAGATCCTGATCAGACGTGGCTGATCTGAATCTATGTTGTTTGCACATTCCGTCCCATTTATTCAGCAGGTTAAGGGTTAATAAGTTTCTTAAAATATATTATAAACTATCGGTGACCGTGACACTACTGATCTGGATTTAGAAACTTTGATTTAGAAACTATTGGTGACACAACTGACCTGGTTTCAGAAACCATCGACGACACCACTGGTCTGGATTTAGAATCTTGTCAGTGACACAACTGGCCCTGACTTAGAAGATGATACCCAGTGATACCACTGTCATGGGATTAGAAACTGCCGGTGACACAACTGATCTGGATTTAGAACTAACCAGTGATACCACTGTCATGGGTTTAGAAACTATCGGTGACACAACTGATCTGGATTTAGAACTAACCAGTGCACTGTCATGGGATTAGAAACTGCCGGTGACATAACTGATCTGGATATAGACCTAACCAGTGATACCACTGTCATGGGTTTAGAAACTATCGGTGACACAACTGATCTGGATTTAGAACTAACCAGTGATACCACTGTCATGGGTTTAGAGATCTGGATTTAGAACTAACCAGTGATACCACTGTCATGGGTTTAGAAACTATCGGTGACATAACTTATCTGGATTTAGAACTAACCAGTGATACCACTGTCATGGGTTTAGAAACTATCGGTGACATAACTGATCTAGATTTAGAACATACCGGTGCACCACTGACCGGGATTTAGAAACTATCAGTGACAATACTGACCTGGATTTTGTTTTCTGTGAGGCTAACCTCGGGATCTCCCTCTTTCATCTTCTAGCCTGCAATAATACACATCATAAAATACACATCATAAAATAATGTCATACAAGCAGTACCATAAAATAATGTCATACAAGCAGTACCGTAAAATTATATAATACAAGCAGTACCGTAAAATTATATAATACAAGCAGTACCGTAAAATTATATAATACAAGCAGTACCGTAAAATTATATAATACAAGCAGTACCGTAAACTTATATAATACAAGCAGTACCTTAAAATTATATAATACAAGCAGTACCGTAAAATTATATAATACAAGCAGTACCGTAAAATAATGTCATACAAGCAGTACCGTAAAATTATATAATACAAGCAGTACCGTAAACTTATATAATACAAGCAGTACCGTAAACTTATATAATACAAGCAGTACCGTAAACTTATATAATACAAGCAGTACCGTAAACTTATATAATACAAGCAGTACCGTAAAATTATATAATACAAGCAGTACCGTAAACTTATATAATACAAGCAGTACCATAAAATAATGTCATACAAGCAGTACCGTAAAATTATATAATACAAGCAGTACCGTAAAATTATATAATACAAGCAGTACCGTAAAATTATATAATACAAGCAGTACCGTAAAATAATATAATACCAACAGTACCGTAAAACTATATGGTCAATACAATCATGTAGCACAATGTATTAACTTCAACATTGATATTTATGATTGTAGTTCATCATTATACTCTACATTATACTCTACATTATGCTATACATTATGTTCTACATTATACTATACATTATGCTATACATTATACTCTACATTATACTATACATTATACTATACATTATGCTCTACATTATACTATACATTATGCTATACATTATACTCTACATTATACTCTACATTATACTCTACATTATACTCTACATTATACTATACATTATGCTATACATTATACTCTACATTATGCTCTACATTATACTCTACATTATACTATACATTATACTATACATTATACTCTACATTATGCTATACATTATACTCTACATTATGCTATACATTATGCTATACATTATACTATACATTATACTATACAGTATGCTATACAGTATGCTATACATTATACTATACATTATACTCTACATTATACTCTACGTTATACTATACATTATACTATACATTATACTCTACATTATGCTATACATTATGCTATACATTATACTCTACATTATACTCTACATTATACTCTACATTATACTCTACATTATGCTATACATTACGCTATACATTATGCTATACATTATACTCTACTATACATTATGCTATACATTATACTCTACTATACATTATGCTATACATTATACTCTACATTATGCTCTACATTATACTCTACATTATGCTATACATTATGCTCTACATTATACTCTACATTATACTCTACATTATGCTATACATTATGCTCTACATTATACTCTACATTATGCTATACATTATACTCTACATTATACTCTACATTATGCTCTACATTATGCTCTACATTATGCTATACATTATGCTCTACATTATGCTCTACATTATGCTCTACATTATGCTCACCTCTACATTATGCTCTACATTATACTCTACATTATGCATACATTAATACATTATCTCTACATTATGCTATACATTATGCTATACATTATGCTATACATTATGCTATACATTATGCTCTACATTATGCTCTACATTATGCTCTACATTATGCTCTACATTATGCTCTACATTATACTCTACATTATGCTATACATTATACTCTACATTATGCTCTACATTATGCTATACATTATGCTATACATGTAATAATGTGTGTTACAAACATTGCACTGTATCAGTAGTGAACATAAAGTAGGCCAATTCAGTTTCACTTTATTTGTTTAATTTCACTGGACCAATGTTGATAGAATTTGTGGCCCAACCCATTTGCTTTCATATGTGCATCGATCTTTGTATTGTTATATGTGTATATAATGCAATAAAATATTATTAAACTATTAACCCTTTGCACGCTAGCGGCAGATAAAATCACTTTTGTAAACAGCATAGAGCAAGATCAGACATCTGATGCTGATTGCTATTCGGATAGTGGAGCTAAAACACTTGACAAGAATATAAAGCAACATACATGTAGATCCTGATCAGACACAGTGTTACGTCGCGGCTGATCTGGATCTATGTTGTTTGCAACATTATGTGATTGTTATGCCATATAGGGTGTATGGATCAATCCAAAAGTTGTTCCCAGCCGATCTGCCCACGGAGTGCACGTCGCGGTCGGGACACATCTCGCAGCAGCAGCATAGGATTCTGGGATCTTCTGGTTGTCAACCTTGCAACAAGGGACAAACGCTCCAACATTGCTGTCTTGCGGAAGTGCTGGAGGTGTGGCCAGAACCTGGAGCGACAGAGACAACCAGATGTCTAACTGCCAGATCAGTCTATATGCTGCTGCGAGATGACCAACAGTGGAGGGTGGCCCTAAGAAGAGCCGTTCAGAAAGAAAGACCATCAGGACTTGTCACCCTGAAGATGCCTCCTATAGTTGTCGTTTTATGGCACCTTCATCAAATTCTTCAAGACCATCACACTGCAAGACACCACTGTACAACTCTACAGACAGACATTTCACAAATAGACTACTAAAAGGTCGACTTATACTTAAAAGTTGTAAACCTGATAAAAGATGGAACATTATTTTTCAAACTCAATGGCATACATATTCAATCCTTCCATCAAGATTCAAATTTCAGATACATACAATGTAGTTAATTTGCATAAATTGCACGTGAATATATTCAACTTTCTATGTGGTTACAAGAGAGAATTGTCAAATGAAATGAACAACTGTTGCCTGGTATTTAACCCATTCAACACCAAGTAACTCACATGGACTGGTCCATGATATTCATAAACCAATAAATGAATCAGAAAATCACATTTGGACAAGTTCATTTATCAAAATGGGTAATTATGTCTAAAAATAGTCATATCACTGGCAAAAAGTGCAGATCCTGATGAGACGGCTCGTCATGAGCCGGCTCATCTGGATCTACACTTTTTGTAAGCCTATTTAGAGGTCTGTGGTGTTGAAAGGGTTAAGAACATGCCCCATTGTACACATGATTGCAATGTTAATAAGGCGAGCACATAAATGCTTGTAAATTGTAATTTTGGAACGTTTTTACCACATTTTTGTAAAACGTTGACTTGTTCATAGAATAGTAATCGGATATTTAACTGTAAAGAAGCTAGAATATAATTATGCAAGTGTAATTTATGCAAATTAACTGAAATTGCAGGTGTTTGAATATGAAACTTGGCGGTATTTTAAGATAAACACTTAGTTTATACAAATTTCTTTTAGCTCGACTTCGAAACAAGTTCCTACAATATTAGTTTAATCACAGTCGTTGGTCGGTCGAAACAAACCCAGCTTTAACCCGTTCAACACCACAGACCTCTAAATAGGCTTACAAAAAGTGTAGATCCAGATGAGCCAGCTCGTGACGAGCCGTCTCATCAGGATCTGCACTTTTTGCCAGTGATATGACTATTTTTAGACATAATTACCCATTTTGATAAATGAACTTGTCCAAATGTAATTTTCTGATTCATTTATTGGTTTATGAATATCATGGACCAGTCCATGTGAGTTACTTGGTGTTGAATGGGTTAACTGGTTAAAACTGCCCCAGTCAATTCTCCCAAAGTGGTCAATACTGGTCGAATGGTGGCCAATACTGGTCGAATGGTGGTCAATACTGGTCGAATGGTGGTCAATACTGGTCAAATGGGGGCCAATACTGGTCGAATGAGGGCCAATACTGGTCGAGTAGTGGTCAATACTGGTTGAATGGTGGTCAATACTGGTCGAATGGTGGTCAATACTGGTCGAATGGTGGTCAATACTGGTCAAATAGGGGCCAATACTGGTAGAATGGTGGTCAATACTAGTTGAATGGTGGTCAATACTGGTCAAATAGGGGCCAATACTGGTAGAATGGTGGTCAATACTGGTCAAATAGGGGCCAATACTGGTAGAATGGTGGTCAATACTGGTCAAATAGGGGCCAATACTGGTAGAATGGTGGTCAATACTAGTCGAATGGTGATCAATACTGGTCAAATAGGGGCCAATACTGGTAGAATGGTGGTCAATACTAGTCGAATGGTGGTCAATACTGGTCAAATGGGGGCCAATACTGGTCGAATGAGGGCCAATACTGGTCGAGTAGTGGTCAATACTGGTTGAATGGTGGTCAATACTGGTCGAATGGTGGCCAATACTGGTCGAATGGTGGCCAATACTGGTTGAGTGGTGGTCAATACTGGTTGAGTGGTGGTCAATACTGGTCGAATGGTGGCCAATACTGGTTGAGTGGTGGTCAATACTGGTTGAGTGGTGGTCAATACTGGTTGAATGGTGGCCAATACTGGTCGAATGGTGGTCAATACTGGTCGAATGGTGGTCAATACTGGTCAATGGTGGTCAATACTGGCGAGTGGTGGTCAATACTGGTCAAGTGGTGGTCAATACTGGTCAAGTGGTTGTCAATACGGGTCGAATGGTGGCCAATACTGGTCAAATGGTGGTCAATACTGGATGAGTGGTGGTCAATACTGGTCGAGTGGTGGTCAATAATGGTCGAGTGATGGTCAATACTGGTCGAGTGGTGGTCAATACTGGTCGAGTGGTGGTCAATACTGGTCGAGTGGTGGTCAATACTGGTCGAGTGGTGGTCAATACTGGTCGAGTGGTGGTCAATACTGGTCGAGTGGTGGTCAATACTGGTCGAGTGGTGGTCAATACTGGTCGAGGGGTGGTCAATACGGGTCAAGTGGTGGTCAATACTGGTCGAGTGGTGGCCAATACTGGTCGAGTGGTGGTCAATACTGGTCGAGGGGTGGTCAATACTGGTCGAGTGGTGGTCAATACTGGTTGAGTGGTGGTCAATACTGGTTGAATGGTGGTCAATACTGGTCGAGTGGTGGTCAATACTGGTCAAGTGGTGGTCAATACTGGTCAAGTGGTCAATACTAAATTCAACACTGAGTTTCTTCATCTGTTTCAACAAGGACTGTGTAGCAACAAGGACTGTGTAGCAACAAGGACTGTGCAGCAACAAGGACTGTGTAGCAACAAGGACTGTGCAGCAACAAGGACTGTGCAGCAACAAGGAATGTGTAGCAACAAGGACTGTGTAGCAACAAGGACTGTGCAGCAACAAGGACTGTGTAGCAACAAGGACTGTGTAGCAACAAGGACTGTGCAGCAACAAGGACTGTGTAGCAACAAGGACTGTGTAGCAAGACCATCATCACTGCTCAAGTAATGGCTAGCTAGTTGGCTAGCACTAGCTAGCTCATAGTCATTGAACTATATATTTATATATATGATAGCGAAGTGGTAGCGCGTTTGCTTCAGGTACGAAAGTCCCCGTGTTCAAGCCCAGCTGTAGCCGTTACAATTGTGCCCTTAGGAAAGGCATTTAAATTCCACATTGCCTCTTCTCTCTCCCTCGTGGCGATGGATTCGGTCAGGAATGAGGTCTCGAGGGTGATTAATATAAGTTGTAAGAACTTGTTTCGCAATCGATCTAACATAAATTTGCATAAACTACAGTATATCATTATGTACACCTTATTTACAAATAAAGTTAAACAAACACTTGGCCCAAGTAATAATATATGTTATATTTCGGGTTTTACGCCTGCATCAGCACCATTTTGGGCTATATCGCCGGCGGGCAGTTTACTTAACAACACCTTTCCTGGGTAGGCTCCAGCGGGTAACCAGTACTTGGGTGCACCAACCTCCATAAGGAATTGCCAACTTTTTCATATAAATGAGACACGGCCTGAGCGGGGCTCGAACCCGTGACCATCAGTGATGATTGGTTACAGTGGTATACAAGTCAGCGACCGTAACCACTCGACCATGGAAGCGGACCCCGAGTAATAAAACTTTCATGCTCAACTCAACGGTACATATAAATGACCAAACGTTCGACTGCTATGCAGTTAATTAATAAGATGTTATAGAATATGTCCAAAGTTGGATGTTATAGAATATGTCCAAAGTTGGATGTTATAAAATATGTCCAAAGTTGGATGTCATAAAATATGTCCAAAGTTGGATGTTATAGAATATGTCCAAAGTTGGATGTTATAAAATATGTCCAAAGTTGGATGTTATAAAATATGTCCAAAGTTGGGTGTTATAGAATATGTCCAAAGTTGGATGTCATAAAATATGTCCAAAGTTGGATGTTATAGAATATGCCCAAAGTTGGATGTCATAAAATATGTCCAAAGTTGGATGTTATAGAATATGTCCAAAGTTGGATGTCATAAAATATGTCCAAAGTTGGATGTTATAGAATATGTCCAAAGTTGGATGTCATAGAATATGTCCAAAGTTGGATGTCATAAAATATGTCCAAAGTTGGATGTTATAGAATATGTCCAAAGTTGGATGTTATAAAATATGTCCAAAGTTGGATGTTATAGAATATGTCCAAAGTTGGGTGTTATAGAATATGTCCAAAGTTGGATGTCATAAAATATGTCCAAAGTTGGATGTTATAGAATATGCCCAAAGTTGGATGTCATAAAATATGTCCAAAGTTGGATGTTATAGAATATGTCCAAAGTTGGATGTCATAAAATATGTCCAAAG
Source organism: Archivesica marissinica (assembly GCA_014843695.1). Classification (NCBI taxonomy): domain Eukaryota; kingdom Metazoa; phylum Mollusca; class Bivalvia; order Venerida; family Vesicomyidae; genus Archivesica; species Archivesica marissinica. Next base: position 72,519,799 of record CM026386.1, on the reverse strand, counting down.
TTGGATGTTATAGAATATGCCCAAAGTTGGATGTTATAGAATATGTCCAAAGTTGGATGTCATAAAATATGTCCAAAGTTGGATGTTATAGAATATGTCCAAAGTTGGATGTTATAAAATATGTCCAAAGTTGGATGTTATAGAATATGTCCAAAGTTGGATGTTATAAAATATGTCCAAAGTTGGATGTTATAAAATATGTCCAAAGTTGGATGTTATAGAATATGTCCAAAGTTGGATGTTATAAAATATGTCCAAAGTTGGATGTTATAGAATATGTCCAAAGTTGGATGTCATAAAATATGTCCAAAGTTGGATGTTATATGTTATGTTATGATTCGGGTTTTACGCCTGCATCAGCACCATTTTGGGCTATATCGCCGGCGGGCAGTTTACCTAACAACACCTTTCCTGGGCAGGCTCCAGCGGTTAACCAGTACTTGGGTGCACCAACCTCCATAAGAAACTGCCAACTTTTTCATATAAATGAGACACGGCCTGAGCGGGGCTCGAACCCGTGACCATCAGTGATGATAGGTTACAGTGGTATACAAGTCAGCGACCTTAACCACTCGACCACGGAGGCGGACTTGGATGTTATAGAATATGTCCAAAGTTGGATGTCATAAAATATGTCCAAAGTTGGATGTTATAGAATATGCCCAAAGTTGGATGTTATAGAATATGTCCAAAGTTGGATGTCATAAAATATGTCCAAAGTTGGATGTTATAAAATATGTCCAAAGTTGGATGTTATAAAATATGTCCAAAGTTGGATGTTATAGAATATGTCCAAAGTTGGATGTTATAAAATATGTCCAAAGTTGGATGTCATAAAATATGTCCAAAGTTGGATGTTATAAAATATGTCCAAAGTTGGATGTTATAAAATATGTCCAAAGTTGGATGTTATAGAATATGTCCAAAGTTGGATGTCATAAAATATGTCCAAAGTTGGATGTTATAGAATATGTCCAAAGTTGGATGTTATAAAATATGTCCAAAGTTGGGTGTTATAGAATATGTCCAAAGTTGGGTGTTATAGAATATGTCCAAAGTTGGATGTTATAAAATATGTCCAAAGTTGGGTGTTATAGAATATGTCCAAAGTTGGGTGTTATAAAATATGTCCGGGTTTGTTTTGATATTTGACTGACTTCATGTATACCCTTATGAAAATGGGCCGACTGTTTTGATCAATATATTCACATGCCTGGGCAGTATATTAACCCTTTGCCTGCTGAGTAAATAAAATCACATTTGCAAACAACATAGATCCAGATCAGCTGCATCTGATCAGGATCTATGTTGTTTCTATTCAGCCAAGTGTTTTAGCTCCACTATCCGAATAGCAAACAGCACAGAGCCTGATCAGCTAAAACACTTGTCTGAATAGCAAACAGCACAGAGCCTGATCAGCTAAAACACTTGTCTGAATAGCAAACAGCACAGAGCCTGATCAGCTAAAACACTTGTCTGAATAGCAAACAGCACAGAGCCTGATCAGCTAAAACACTTGTCTGAATAGCAAACAGCACAGAGCCTGATCAGCTAAAACACTTGTCTGAATAGCTAACAGCACAGAGCCTGATCAGCTAAAACACTTGTCTGAATAGCAAACAGCACAGAGCCTGATCAGCTAAAACACTTGTCTGAATAGCAAATAACATAGATCCTGACAGTGATATGCTGTGGCTGATCTGGATCTATGTTCTTTGCACATTCCATCCAATTTATTCGGCAGGTTAAGCGGACACTGTACGTGCATCATAGAGCACAATGTTTAATTGACCACTATCAACAAGGTTCTAACCGGCACATACTGATAATATATTGACCGGTCATGAGCCAACGTTGCTCTTGAGACCTCATTCCTCATGGAAACCACCATCCCAATGGAGACAGAAGAGGCAATGTACAATTAAGTATCTGACAGGGCTAGAACTGACAACCTGTCAGCTCAGCTATGAGACTGGGCTAGAACTGACAACCCATCAGCTACAAGACAGGGCTAGAACTGACAACCCGTCAGCTACAAGACAGGGCTAGAACTGACAACCCGTCAGCTACAAGACATGGCTAGAACTGACAACCTGTCAGCTACAAGACAGGGCTAAAACTGACAACCCATCAGCTACAAGACAGGGCTAGAACTGACAACCCGTCATCTACAAGACAGGGCTAGAACTGACAACATGTCAGCTACAAGACAGAGCTAGAACTGACAACCCGTCAGCTACAAGACAGGGCTATAACTGACAACCCATCAGCTATAAGACAGGGCTATAACTGACAACCCGTCAGCTACCAGACAGGGCTAGAACTGACAACCCGTCAGCTACCAGACAGGGCTAGAACTGACAACCCGTCAGCTACAAGACAGGGCTAGAACTGACAATCCGTCAGCTATAAGACAGGGCTATAACTGACAACCCATCAGCTATAAGACAGGGCTAGAACTGACAATCCATCAGCTATAAGACAGGGCTATAACTGACAACCCATCAGCTATAAGACAGGGCTATAACTGACAACCCATCAGCTACGAGACAGGGCTAGAACTGACAACTTATTGTGGTATCACTACTGATTTACAGGTTTTATGGGTTGTTTTTGTCCACTTTGCTGGTTTTCCCACGACTCGGCTCAGTTATCTCATTTCGTATTCAAATAATCTCTAGTAAACATAGAAGATATCGTGTAACCATTGAGAGGCAATCTTTTACAACCAAGTGTAAAACTCTTTAGATATATATACTGAGTCAAAAAAGAAACGATACCAAACTAAAAATGACGTAAAACGGATAAAACCATAGAAAGGTTTAATATATTATTACGTATCAGTACCGGGTATCTTATTGCAACGTCAGCCAACCATAAACACAGGTAAATAAACACCCGATAATCCTGGAACGCCGAATTTCCGATTTGCACATGCTCCTCAACAAAGACAACTTCCTACACATGTACAAATCGGAAAACCGGTTTATTGTACTGGTATTATCATCGAGGAAAAACACCTTACATACCCATTGTTACCTCTAACAAAATGCCTAGGCTAAACCGCAATCAGAGAATGCGTGCCATTGGCATGATTGACGGCGGTTTACGTCAGCGTGACGTCGCAAATCGACTCGGGGTTACGCAGATCACGATAGCACGTCTACTTCGACGTTATCGAACACATGGATCGGTGGACGACCGTCCAAGATCTGGTCGACCACATGTGACGACGCGTGAACAGGACCGTCACATTCGGACGTCACATTTACGTGACCAGTTCCTACCTGCTACGCACACAGCTGCCGTTACTCCTGGGATGACCAACAATCGCATCAGTGCACAAACAGTCAGGAACCGGCTCGGTGAACGTGGCATTCGTGCCTTTCGGCCATACGTTGGACCCATCCTGACACGACGTCACCGTGACGTACGGCGGGAATGGACGACGGAACGTGCTCGCTGGACTAGGTTACAGTGGAATTCGGTGATGTTTAGCGATGAATCGCGGTTCTGTTTGCGTCAAGCGGATGGCAGAGAGCGGGTATATCGCAGACTCGGTGAACGTTACGCCGACGCATGTGTACGTCAGGTCGATCTGTTCGGGGGCGGAAGCGTTATGGCGTGGGGCGGTATCACCTTCGGCAGTCGCACTGAACTGTTAGTGGTGGACGGGAACCTAAACGCCCAGCGGTACTGTGATGAGATCCTTGCGCCAGTTGTTGTGCCGTTCTTTAACGCCAACAGAAAGGTCACACTGTTCCAACAGGACAACGCCAGGTGTCATACTGCTCGGATTTCCACCACATTATTGGAGCAGAACAATATTGAAACCCTGCCGTGGCCTGCTTTGTCACCAGACTTGTCACCCATAGAACATTTGTGGGATACGTTAGACCGCCGCGTCAGACGACGTCAGCCGGTAACGTTAAACCAACTGAGGGATGTTTTGCGTCAGGAGTGGACAAATATTGACCAGCAAGAGATTCAGACACTCTTCCTTTCGATGCGACGGCGGTGCATTGCAGTGAGAGACGCAAATGGTGCCCATACTCGGTATTGACGTCTGTGTGAAAACTCCATTAGACCCCTGTCCGACGAAATACGTCATCACGCAGCAGACAGTTTCGGAGGCTCATTATGCTTTATGTGCTCCTCTTTCAAACATGTTGGACTATCATCTTATGAATTTTCAAAGAATTTTCTTAATAAATGTTGAAATTATAGACACATAAACACCAGGTATCATTTCTTTTTTGACTCAGTATATCTTAAACAGCACAAAATTATAATAACCTATACCTAACCTAACATATTGCAAAAACGATTGTAAGTAATAAACATAATCCCCCCCTATCTATATATATAATCTGCATATTCAAATGAGATCGCAATGTGAAAGCTAACTCCAATAAATAACATTCATTAATATTCATTTTATTAGCATAAGACAAGACCTGTTTATAATCGAATACGATAAAATCTCAAATTATAATAATGACGCCCAGATTACACAGTGAATGATGCACTTCATTATAAACACACTACACATACCTAAAGTAATTTATTCATAGTACATTCTACAAAATACTGAGGTATTTTGGAAACACGAAGCTTATAGATGTGCATAGTTAGCAGTAATATACGAGTAATAACCAACCCTTACAATGTTGAATAAATTGGGGGAAAATGTGCAAACAACATAGATCCAGATCAGCCATGGCTGAATGGACCTTGAAACATATCAGCTAGGTGTTTGATAAACACAAAGTGGATCTTGAAATATAGAGCTTGATGTTTGACAAACACAAAGTGGGTCTTGAAATATATAGCTACATGTTTGACAAACACAAAGTGGGTCTTGAAATATATAGCTACATGTTTGACAAACACAAAGTGGGTCTTGAAATATATAGCTATATGTTTGACAAACACAAAGTGGGTCTTGAAATATATAGCTAGATGTTTGACAAACACAAAGTGGGTCTTGAAATATATAGCTATATGTTTGATAAACACAAAGTGGGTCTTGAAATATATAGCTAGATGTTTGACAAACACAAAGTGGGTCTTGAAATATATAGCTACATGTTTGACAAACGCAAAGTGGGTCTTGAAATATATTGAATAAAAAAAAGGATTTTGGAAGAAATCGATCAACGCCTGTGGTGAGTGCGGTCAGTGAAGTGTCCAATTTACTACAGAAATCGATCAACGGCTGTGGTGAGTGCGGTCAGTGAAGTGTCCAATTTACTACAGAAATCGATCAACGCCTGTGGTGAGTGCGGTCAGTGAAGTGTCCAATTTACTACAGAAATCGATCAACGCCTGTGGTGAGTGCGGTCAGTGAAGTGTCCAATTTACTACAGAAATCGACTTTGTTGACTACCCTGACCACAGGCCATGACCGATTTCTCCTGAAATCGAATAACTTCCTCCTAGACCAACCCTCTATATATCATGTCCGCAAAGTTTCATCAAAATCCATCAACAACATTTTGAGTTATCTAACTAACATACATGATTATAGCGCTGACGTTGCAATAAGATACCCGGTACTGATACGTAATAATATATTAAACCTTTCTATGGTTTTATCCGTTTTACGTCATTTTTAGTTTGGTATCGTTTCTTTTTTGACTATGTTGCAGGACTAACGTACAGGATTACAGCGCTGAAGCTAGAGGGCCCTATGTTGCAGGACTAACATACATGATTACAGCGCTGAAGCTAGAGGGCCCTATGTTGCAGGACTAACATACAGGATTACAGCGCTGAAGCTAGAGGGCCCTATGTTGAAGTACTAACATACAGGATTACAGCGCTGAAGCTAGAGGGCCCTATGTTGCAGGACTAACATACAGGATTACAGCGCTGAAGCTAGAGGGCCCTATGTTGAAGTACTAACATACATGATTACAGCGCTGAAGCTAGAGGGCCCTATGTTGCAGGACTAACATACATGATTACAGCGCTGAAGCTAGAGGG
>CM026386.1:72419321-72512811 GCA_014843695.1 Archivesica marissinica | reverse complement strand
TTACAGCGCTGAAGCTAGAGGGCCCTATGTTGCAGGACTAACATACAGGATTACAGCGCTGAAGCTAGAGGGCCCTATGTTGAAGTACTAACATACATGATTACAGCGCTGAAGCTAGAGGGCCCTATGTTGCAGGACTAACATACATGATTACAGCGCTGAAGCTAGAGGGCCCTATGTTGAAGGACTAACATACATGATTACAGCGCTGAAGCTAGAGGGCCCTATGTTGCAGGACTAACATACATGATTACAGCGCTGAAGCTAGAGGGCCCTATGTTGCAGGACTAACATACATGATTACAGCGCTGAAGCTAGAGGGCCCTATGTTGCTGGACTAACATACATGATTACAGCGCTGAAGCTAGAGGGCCCTATGTTGAAGGACTAACATACATGATTACAGCGCTGAAGCTAGAGGGCCCTATGTTGAAGTACTAACATACATGATTACAGCGCTGAAGCTAGAGGGCCCTATGTTGCTGGACTAACATACAGGATTACAGCGCTGAAGCTAGAGGGCCCTATGTTGAAGTACTAACATACATGATTACAGCGCTGAAGCTAGAGGGCCCTATGTTGCAGGACTAACATACAAGATTACAGCGCTGAAGCTAGAGGGCCCTATGTTGAAGTACTAACATACATGATTACAGCGCTGAAGCTAGAGGGCCCTATGTTGCAGGACTAACATACAGGATTACAGCGCTGAAGCTAGAGGGCCCTATGTTGCAGGACTAACATACAGGATTACAGCGCTGAAGCTAGAGGGCCCTATGTTGAAGTACTAACATACATGATTACAGCGCTGAAGCTAGAGGGCCCTATGTTGAAGTACTAACATACATGATTACAGCGCTGAAGCTAGAGGGCCCTATGTTGCAGGACTAACATACAGGATTACAGCGCTGAAGCTAGAGGGCCCTATGTTGCAGTACTAACATACAAGATTACAGCGCTGAAGCTAGAGGGCCCTATGTTGTTTGTGGGGTTTGCAGTACTAACATACAAGATTACAGCGCTGAAGCTAGAGGGCCGTATGTTGCAGTACTAACATACAAGATTACAGCGCTGAAGCTAGAGGGCCGTATGTTGCAGGACTAACATACATGATTACAGCGCTGAAGCTAGAGGGCCCTATGTTGAAGGACTAACATACATGATTACAGCGCTGAAGCTAGAGGGCCCTATGTTGAAGTACTAACATACATGATTACAGCGCTGAAGCTAGAGGGCCCTATGTTGAAGGACTAACATACATGATTACAGCGCTGAAGCTAGAGGGCCCTATGTTGCAGGACTAACATACATGATTACAGCGCTGAAGCTAGAGGGCCCTATGTTGAAGGACTAACATACATGATTACAGCGCTGAAGCTAGAGGGCCCTATGTTGCTGGACTAACATACATGATTACAGCGCTGAAGCTAGAGGGCCCTATGTTGCAGGACTAACATACATGATTACAGCGCTGAAGCTAGAGGGTGATATGGGAGAAATAATCTCCCTCAACTGTCACCATCTCACTACTCCCTAACTTTAGTTCAGGGAGATATTTTTCAATATATAATATAAACAGGATACCTGGCTAAGCCTACACATTTCTCCCTCATAATTATATAAACTGAACGTCTCTCTATATCAAAGGTGTAGCCTCCTGCAGCCCCGAGGTTATAAAACTTTTCTCAGATCTCAAACTCAAGCTCAAGTGATCTGATTGGTTGATTCTGAGTGATACTGTTAGCTGAACCAATCAGACGCTTGAGACTGAGTTTTGAGATTGGAGAAAAGTTTTATAACCTCCATGCTGGACAGATGAAAGCCCCTATTTCATAAACTTCAGTTCACTTTCATTAATTTAAACATATTTTAAAAGATGAACAAAATTATTATGGTAATTACCTTGAGAAATATCCAGCTACGGTATGTTTTAAAAAAAATAACTACAGTATTTAAAAAATTGAATTCCTTAAAATGAAAACAAATCTTTTCATAATGAGAGTCAGGATATACATATCCATGTTCACAATCAACTTTAATGCTCAAATATTGAAGAGTTTGAACAGAAAGTCCTGCATTCTCCCAAACAAGTTATATTAGCTTCATGACATGACTTTTGAATATAATTTGCATAATGAATGTGCCCAGTGTCTCATTACCATCCAGTTACCAAGAGCAGTTTCCCCCATATGCAAAACATAAAGACGGAATAAACTTGTTCAAATTAACTAATTTCCACAACAAAGGCTGCACAGTTTACAAATAGCCCATTATAATATGTAATCTTCTACAGTCATTGTATATAAAATAAAAGTAATCTAGAAATTGTTTTTGATAAAACGTATGTCTCCCCACTCACTGTTACATCTGTGGAGTAATAAAAGCATGGAATTGCATTATATGAAGTCATTGCAATAAAAATGCATAAATATGTAGTGTTTATGAAGGTAGCAAGCTTTGCGTTCACTGTTCAAATAGCCGAAAATCACCCACCCGGAACTGGATTACAAAATATTGGGGCCGGGGTTGCGGCACTTGCTCCAACGCCTATGCCACAGTGGCTTAGTGGTTACGACGTCAGGGTGATGTGTCTAGCAAATAGTCTGCCTCACAAATGAGATTCTAGCATTTTGATTCCCAACAGAGGCAATTGTTGCATGTACATGATCAAGGCATATATATCTGTATGCTGTATGTCCATGAACAAGGCATATATATCTGTATGCTGTATGTCCATGAACAAGGCATATATATCTGTATGCTGTATGTCCATGATCAAGGCATATATATCTGTATGCTGTATGTCCATGATCAAGGCATATATATCTGTATGCTGTATGTCCATGAACAAGGCATATATATCTGTATGCTGTATGTCCATGATCAAGGCATATATATCTGTATGCTGTATGTCCATGAACAAGGCATATATATCTGTATGCTGTATGTCCATGAACAAGGCATATATATCTGTATGCTGTATGTCCATGAACAAGGCATATATATCTGTATGCTGTATGTCCATGAACAAGGCATATTTTGTTGTGTATGTCCATGAACAAGGCATATGATGTATGTCCATGAACAAGGCATATGATGTATGTCCATGAACAAGGCATATGATGTATGTCCATGAACAAGGCATATGGTGTATGTCCATGAACAAGGCATATGATGTATGTCCATGAACAAGGCATATGATGTATGTCCATGAACAAGGCATATGGTGTATGTCCATGAACAAGGCATATGGTGTATGTCCATGAACAAGGCATATGGTGTATGTCCATGAACAAGGCATATGGTGTATGTCCATGAACAAGGCATATGGTGTATGTCCATGAACAAGGCATATGGTGTATGTCCATGAACAAGGCATATGGTGTATGTCCATGAACAAGGCATATGATGTATGTCCATGAACAAGGCATATGATGTATGTCCATGAACAAGGCATATGATGTATGTCCATGAACAAGGCATATGATGTATGTCCATGAACAAGGCATATGATGTATGTCCATGAACAAGGCATATGGTGTATGTCCATGAACAAGGCATATGGTGTGTATGTCCATGAACAAGGCATATGGTGTATGTCCATGAATGAACAAGACATATGATGTATGTCCATGAACAAGGCATATGATGTATGTCCATGAATGAACAAGACATATGATGTAGGTCCATGAACAAGGCATATGATGTATGTCCATGAACAAGGCATATGATGTATGTCCATGAACAAGGCATATGGTGTATGTCCATGAACAAGGCATATGGTGTATGTCCATGAACAAGACATATGGTGTATGTCCATGAACAAGGCATATGGTGTATGTCCATGAACAAGGCATATGATGTATGTCCATGAATGAACAAGACATATGATGTATGTCCATGAACAAGGCATATGATGTATGTCCATGAATGAACAAGACATATGATGTAGGTCCATGAACAAGACATATGATGTATGTCCATGAATGAACAAGACATATGATGTATGTCCATGAACAAGGCATATGATGTATGTCCATGAATGAACAAGACATATGATGTAGGTCCATGAACAAGGCATATGATGTATGTCCATGAACAAGGCATATGATGTATGTCCATGAACAAGGCATATGGTGTATGTCCATGAACAAGGCATATGGTGTATGTCCATGAACAAGGCATATGATGTATGTCCATGAACAAGACATATGATGTATGTCCATGAACAAGACATATGATGTATGTCCATGAACAAGACATATGATGTATGTCCATGAACAAGGCATATGATGTATGTCCATGAACAAGGCATATGCTGTTTGTCCATGAACAAGGCATATGTTGTATGTCCATGAATGAACAAGACATATGATGTATGTCCATGAATGAACAAGACATATGATGTATGTCCATGAATGAACAAGACATATGATGTATGTCCATGAACAACACATGTATGCTACACATGTCAAAATTATTAATTTATTGAGACTTCACTGCATGCAATATTCATCATAATTTTTAAACAAATCTTCAGTTTCTCATCTCATAAATATTTATAACTGAAATAAGTGCGCATGTAATGGCGGCATTCATTTGAATAAATACCTGATTCATATTAATAACTGCTGTTCGGTCTCCTTCACATATATTGATTAAAGTGATAAAAATGTAAAGTAGTGAACAAAGTAGTGAACGTTCACATTCAGGATGGGCATAATTTACATGCAATTATTTTTTCTTATTTGAAGTCATTATGTCTATGTTCTACCAGCTTGTCTATGTTCTACCAGCTTGTCTATGTTCTACCAGCTTGTCTATGTTCTACCAGCTTAAAGATATTATGTCTATGTTCTACCAGCTTGTCTATGTTCTACCAGCTTGTCTATGTTCTACCAGCTTAAAGTCATTATGTCTATGTTCTACCAGCGTGTCTATGTTCTATCAGCTTGAAGTCATTCTGCCTATGTTCTACCAGCTTGTCTTCTACCAGCTTGTCTATGTTCTACCAGCTTGTCTATGTTCTACCAGCTTGTCTATGTTCTACCAGCTTAAAGATATTATGTCTATGTTCTACCAGCTTGTCTATGTTCTACCAGCTTGTCTATGTTCTACCAGCTTAAAGTCATTATGTCTATGTTCTACCAGCTTGTCTATGTTCTATCAGCTTGAAGTCATTCTGCCTATGTTCTACCAGCTTGTCTATGTTTTACCAGCTTGTCTATGTTCTACCAGCTTGTCTATGTTCTACCAGATTGTCTATGTTCTACCAGCTTAAAGTCATTATGTCTATGTTCTACCAGCTTGTCTATGTTCTACCAGCTTGAAGTCATTCTGCCTATGTTCTACCAGCTTGTCTATGTTCTACCAGCTTGTCTATGTTCTACCAGCTTGTCTATGTTCTACCAGCTTGAAGTCATTCTGCCTATGTTCTACCAGCTTGTCTATGTACTACCAGCTTGAAGTCATTCTGTCTATGTTCTACCAGCTTGAAGTCATTCTGTCTATGTTTCACCAGCTTGAAGTCATTCTGTCTATGTTCTACCAGCTTGAAGTAATTATGTCTATGTTCTACCAGCTTGTCTATGTTCTACCAGCTTGAAGTAATTATATCTATGTTCTACAAGCAAGAAGTCATTATGTCTATGTTCTACCATCTTGGAGTCATTCTGTCTATGTTCTACCAGCATGAAGTCATTATGTCTATGTTCTACAAGCTTGAAGTCATTATGTCTATGTTTCACCAGCTTGAAGTCATTCTGTCTATGTTCTACCAGCTTGAAGTAATTCTGTCTATGTTCTACCAGCTTGTCTATGTTTTACCAGCTTGAAGTAATTATGTCTATGTTCTACAAGCTTGAAGTCATTATGTCTATGTTCTACCAGCTTGTAGTCATTATGTCTATGTTCTACCAGCTTGAAGTCATTATGTCTATGTTCTACCAGCTTGTAGTCATTATGTCTATGTTCTACCAGCTTGAAGTCATTATGTCTATGTTCTACCAGCTTGAAGTCATTCTGTCTATGTTCTACCAGCTTGAAGTCATTCTGTCTATGTTCTACCAGCATGAAGTCATTATGTCTATGTTCTACCAGCTTGAAGTCATTCTGTCTATGTTCTACCAGCTTGAAGTCATTATGTCTATGTTCTACCAGCTTGAAGTCATTATGTCTATGTTCTACAAGCTTGAAGTCATTATGTCTATGTTCTACCAGCTTAAAGTCATTATGTCTATGTTCTACCAGCTTGAAGTCATTCTGTCTATGTTCTACCAGCCTACATAATAGGATGAAGTGTTCCTTAACCCTTTGCACGCTAGCGGCAGATAAAATCACTTTTGCAAACAGCATTAGGCCAGATCAGACGGAACAGAACGTTCTGTGTCGTCTGATCTGGCTCTATGCTGTTTGCTATTCGGATAGTAGAGCTAAAACATTTGGCTGAATAGCCGTGGCTGATCGGGATCTATGTTGTTCTGTACAATCTTCATCATGTTCTGTACTAACTTTATTATATTCTGAACAAACTTCATTATGCTCTGTACAAACTTTATTATATTCTGAACAATCTTCATCATGTTCTGTACAATCTTCATCATGTTCTGTACAAACTTTATTATATTCTGAACAAACTTCATTATATTCTGAACAAACTTCATTATGCTCTGTACAAACTTTATTATGGTTTTCCCACGACTCGGCTCAGTTATCTCATTTCGTATTCAAATAATCTCTAGTAAACATAGAAGATATCGTGTAACCATTGAGAGGCAATCTTTTACAACCAAGTGTAAAACTCTTTAGATATATATACTGAGTCAAAAAAGAAACGATACCAAACTAAAAATGACGTAAAACGGATAAAACCATAGAAAGGTTTAATATATTATTACGTATCAGTACCAGGTATCTTATTGCAACGTCAGCCAACCATAAACACAGGTAAATAAACACCCGATAATCCTGGAACGCCGAATTTCCGATTTGCACATGCTCCTCAACAAAGACAACTTCCTACACATGTACAAATCGGAAAACCGGTTTATTGTACTGGTATTATCGAGGAAAAACACCTTACATACCCATTGTTACCTCTAACAAAATGCCTAGGCTAAACCGCAATCAGAGAATGCGTGCCATTGGCATGATTGACGGCGGTTTACGTCAGCGTGACGTCGCAAATCGACTCGGGGTTACGCAGATCACGATAGCACGTCTACTTCGACGTTATCGAACACATGGATCGGTGGACGACCGTCCAAGATCTGGTCGACCACGTGTGACGACGCGTGAACAGGACCGTCACATTCGGACGTCACATTATTAGCTTCATGACATGACTTTTGAATATAATTTGCATAATGAATGTGCCCAGTGTCTCATTACCATCCAGTTACCAAGAGCAGTTTCCCCCATATGCAAAACATAAAGACGGAATAAACTTATTCAAATTAACTAATTTCCACAACAAAGGCTGCACAGTTTACAAATAGCCCATTATAATATGTAATCTTCTACAGTCATTGTATATAAAATAAAAGTAATCTAGAAATTGTTTTTGATAAAACGGGGTGTTCTCACTTTCCCCACTTTATAGATTCCAGGTAAAGAAGTAGGGATTTTGTAAGTGGGGAAAGTGAGACGTCTTTGTTATGGTTAACAATGGACTTAATTGGTGATAATTGACCACATTTGGTATTCTGTACAGCGAAAAGTTTGTAACCACAAATTGAATGGTGTTTTAAATTGATAAAAGTAACATAGGATGGTGTTTTATTAACTTTTATTACATACATTTGACCAATAAAGAGGATACACATGCTTATTGTTTTGTGTTCCTTCACCATATATTATTTAATAAGCACATTTAGCGACTTAGTAGCACATATAAATGTCACATTTATTTTCATGGAGAAATAATGAGTGTTCAGCAGACTAAATCCTCAAATTGTTGGTCATACACAATATTGTTCATGGTCCTAGCTTGGTGAGATGTGATGCTGCGTCGGCGTACTCCATGACATCTACTTCCCCAGACTCGAGTCTCTGCTTCAGGTGGCCCAATCTCTCCTCGATGACCCGGTACAGCCGCTTCTTTGGTCGCCGCTTTTTCTGGAATAGTTCCATGACTTTGTAGACGTTGGGGTGCGGGTGGGTGAGAAGTCCGTTGACCTTGTTGTGCCAACCTTCAACATGATTTGTAGTACGTGGCCCGTCGTTGTCGTAGTGGTTCCACATCGGCTTGTCACCTTCTACCCATTGCTCAGTGACATAGTCTTTGAACCTGACAACAGGCGTTGAGTCATCGTCGTTGCTTTCCAGGGCATGGAACCAAACATCCTCCACCAATGGCATCGGTACAAGTGGCAACACACCGGCTCTACGAGCTAACGTGCGGAAGGCATCATTATCGCGAAACTCAGTCGCAAGTCCACACGCTTGAAATTTTCTCCACACACACTGTGAGTAGTGAAAGTAACACCCTTTCAAAGTTTACCTTAGTTGGAATATCATCCTTTAAGTTGATTTTCGCCGTACAATCTTTGTTCACGCACTTCCAGTAGCTACGATCTCCCTTGTTATTCTTCAGGCTGAACAAGTAATCGTTGTGTATCAGGGTCTGACTGCCACGAATATTTTCTATAAAGCGAACTTCAACCTGTGCGCTTGCCATTTTGAATGTGATGTAGTTGAATGTTATGGTTATATTTATATGCTTAAGTCATGGTATGATTATTACATTGTTTGACTTCATTAAGTGAACAATTGTCATCTTCAAACACATGTTTGTGTTAATTAATTGGTATCTTTAACTGACTACATATTAATCAGATCACTTTAAGTGTCTTTAACTGTCTCTAATCAGCTAGCTAACATATTAGAAAACAACAACAACAACAATAATTTATTTCATAAAACATAGTCATATGCTTATAGCAAATACACAATATATATGAGTAGACAGTCATGGATTTTCAGAGAAGTGCTTAACAAATACAAATAATTTTAATCGTGTAATGAAGTTACTTTCTTAGTAAATTTGCAAAGTAAATAAATTTGGTCAGTTTTAATAATAATTCTTTTGATTCGGCTGTTAAAAGGTTGGTCAATTTTTGTAACGTAGGCCAGGTATAGTAATATCTTTTAAAATACTTGTGTCTTAGGTCAGTATATTAACAAACGTGGTTCAGTTATATCAGTTTCACAGTATACCTTACTTACAGGTAAATGAAAGGTGTGAACATTGAAAGTGGGGAAAGTGAGACAGTCTGCACTGGCCAAAAATCAAAAAGTGGGGAAAGTGAGATACAACCATATTTATGCATTTTTATTGCAATGACTTCATATAATGCAATTCCATGCTTTTATTACTCCACAGATGTAACAGTGAGTGGGGAGACATACGTTGTTTAGGTTGTATCTCACTTTCCCCACTTTTTGATTTTTGGCCAGTGCAGACTGTCTCACTTTCCCCACGTAGTGTTTATGAAGGTAGCAAGCTTTGCGTTCACTGTTCAAATAGCCAAAAATCACCCACCCGGAACTGGATTACAAAATATTGGGGCCGGGGTTGCGGCACTTGCTCCAACGCCTATGCCACAGTGGCTTAGTGGTTACGACGTCAGGGTGATGTGTCTAGCAAATAGTCTGCCTCACAAATGAGATTCTAGCATTTTGATTCCCAACAGAGGCAATTGTTGCATGTACATGATCAAGGCATATATATCTGTATGCTGTATGTCCATGAACAAGGCATATATATCTGTATGCTGTATGTCCATGAACAAGGCATATATATCTGTATGCTGTATGTCCATGATCAAGGCATATATATCTGTATGCTGTATGTCCATGATCAAGGCATATATATCTGTATGCTGTATGTCCATGATCAAGGCATATATATCTGTATGCTGTATGTCCATGAACAAGGCATATATATCTGTATGCTGTATGTCCATGATCAAGGCATATATATCTGTATGCTGTATGTCCATGAACAAGGCATATATATCTGTATGCTGTATGTCCATGAACAAGGCATATATATCTGTATGCTGTATGTCCATGAACAAGGCATATATATCTGTATGCTGTATGTCCATGAACAAGGCATATATATCTGTATGCTGTATGTCCATGAACAAGGCATATATATCTGTATGCTGTATGTCCATGAACAAGGCATATATATCTGTATGCTGTATGTCCATGAACAAGGCATATATATCTGTATGATGTATGTCCATGAACAAGGCATATGGTGTATGTCCATGAACAAGGCATATGATGTATGTCCATGAACAAGGCATATGATGTATGTCCATGAACAAGGCATATGATGTATGTCCATGAACAAGGCATATGGTGTATGTCCATGAACAAGGCATATGGTGTATGTCCATGAACAAGGCATATGGTGTATGTCCATGAACAAGGCATATGGTGTATGTCCATGAACAAGGCATATGGTGTATGTCCATGAACAAGGCATATGGTGTATGTCCATGAACAAGGCATATGATGTATGTCCATGAACAAGGCATATGGTGTATGTCCATGAACAAGGCATATGGTGTTATGTCCATGAACAAGGCATATGGTGTATGTCCATGAACAAGGCATATGATGTATGTCCATGAACAAGGCATATGGTGTATGTCCATGAACAAGGCATATGGTGTATGTCCATGAACAAGGCATATGGTGTATGTCCATGAACAAGGCATATGGTGTATGTCCATGAACAAGGCATATGGTGTATGTCCATGAACAAGGCATATGGTGTATGTCCATGAACAAGGCATATGGTATGTCCATGAACAAGGCATATGGTGTATGTCCATGAACAAGGCATATGGTGTATGTCCATGAACAAGGCATATGGTGTATGTCCATGAACAAGGCATATGATGTATGTCCATGAACAAGGCATATGATGTATGTCCATGAACAAGGCATATGGTGTATGTCCATGAACAAGGCATATGATGTATGTCCATGAACAAGGCATATGGTGTATGTCCATGAACAAGGCATATGATGTATGTCCATGAACAAGGCATATGATGTATGTCCATGAACAAGGCATATGATGTATGTCCATGAACAAGGCATATGATGTATGTCCATGAACAAGGCATATGATGTATGTCCATGAACAAGGCATATGGTGTATGTCCATGAACAAGGCATATGGTGTATGTCCATGAACAAGGCATATGGTGTATGTCCATGAACAAGGCATATGATGTATGTCCATGAACAAGGCATATGGTGTATGTCCATGAACAAGGCATATGATGTATGTCCATGAACAAGGCATATGATGTATGTCCATGAACAAGGCATATGATGTATGTCCATGAACAAGGCATATGATGTATGTCCATGAACAAGGCATATGATGTATGTCCATGAACAAGGCATATGGTGTATGTCCATGAACAAGGCATATGGTGTATGTCCATGAACAAGGCATATGGTGTATGTCCATGAACAAGGCATATGGTGTATGTCCATGAACAAGGCATATGGTGTATGTCCATGAACAAGGCATATGGTGTATGTCCATGAACAAGGCATATGATGTATGTCCATGAACAAGGCATATGGTGTATGTCCATGAACAAGGCATATGGTGTATGTCCATGAACAAGGCATATGATGTATGTCCATGAACAAGGCATATGATGTATGTCCATGAACAAGGCATATGGTGTATGTCCATGAACAAGGCATATGGTGTATGTCCATGAACAAGGCATATGGTGTATGTCCATGAACAAGGCATATGGTGTATGTCCATGAA
The DNA here is from genome assembly GCA_014843695.1 of Archivesica marissinica. Classification (NCBI taxonomy): domain Eukaryota; kingdom Metazoa; phylum Mollusca; class Bivalvia; order Venerida; family Vesicomyidae; genus Archivesica; species Archivesica marissinica. The sequence continues at coordinate 72,500,996 of CM026386.1, read as the reverse complement.
CAAGGCATATGATGTATGTCCATGAACAAGGCATATGGTGTATGTCCATGAACAAGGCATATGATGTATGTCCATGAACAAGGCATATGGTGTATGTCCATGAACAAGGCATATGGTGTGTATGTCCATGAACAAGGCATATGGTGTATGTCCATGAACAAGGCATATGATGTATGTCCATGAACAAGGCATATGGTGTATGTCCATGAACAAGGCATATGGTGTATGTCCATGAACAAGGCATATGGTGTATGTCCATGAACAAGGCATATGGTGTATGTCCATGAACAAGGCATATGGTGTATGTCCATGAACAAGGCATATGATGTATGTCCATGAACAAGGCATATGATGTATGTCCATGAACAAGGCATATGGTGTATGTCCATGAACAAGGCATATGATGTATGTCCATGAACAAGGCATATGATGTATGTCCATGAACAAGGCATATGGTGTATGTCCATGAACAAGGCATATGATGTATGTCCATGAACAAGGCATATTATGCATGTCCATGAACAAGGCATATGATGTATGTCCATGAACAAGGCATATGATGTATGTCCATGAACAAGGCATATGATGTATGTCCATGAACAAGGCATATGGTGTATGTCCATGAACAAGGCATATGGTGTGTATGTCCATGAACAAGGCATATGGTGTATGTCCATGAATGAACAAGACATATGATGTATGTCCATGAACAAGGCATATGATGTATGTCCATGAATGAACAAGACATATGATGTAGGTCCATGAACAAGGCATATGATGTATGTCCATGAACAAGGCATATGATGTATGTCCATGAACAAGGCATATGGTGTATGTCCATGAACAAGGCATATGGTGTATGTCCATGAACAAGACATATGGTGTATGTCCATGAACAAGGCATATGGTGTATGTCCATGAACAAGGCATATGATGTATGTCCATGAATGAACAAGACATATGATGTATGTCCATGAACAAGGCATATGATGTATGTCCATGAATGAACAAGACATATGATGTAGGTCCATGAACAAGACATATGATGTATGTCCATGAATGAACAAGACATATGATGTATGTCCATGAACAAGGCATATGATGTATGTCCATGAATGAACAAGACATATGATGTAGGTCCATGAACAAGGCATATGATGTATGTCCATGAACAAGGCATATGATGTATGTCCATGAACAAGGCATATGGTGTATGTCCATGAACAAGGCATATGGTGTATGTCCATGAACAAGGCATATGATGTATGTCCATGAACAAGACATATGATGTATGTCCATGAACAAGACATATGATGTATGTCCATGAACAAGACATATGATGTATGTCCATGAACAAGGCATATGATGTATGTCCATGAACAAGGCATATGCTGTATGTCCATGAACAAGGCATATGTTGTATGTCCATGAATGAACAAGACATATGATGTATGTCCATGAATGAACAAGACATATGATGTATGTCCATGAATGAACAAGACATATGATGTATGTCCATGAACAACACATGTATGCTACACATGTCAAAATTATTAATTTATTGAGACTTCACTGCATGCAATATTCATCATAATTTTTAAACAAATCTTCAGTTTCTCATCTCATAAATATTTATAACTGAAATAAGTGCGCATGTAATGGCGGCATTCATTTGAATAAATACCTGATTCATATTAATAACTGCTGTTCGGTCTCCTTCACATATATTGATTAAAGTGATAAAAATGTAAAGTAGTGAACAAAGTAGTGAACGTTCACATTCAGGATGGGCATAATTTACATGCAATTATTTTTTCTTATTTGAAGTCATTATGTCTATGTTCTACCAGCTTGTCTATGTTCTACCAGCTTGTCTATGTTCTACCAGCTTGTCTATGTTCTACCAGCTTAAAGATATTATGTCTATGTTCTACCAGCTTGTCTATGTTCTACCAGCTTGTCTATGTTCTACCAGCTTAAAGTCATTATGTCTATGTTCTACCAGCTTGTCTATGTTCTATCAGCTTGAAGTCATTCTGCCTATGTTCTACCAGCTTGTCTTCTACCAGCTTGTCTATGTTCTACCAGCTTGTCTATGTTCTACCAGCTTGTCTATGTTCTACCAGCTTAAAGATATTATGTCTATGTTCTACCAGCTTGTCTATGTTCTACCAGCTTGTCTATGTTCTACCAGCTTGTCTATGTTCTACCAGCTTGTCTATGTTCTACCAGCTTAAAGTCATTATGTCTATGTTCTACCAGCTTGTCTATGTTCTATCAGCTTGAAGTCATTCTGCCTATGTTCTACCAGCTTGTCTATGTTTTACCAGCTTGTCTATGTTCTACCAGCTTGTCTATGTTCTACCAGATTGTCTATGTTCTACCAGCTTAAAGTCATTATGTCTATGTTCTACCAGCTTGTCTATGTTCTACCAGCTTGAAGTCATTCTGCCTATGTTCTACCAGCTTGTCTATGTTCTACCAGCTTGTCTATGTTCTACCAGCTTGTCTATGTTCTACCAGCTTGAAGTCATTCTGCCTATGTTCTACCAGCTTGTCTATGTACTACCAGCTTGAAGTCATTCTGTCTATGTTCTACCAGCTTGAAGTCATTCTGTCTATGTTTCACCAGCTTGAAGTCATTCTGTCTATGTTCTACCAGCTTGAAGTAATTATGTCTATGTTCTACCAGCTTGTCTATGTTCTACCAGCTTGAAGTAATTCTGTCTATGTTCTACAAGCTTGAAGTCATTATGTCTATGTTCTACCATCTTGGAGTCATTCTGTCTATGTTCTACCAGCATGAAGTCATTATGTCTATGTTCTACAAGCTTGAAGTCATTATGTCTATGTTTCACCAGCTTGAAGTCATTCTGTCTATGTTCTACCAGCTTGAAGTAATTCTGTCTATGTTCTACCAGCTTGTCTATGTTTTACCAGCTTGAAGTAATTATGTCTATGTTCTACAAGCTTGAAGTCATTATGTCTATGTTCTACCAGCTTGTAGTCATTATGTCTATGTTCTACCAGCTTGAAGTCATTATGTCTATGTTCTACCAGCTTGTAGTCATTATGTCTATGTTCTACCAGCTTGAAGTCATTATGTCTATGTTCTACCAGCTTGAAGTCATTCTGTCTATGTTCTACCAGCTTGAAGTCATTCTGTCTATGTTCTACCAGCATGAAGTCATTATGTCTATGTTCTACCAGCTTGAAGTCATTCTGTCTATGTTCTACCAGCTTGAAGTCATTATGTCTATGTTCTACCAGCTTGAAGTCATTATGTCTATGTTCTACAAGCTTGAAGTCATTATGTCTATGTTCTACCAGCTTAAAGTCATTATGTCTATGTTCTACCAGCTTGAAGTCATTCTGTCTATGTTCTACCAGCCTACATAATAGGATGAAGTGTTCCTTAACCCTTTGCACGCTAGCGGCAGATAAAATCACTTTTGCAAACAGCATTAGGCCAGATCAGACGGAACAGAACGTTCTGTGTCGTCTGATCTGGCTCTATGCTGTTTGCTATTCGGATAGTAGAGCTAAAACATTTGGCTGAATAGCCGTGGCTGATCGGGATCTATGTTGTTCTGTACAATCTTCATCATGTTCTGTACTAACTTTATTATATTCTGAACAAACTTCATTATGCTCTGTACAAACTTTATTATATTCTGAACAATCTTCATCATGTTCTGTACAATCTTCATCATGTTCTGTACAAACTTTATTATATTCTGAACAAACTTCATTATATTCTGAACAAACTTCATTATGCTCTGTACAAACTTTATTATATTCTGTACAATCTTCATCATGTTCTGTACAAACTTTATTATATTCTGAACAAACTTCATTATATTCTGTACAAACTTCATTATGTTCTGTACAAACTTCATTATGTTCCGTATATAAATGTCATTATGCTCTGTACAAACTTCATTATGTTCCGTATATAAATGTCATTATGCTCTGTACAAACTTCATTATGTTCCGTATATAAATGTCATTATGCTCTGTACCGGACATAATGAAGTTTGTACCAAACATAATGTACAAACTTCACCCTGTTCTGTAGAAATGTCATTATGGTCGGTAGAAACGTCATCATTGTGTTCTGTACAAACATCATTATGTTAAAATTCCAAGCTGCTTGTCCACCAGTACCAAGATCACTTTTAGCATACTTTATCAAACTTGCTGGCATACAGTGCAATTTCGGCGTTTTGGACAAGAATATGACTTTAAATGTAAACAATAGTTAAACAAAGATGGGTCAGTTCTATTCCAGATTATAGATTTGTTATGTAAATGTATAATGTTACAGTGCTGTTCTAAATTCTGCAATAAATATTCATGAAATCATGCTACTCGTCAATATTATCACCCACTACCTGTCAGGCAAGATTCACAAATTTATTCATAGCAAGCCTTAATTTGAATTGCAAAAAATATCTCCGACATGATATTTAACATTTATCTCATTGACAGCACCATGAGCCTCTAATAAAAACACAACTCTTTATTATTAGTTTTCTTCTTCAGCAAACATGTTTACAGTCAAACCTGTGTTTGTGGTCACCTCTATTAACCCATTTCATTCTGGATACCGTTCAAACAGTATTTGCAACGAACATATATAGCCAGATCAACAGCCAAGGAACGTACCGTCTGATCAGGCTCTATGCTGTTTGCTATTCAGATGATCTTACTAAGACACTTGGCTATGTAGCAAACAACATAGATCCTGATCAGCATGCAGCGTCACGCTGCAGCTGATCTGGATCTATGTTGTTTGCAAAAGCCTTTAAATGTATCCAGAATGAAATGGGTTTAGCAGTCAACCTGTATTAAGCAGCCAGTTTCAAGATTCCCAATATGTTGTTTTGTTATACATTTGACCTCTATTAAGCAACCACCTGTGCTAAGCAGCAACTTTCTGAAATTCCCTTGATTTGCTGCTTAAGACAGGTTTGACTGTTTTGATTTACACACAATCAGCAAATCCTTGTAAAGGAGAGGTTGCGAGTCCGAGCCCCATCAGAGCCACAGTGGTGGTGAACTTAGGCAAGACATTTAAATACACACGATGGGTTCCATCAGGAATGAAGTCTCTAGAGCGATTAATCTAATGTTGTCAAAACATAGCTTGCAATCTAGCTAAAATAAATTTGTATGAACAAGCAACACTGTTGTGGTATGAAAATGTGTTTTATGTTTTCCAACAAATTTCGTATGGACATACTGTGGGTGTTCAGAATTAATCCTCCAATGTATAGGCGAGGATTCAAAGCAATACCTTTGGAAGTCCTGATAGCGCAGTGGATGCGCGTTCGCTTCAGGTGCGAAAGGTCCGGAGTTCGAGCCCCGCTGGAGCCGTTACGATTGTATCCTTAGGCAAGGCATTTAAATTCCACGTTGCCTCTTCTCTCCCTCGTGGCGATGGATTCCACCAGGAATGAGGTCTCGAGAGCGATTTATACAAGTTGAAAGAACTTGTTTCGCAATCGAGCTAAAATAAATTTGTATAAACTAATACCTTTGGCATTTTTGGGGAAATAATAATTTTTGAGAATTGTTTATGCATATCTGACAATAATTTTGGAAATTGTACTATTATTGGCCAAAGTTCCAGCAGGGTACCTGCTGTCGGTCGCCAATGGCGCCAATTGTGAGAAAAATCAAATACTGGCGCTAAAATTCAAAATTATTCAAAATACATGGCTTAAAATATTTATCTGTGAATTATATGGCTCTTAGTTGTTGGCTCCAAGTTTTTCAAATTGGCTCCAGTATTTTTCAATTGGCGACAGAAGTGGCGCAGACAAATATTCAGACAGAGGGAACCATGTCAAGGTCATTGGTATGGTGGGGACTTATTGTGGGTGTAGAGAATTAGTCCTAGAATGTGTATGCGAAGTTTCAACGCAATATCTTTAATTTATGTTGAGAAATGATTTCAGTTGTTTTACGCATTAATAATTTCTGAAATCAGAAATCATCTTGTGAATGGGGACTTACTGTGGGTGTAGTGAATTAATCCTAGGATATATATATATATTCAATGCTTCAAAGCAATAACATTGACAGTTTTTTAGAAATAATATTTGAGTTATATTTATATATTATAAATAATTTATGAAATTGGATTTTTAGCCAAAATTCAATATCACTCCTGGTGGTGGGGACTTACTGTACTGTGGGTGTAGAGTGTGGGTGTGCATGCAAAATTTCAAAGCAATACATTTCATTGTTGTTGAGAAATTAAATGTATTTTAAGCATAAATAATTGCTGAAATTACTATTTTTGGTCAAAGTTCAAGGTCACTCTTGGAGACTTGATGGAGGCGGGTTCTGGGAACAACCCCTACCTAACACAGTATGCAGTATGCAAGTTATCAAAGCATTATATTTGATACATGCAAATATGAAATTGTTGTCAGCGCCATCTCCAGACGATAAAACTATAAGAACTATTTTGGGATCAGAACCAGCCGCCTTACGCTGTCTCATTTGTCCAGACCCCAAGCGTCTGAGCCTAATTTCATGTTTCTATCGTATACACTGTATTTCAGACAAATGTTAATTTAATAAATAAAACGGCCATGATGCTAACCTGACTCCATTTTTTGCCCCAGGGTCACCATTTTAACAACTTTAAATGAGAATTCGTACCAAATATTTGAAGAAATTGTGTTATTTTATACGGTGATCATCTTTTATTTAACAACTCTGTAAACCCATGGACCATAACTGTGAAATTTGACTACCATTGGCCAAGCGGTTTGGGTGAAGAAGAATTTTTAAATCTATAATAACAGAATGACCGTTTGACCTTTTCACGGTGGCCATATTGGATGACCATCAGAGCAAGTGCCTTGTCGATACCTTTGATTTGATATAATATTTTATGACATGACCATATTCGCTCAAAAATAAAATTTGACCTCCAGAGCCACGCCTACTTTTGATCCTGGGTCACAATGTGAACAACTATGAAAGAGTATTGTACATCGGTCATTCCTACCAAAAGTCTGGCTGGCGGTTCGTGAGATGAACATATTTAAGAATGTTTGCTATTTTTAGATGGTGGCCATCTTGGAATTCAGTGGAACTTAATCTTAACAACTTTGCGAAGGCTTCATCTAAGGATCATACATGTACAAGATGAGTTTCTTGAACATTGGCTGATCAGTTCCTCAGAAGAAGACATTTGCAATCTCTCATAAATCATTGACCTTTCGACAACATTCTTTGATTTTGATGAAAATTGCAACAGAGCGATCACCTCTCCGATACTTTCGATTTGCTATAAGATCATATTTGCTCAAAAATAAATGTTCACCCCTTCTTGGCCTCCCGGGCCATGCCCATTTTTTAATATATACATTTTTATTTTACTTGTAATGTTTTATTTTAGTTCTCACATTCATGGTGTGACATTTAAAGTATTATTTCATTTCATATTATTAAAGTTGTTTGCTTTTATTTCCCCTGTTAGTACTATTGAATTTGAAGTGTTATTTTGGATTAAGCACATCTTGGAAATCATACCCCCTTAACTTCTATGTGACATTTCACTGAAAATATGTTTAAACTAAATTAGTACTATTGAATTTGAAGTGTTATTTTGGATTTAGCACATCTTGGAAATCATACCCCCTTAACTTTTATGTGACATTTCTCTGAAAATATGTTTAAACTAAATTAGTACTATTGAATTTGAAGTGTTATTTTGGATTTAGCACAACAAAAATAGTATTATTGAATTTGAAGTGTTATTTTGGATTTAGCACATCTTGGAAATCATACCCCCTTAACTTTTATGTGACATTTCTCTGAAAATATGTTTAAACTAAATTAGTACTATTGAATTTGAAGTGTTATTTTGGATTTAGCACAACAAAATTAGTATTATTGAATTTGAAGTGTTATTTTGGATTTAGCACAACAAAATAGTATTATTGAATTTGAAGTGTTATTTTGGATTTAGCACATCTTGGAAATCATACCCCCTTAACTTTTATGTGACATTTCTCTGAAAATATGTTTAAACTAAATTAGTACTATTGAATTTGAAGTGTTATTTTGGATTTAGCACAACAAAATTAGTATTATTGAATTTGAAGTGTTATTTTGGATTTAGCACAACAAAATAGTATTATTGAATTTGAAGTGTTATTTTGGATTTAGCACATCTTGGAAATCATACTGCCTTAACCCATTTCATTCTGGATACATTTAAATGCTTTTGCAAACAACATAGATCCAGATCAGCCGCAGTGTGACACTGCATGCTGATCAGGATCTATGTTGTTTGCTACATAGCTAAGTGTCTTAGCAAGATCATCTGAATAGCAAACAGCATAGAGCCTGATCAGAGATTCAGACAGCATGTTCCGTGGCGGTTGATCTGGCTGTTCTTTGCAAATACTTTATTAATTAATTAAGTTGGTAATGTGACATTTCACTGAAAGCTGTACAACCACAGGAACTTGAAATTGTATCCATAAGCCATCAACGGTCTGGTACCTCTATCCAAGGAGACCCCCCTCTGTGACTTATGGATACAATTTCAAGTTCCTGTGGTACAACACAATCCATATATATATATATAGTGAACATAAACTCTAGCAAGTGCATAGTGGATCAAAGACAGTGTCCTATGTATCTTATTAATGTTGGTGTGGCCCGATCCATCACTCTATGGTTGCGCATAAAACCCACACAACACATGTAATGATATGTAAATTATTGTATAATTGACGTTCCATAATAATTGTGTCCTCAGAAACATTACTCATTAGCTGTGGTCAAGTTCTCTGACGTCATAATATCTCAATATTCAATAACCATCAAGTTTTGCATAATCATACAATTATCAAAACGAAACGGATCATTGCACGTTGTAATTATGAATATGCACGATTTTCATTATTCACAAAGAATCTCATTCGGGAATGCGGTCACCTGTCCGCCATTTTGAATAATAATTTAGACAATATTATTTTCCGTGAACTGCTATTTACATCAAAATTTCAGTACTTTTAATGTAGAAATTGGTATAGATAAATGTGGAAGAAATAACTTACGAACATGTAAACGTTCTCAGCAAAAATAAGACTTTGTGTTCCTCACAAATCGTTGTTTTCTCTGTAGCTAAGTAGAATGCTTCGTTTTCCGCTGGGTTTACGGACATTGCCGAACTATTATTTCATTCATATGAATAAATTTATAGGATAGACACAAACGGTGCGGTTGCTGGAACAACCTAAAATAACGAACATTTTATCAGTGGAGAAAGTCGACCTTCCCAAAGCAGATGGACTGCGTCCCCACGTGAACTATTGTTCAATCTTACATTTGATAGTTTGCATCGCAGACACAAGACACATTATCTAGTTTTGCCATATGGTCATGTAGTAAGTAAAATAAGATAAATCTTATTTTGAGTCGGCAAGATAACCAACAGTACAACACAAGCTCTGTGTGAGCTTTTGAACAGACTATTAACTTACTTACATACTTACTATATGACATTAGGGCAAACAAAGAGTGTGTCTTGTGCCTGTGGTCTCATCATCATCATCTTTAGTAATCGCATCACTCTGCCTAGAGTATACTCGCGATAGAGATTAAAAGCATGCACAGCTGGAGAGGTGGATTTATACATTTAAAAGTCTGTCTATGTATAATTATTAAAAATAGGTTAAAAACGAGTGTGCCATTTACAGGTTATGTATGCAAGCCATGACGGTCTTGAAGCCCTCTAGGGTGGACTGGTTCACGGCATGTTGAGGCAATCGGTTCCAGATGGTGACGGTGGCAGGAAAGAAGCTGTGGTGATAAGTAGACTTAGTACAGGAGATCTGTGTGTACTGTTGATTGTGATACCTGGAATATCTAGATTGTCGGAGTGGTGGTTCAGGGTTGATGTCGACGGGCTCATGCTTGATTTTATATATCATAGTGGCCCTGGCTACGTTTCGTCAGTGCTGTAGAGTGTTCCACTGGTGGTCTTTGAGCATGGTAGTGACGGAGCTTATTCGTTGATAATCATGTTTGACGAATCTGGCTGCTCTATGTTGTATCATCTCCAGCTTGTAGATGTGGGTCTCGGTGTAGGGGGACCAAACAGTTGAGGCGTACTCTACGACGGGTGGGACATATGTCTTGTAAGCTGTCGCTTTGGCATTAGCTAATGAGCTTGAATCGATGTTTCTGCGGATGAAGGACATGATGGAATTTGCTTTCTTAGTGGAATTGCCAATGTGCGTTTTCCAGGAGAGATCGGGTGTGATGGATACTCCGAGGTATTTAGCTGCGTCAGTAGGTATTAATGGTGTGTTGTGGATGTTGTAAGTAGAGATGACTGGTTTCCGTTTTGTTAGTTACATGGATTACTTCGCATTTGTCAGGGTTAAATGCCATTTGCCACTCCTGCTCCCATTCTTGAAGGTGGTCAAGGTATTCTTGTAGCTGCCTGGCCTCTTCCTGGCATGTACTTTTTTTGTACATCAGACAGTCATCGGCGAAGAGGCGGACAGTTGACTTGAGTCTAAATGGTAGGTCGTTGATGTACGTAAGAAAGAGGAGGGGCCCAAGGACGCTGCTCTGCGGGACACCAGACGTGACGGGGAATATGTCGGAGTTGGCACCATCGAGAACTACTTGTTGTATGCGACATTGTAGGAAATCTGTTATCCAGGAGTGTATACTGCTCTTAACTCCGTAGTGGTCGAGCTTCTGTAGCAGACGGCTGTGGCTAACTTTATCAAAGGCTTTACTGAAGTCCAGAAGGATGGCATCAATCTGCTGGTTACTGTTTAGGCCTTTAGCTAAGTCGTTGATGGTGAGTATAAGTTGAGTGTCACATGATCGTTTTTTTCGAAATCCATGCTGGTAGTCATTGAGGATGTTGAAGGAGTCGAAGTGGGACATGATGTGGCTGAAGATGACATGTTCTAGAAGTTTGCAGGTAACTGAGGTTAAGGAGATAGGACGGTAGTTAGAGGGTGTAGATCTGTTTCCCTTCTTAAAGATAGGAGAGACGAAGGCAGTTTTCCAGTCGGATGGTATTTGACCGTTGTCAACAGATGGTTGGAAAAACTTTGTGAATCCTGGGGTAAGTTCAGCAGCCGCAAGCTTCAGGAGTCTTGTAGAGATCTTGTCCGGACCGGCAGCCTTGTGTGGCTTGAGACCATGCAGTAACTTTAGCACGCCTTTCTCGGTGACGGTAATAGAAGATACTGAGGGGACTTTGTTACGGTAGAGTTGGACGGGCAGTACTATCTTCTTTGGAGAACACATATGTAAATTGCTATTTCACGAAGCACACAGATGGCTCCATCTATTATAACATGTTGCGTTCGTTGTGACAGGTAGTCCATGATTCATGCCAAAGACATTATTTCGTACTCCATATTTCTTGAACTTCTGTAATAGAATGGGTCTGATGTAGGTGAGGTCGAAGGTCAAATGCTTTTTGAGAAATCTAGTAGGATGACACCAACCTGGTATTCTTGTCAACGTTTATGATATGAATGGTGATTCACTTGTAAACGTGCTTCTTCCTAAAACTGATAGCCACACAGGATGTTGTTGTGGTCACAGTGTATCATTATGCTGTTATAAAACACCCGTCGTGACGTCATACCCTTTTACTTGCAGCCCATTATTGTTAATATTGGACTGGTGTCAAAAAGCCAGAGTATTATATCAAATCCTACGCGTAAATGCACGAAATAAACACTTTTAATTAGTTGGATTGTGTTATATAAGTGTGCGTTTTTAAGTAAGATATAAGCCTCAAATGGATCCAATATGTAAAATAGTGGTACTGTCTTTCGGCGCTACGCGCCTCACACTGTCAAATAGTTTACATATTGGATCATTTTCGGCTTATATCCTATACATACATGATAAGTATATTTTCCCACCGCATTCTGTTTTTCCTGTACCTTAAAACTATGAAACAGGAGTTGTCGTTCTTCATCAACGCATTTCATTGAAAAGAACGATAACCACGGACATTTAAAGGTCTCTATAAATACAACATTGTTCGTTCTGGTTTCAATTTCAAAACGGTTATATGTATATACAAGTAAAATGCGCATATGTGTGTATATTCGTCGTTTGCCACATTTATCATTAAAGACATGCCCATCCCGGGAGACAAACACGACCTTTGAGAACGAATCCGAGGCTGATGATTAAAATTAATGACGTCACAGGAAAATGGCGGCCACCAAAGACAGAATGAACTCATTGGTCGCTAATTGTTTATATTTACCTAATGACTACCGTACATAACGATAACTGGCTGACCACACTACCTTAGATGGATAGTTCATCGGCTACGACACCTGACAAACATGGTGAAGAATGAGATTTCTTGTTATACATTTTATCATCTAAAATTTCATGTAAAAAGTAAACAAAACAATGAAAGTAACGACAGTAACGTCTGGTTCAGGATATAACAATTTTGTAGTTTGATCGATGATTGTTACGGTGGCAATCAAAGCAGTACTGCCATGCAGTACTAATAATAGGGTTTGTGGGTATCATATTGGTCCTCTGTCAGTATTCATTGTTGTGGAACTTCCTGACAGCATGGACAATGATTGGTTTTTGTTCAGGAGGTTGTGCCTTGTGGGTTCAATTTCAGCAATCAACATGTATTTTCATTGAATAAGAAGCCAGACGGTTCTATATTAGTGCCTCTTTGGTCGAGCGGTCTCGCACACCGTTGTTAGAACTCGTCTTTCACCGTTATCAAAAGCCTCGCAGGATTCCACTCTATAAGAAAGCAAACTGGCAGGCCATTAAACAGTCATTATGTGACTATCACCAGGTTATGATCAACGAATGTAAATATAGAGCACTAAACACTGAAGAGCTATGGGAACATTTCTCTCATGCTCTAAACACCCTTACATATAAATGGATTCCATCCAAACAGTCATCAATAAGAGATCACCTACCCTGGGTCAATCAGAGTGTTAAACGAATGATTAGAAGGTGAAATAGGGCCTTTAAAAATACTAGGAAGTCAAGTACGCCTTCAAATTGCAAGAAATTCCTGGATCTAAAACATTTAGTGCGGAAAAAGGTCAAAGAGGCTTATCATCAATCTGGAAAACATACTAAATCTAAACAGTGGTGATGCCTTACAGACCAAACACCAAGAAACTTTATTCCATCCTTAAGCATTCCAAGCAAGACTCCAAATCAATACTACCCCTAAAGCATGAAAACAAATTTCATCATGAAGAAGCTGCTAAAGCCACAGCACTGAACAAACAGTTTCAGTCTGTCTTCAGCTCCAAATCCCCACTAAGACTTACCTCCATTTGTAAAATGAAAATTCAGGACACAAATGGAAACCTGAATGGTCAATCCACGTCAAACATGAATAAGATCACAGTAAGCTGTGTGGCGTCCTTGGACCAGTGGTAGAACGTCGGATTTGGAATCGAACGGTCCTGGGTTCGATACTTGGACAGGCCACGTATGTAGTGTCATTGAGCAAGGCACCTCACACACATTGCTTAGTACTGGTTAATCGCTTAGGTCGGTAAGCCTGCCCAGGAAAACATTAAGGTGGATTAAGAGTTTTCTAGATAATAGACTCCAGTCAGTTGTCCTTAATGGTATTAGTTCAGAGGCCATTCCGGTGTCCTCTGGAGTCCCACAGGGATCCGTACTTGGACCCCTGCTTTTCCTAGCCTACATAAACGACCTCCCACAAAACATCAGTTCCAAAGTCCGTATCTTTGCAGATGATACTGCAGTCTATCTATCACTGACATCTGGAAATGAATCGGTCACACTCCAAAACAATCTTAAGAGATTAGAAGTGGGACATGGAATTTAACCCCTCCAAATGTCAAGTTATCCACGTCACCAGAAGGAAACATCCTATTCCCAGTAAATATAAACTCCATGGAGTCCTACTTGAGTCGGTCACCTCAGCCAAATACCTTTGCGTGGATATCTCAAATAACCTGTCGTGGGACACTCACATAAAAAGGTCAACAAAGAAAGCAAACCAAACATTAGGATTTCTACGTAGAAACCTCCAGGTCAAATCTGAACCCCTTAAGTCCATGGCTTACCAGACACTAGTGAGACCCCAGCTTGAATATGGCTCTGAGATCTGGTCGCCCCATACCCAAACATTGATAGACCAAATTGAAGGTGTCCAGCGAAGAGCAGCCAGTTGGATAAAGGCTGACTTCTATCGTACCTCTAGTGTTACAGACATGCTACATTCCCTTAATCTACGCAGACTAGATCAACGGCGTATTGACAATAGGTTATCCCTTATGTATAAAATTCATAATGATCTTGTTGCTATTCCCATTGAAAATTACCTAGTTCCCCTCTCCCGTCCTGCTCGCCATTGCCATTACTTAAGCTATAGGTTAATTACAGCAATTACAGACTACTACAAGTTTTCCTTTTTTCCAAGAACAATCTACCATTGGAACCACCTCCCTCCTGACATTGTCCATCTCCCTACCATAGAGAAATTCAATACGGCAGTTTGCCATATTGATCATGCGAGTCCCTAGGTGTTCTGCGCAGCTGCTTTTAAACTTTTACCATAACTTATTTTCATTACCTTCTTAAATTATACTTTTAACTACTCATACTTTTAACTTCTTTGCGGTTTTTGACGCGCAACATGTCTACGTCCCCGCGAGGGGTTCGACATTAGCGGAAGATAGATAGATAGTTATCAAGAGGAGCGCAGGTTCGCTCCCAATTGGGTTAATCGACTGTTTGAGGGAGGCTGTTCTAATGTCTGATGGTGTTAGGGTAGAATGATTTCTGATATGATTCCTGGAAAAAGGTACTAGGTATGACATTCCGTGGCCTCTATCAGATGTGATTGGTGTGAGGTATGTGGTAGGGACATCTACCAGGTGATATGCAATACGGTACATCATGGTAACCTTGGTCTGTGCTCTGCGTTCTTGTAGTGTTGGCCACTGGAGTTTGTATAGCATGGGCGTCACACTGCTCATCTTCTGTTAGTTGGAGAAAACCATTTGTGCCGACTTACGCTGCATCATCTCCAGCTTCCTCATTTATTGCACTGTGGTCATTTGGTTATGATGTTAACTTTTAATCATATTCATGTTGCAAATTTTGTTGTGTACATAATTTGTAGATTCAGTAACAGCTAACAGTGTCTTGAACCATTGGGTCCGCCTCCGTGGTCGAGTGGTTAAGGTCGCTGACTTGTATACCACTGTAACCTACCATCACTGATTGTCACGGGTTTGAGCCCCGCTCAGGCCGTGTCTCATTTATATGAAAAAGTTGGCAGTTTCTTACGGAGGTTGGTGCACCCAAGTACTGGTTAACCACTGGAGCCTGCCCAGGAAAGGTGTTGTTATGTAAACTGCCCGCCGGCGATATAGCCCAAAATCGTGCTAATGCAGGCGTAAAACCCGAAATATAACACAAGATATAACATAACTTAAACCATTGGTTCCAATGTTTGTGGAGTTCGGCATGTGGCCTCATTACGATGGCTTCTAGAATTTATTAGAACAGGAGTTGCATTAGTTGTCATATTGGCATAAATTACTCCTAAATCATGATCAGTATATTCAGTACCACAGAATGATGTAAGCAGGACTTTCAGTCTTTCAAACATCCAAATCTAAAAGTTAAAACATCTGAAGCCAAAATCAATGAGCACCAATGTCTCAGAAAAAAACATTGTGAGTGATAAGCAGCATGTTTGCTTTTATAATTCAGTGCTTTCATAACGCCCGACTCAGTTATCCAGTTTGACTACATGTAAATTCATTACCACTGATAACTGGAGCAGATCACGTTTGGTTATAAAGTAGGTCATGTTGCCGTTTAACCCTTTCCCTCATAGAAGCACCTCTTGACGCCTTTACCAATATGATATACATTGACAATGTAGTAGCCAAACCAATGTTCACAACAAATGTTAGAATCTCATGTAGTCCCAGTAATATTTATGGAGGTGGGATAGATATGGCGACTACTTATAAATCCATTGCATGATCTAGCTAAATGGCTGTCGTTTGTATGGATATATAATAGTATATTAACCTAAATATCTATGAAGTAAAGGGTTAATTGAAAAACATACCAAACACCATACACACAGGGATCATTCTAGAGGGCGATGTGGGCGAAATAGTCGCCCTAGGGACCCTCACGTCGCCCTCCTTGGTTTTTACGATTTTCAAACAAAATTTTTAGTAATATAATATAATAATATCTAGTAAGATACACTGGCCCATTATAAAGCACTCCTTCTATTCAAATGTTGTATTTAATGGTTGTACTGTGCATTTTAACCCTATTTTGCAGAAGTATATTAACCCTTTCGTTTGCATAATATTTCTATGAAATTAAAAAAATTCCATGTTTCCTAGTACCTTGTCTATATAATCATTGATATTATGTGTTTTAGTTGCATAAAACCCATAAACCTATACAATATTGGAACGGTAATGAAATTTGCTATCAGAATACAGTAAGTAACCGATGAAAATATTTCATCTCATTAATATTCATATATGCAAATGAGCTCGAACAAGATCAAAATGTAACATTTTTTATTATTATTCAGGTAAATATACATCAAACTGGAGAATTTTGACCATGTTTTCAATCTATATTAGCTCTAATACATTGCTACAACATTGTTCATAACATATGTCCATGTTTTCAGCAAAAAATAGATTTTACTGTGAATATAGTAACCAATATGAAAACATTGTTTTTGCAGCGAAATTGCGATAAAAATATAAAAACACATGCAATCTGGCTCATGGTCTTATAGTTACTTTTCTATGTCTATCCACTTTTCTATGTGTATCTAGGTAAGTTACAAACATAAACTGCATGCTTATTACCTATGATTGTTAGTTGTTCTCAGATCTGAGCACTCTGTTATGGTAATTGGCATGACAAGACACAAGGCACAGTCTCTTCACACATGTTGCGCAACCAAACTTTGTCTCTTTTCGCTGGCCACCTCCTGTTCCCAAGCAGCATTCATGGCAACGGCCCTTCTTCAGTATGCCAAGACTTTGTAGATCAACTGGTTGATGGCCTCTGTTGGTAACTGGAAAGGCTGGGTCATAGGTTACAGCTGGACCAAGCCGAGAGCGAGACGTAAAATTCCCGATTAGTTCATGAATGACCGCACACCGAAAGTCTTTCGAGGTCAATTGTTTAGCTGGAGGATTTGGCATTGGATTATTTGTCAGAGCAAATGAGTGGCAATACAGAATGTAAACATTTACCATGACAGTGTCAAGCATTCCCAAGAATATTCTGACCCACCACCTTTTACTTTTCCTGTCAATGGCATAGGTTGTCTGCATTTGATCGTGTCGGTCGATTGCACCCATGTTCATGTTATAATCTTTTACACATGGTGGAACTTCAATTTGTATCACTTCTCCATTTTTTTTCTTTCTGGAAACTGTTCCATTACCATGAGCACTGTGCGCATTGCTAAGAAAAGCTACAAGTTTTGTATCTTGCCAGACAGTACAGGTGAGTCCCTTATCCATATCCGAACATGTGTACATTCGCCCCCTCGGTATATTCTTGGTGAGCTCCTGGTTTTTCAATACCTCTGGAAAGCCCTTCCTATGCATTCTAATTGTGCCCATAGTGTATGTAGACCAGACCTCTTCTGGAGATCATCAGCTAATTCTAGCCCAGTGAAAAAGTTATCTATGTATAACACATGATTGGGCTCCCCTAGGTTGGGTTCGACAAGGTCAAACACGACTCTGTATGACAGCCACTTTTCACCACCTGCGGTCGTATATATCTGGAAATCATACAGGTAAGCACAGTCAGAACAGCCTAGACACCATATTTTTGTTCCCCTTTTCACTGGTTTAGCAGGCATGTACTGTTTGAAAGGATTCCTGGCTTCCTGCCTTTTCCTTTGACCATATGTTCATCAATACACACATTTTGACCGACGTAGAAATGATCCCGGAAAGTTGTGCGGAGTGTTTGCAGTAAGTTTCCCAGTTTGAATAGTTTATTATGGCCTTCCTCGCCAGCTGGGATAGCATCTTCATTGTTGACAAGGTGAATATTACTCCAAAGCTGCCAAAATCTCCTCTGACTAAGTACAGCTTGAATAGCAGGCACACCCAGAACGTAATCCTTACTGAAGTAATCGTTGAACTGCGGAAGCCGATGAATACCACTCATGTAAAGAACACCAAGAAAGGCATGCATTTCGTCAAAAGTTGTGTCTCCATATCACACTTTCCTGTGCTTCTGCAAAGCATATATGTTAGTTTCTAAAACAATACTGTGCACTAACTCATCAGGGAACAATTGCTTCCAGAAATCAAAAGGTTTCGAGTCAATACCTAATGGCACTGATGGCCCATGAGGGCCTTCAAACACTGGGTACTCAACTTGCTTCTGTTCATCTAACCTACCCCATCTCAGTCTCTGGTCACCTTGTCCTATGTGCTGGGGTGGGTGGGGTACATTTACATTGTTTGCTTGACTCTGGGATTGTCTCACAGTTCGACCTCTACCAGAATTACTAGCTGCACGTCAGGACCTGCCACGCCCCCTCACAGAAGCTCGAGGGGGGGTTGGACTGGGTTGTTGAGGATCACTAGTGTCAATGTCTGACCCAGCACCGGCCAAATCCCCTTCCTCACCCAAAAAATCAGGATCGTCGCTGTCATTATCATCTGGCAATGACATAATGATTCGCAGAGCCTCGTCCGTAGAATATCGAACCCTCTTTGTCATCTTCACAGCTCATACAAGCCTCAAACAATGTCAAAACTACGATTTTTCTTCAATTTCTGGCTTGAAAATGATTACCTCCCTTATTACCGGTGCATATAGATTCACACGTTGTACAAATCACTTATATAAGCTGTTACCGTACAGTATGGTAAAAGCGTGCCTGAGGACGCGCTTGCAAATGAAAGTGTTAATGCTTTTATATATTGTTTTATTACAGGCTCGGAAACGTCTCAGTCGCTGGATTCGACGCACCAAAAGACGGATGCTGGAAGGTTTGTGTTGCCAGTATACGTACATAGTATATATATATGGCCGGCGACAAACGCGGCGCTCGGACATAATTAACAACAAATGAAGTTGAAATATAATTATTTATATCTTGTCTCTACCACAATGTCTCAAAAACTAATCCTGAAAAGTCCAAGTCAATATGTTAGCAACATTAATAACGTTCTATGATCTGTTATTTTGGTCGCTTACGACGTCCATATTATTTTTTACTATCAATTTAAGAAATACACATGTATATAAGATAAGAAATTCCTAAAGCAAAAGTTTATAGTCAGCAACTTTAATTTATATCATGATATGACCAAATATCATGCCATTATCTTTTTCTAACAAAGTGATGGGCTAGGAAACATTTTATAAACTATATCTGATGTCGAAATTTAAAATGCATGCATATATGTAACTAATAATCACTTGAAATTATACAATAATGTAAGGAGTTAGGAAAATTGTGTAATTTTAGTCTAATTTAAACAACAACATTTATTGCATTAAGACATCAGCTGATGCTTATAGCATAATTATACAGATAAAATACATATATATGTATTGTGAAAAAGTGAAAACAGCTAATTTAAACAGTGTCTTCCCATTTTGCTGAAATATGTCTTGAGTGTCCATTTTCGCATGGTGCCTGTCATACGGTATCTAATGTTAGTTTATACAAATTAATTTTTTAGCTCGATTGTGAAACAAGTTCTCTCAACTTATATTAATCACTCTCGAGACCTCATTCCTGAAATCCATCGCCACGAGGGAGAGAGAAGAGGCAATGTGGAATATAAATGCCTTGCCTAAGGGCACAATCGTAACAGCTCCAGTGGGGCTCGAACTCTAATGTTAAAGTTCAGCTTGTTTATTCATATACAATAGATAGACTAGATAGATGCCACATTGTCAAGTCGATATTGTGGAAGTCGTGATAGCGCAGTGGTAGAGCATTCGCTTCAGGTGTGAAAGGTCCGGAGTTCGAGCCCCGTTGGAACTGTTACGATTGTTCCCTTAGGCAAGGCATTTAAATGCCACGTTGCCTCTTTTTGCCTCATGGCGATGGATTCCATCAGGAATGAGGTCTCGAGAGTGATCAACATAAGTTGAAAGAACTTGTTTCGCAATCGAGCTAAAAATAAATTTGTATAAACTAAATCGATATTCTTCTCACCCGTATGCATATAACTCTCCCCCTTGAAGGTCTAGCTTATGATGCCAGTAGAAGTGTAACACAATATTTGCACACTGATTATATTTTCTATGGTATAATGTAGCTAGCGTATCGGAAACGATCCGTAACTATGGCACCAAAGGAGAGTTAGGAGACACGTTCAACAAAATGACGAAATATATTTATAATTGATCACAACACTTACTCTCAAATACACCCACATTTCAGATATCAGTTCAATTGCACAGCAGTAATTTCCGAAAGATATTTAAAACCCAGGGGAGACCCTTGAATTACATAGAAAAATAGCTATAAAAACATTTAACCCTTTGCTTGCTGAGTAAATTGAATCACATTTGCAAACACCATGGATCCACGTCTAATCAGGATCTATGTTGTTTGCTATTCAGCCAAGTGTTTTAACTCCACTATCCAAATAGCAAAAAGCATAGAGCCTGATTCGACCACACATAATGTGTCGTCTGATTTGGCTCTGTGCTGTTTGCAAATGTGATTTTATCAGCCGCTACCCGCTAGCATACAAAGTGTTAAGCTGTATTTATAATTCATACAAATATGTATATATAAAAGAAATAAATTAAATGATGAAATTGTTGGATTGGAGATTATAAATAAGTTGCTATTCAGAAAGGATTATTTATATTTATCAGACGGATATGTAGTCCAGTGGTAACACGCTGGACTGGTAATCCAGGGATCGCAGGTTCGATCCCCTGTCTGACCCTAATAAAATTAACAGTCTTTTCAGATGGAACGTTAAATCGAGGTCTCGTGTCAGTGCTTTACACCATGCACGTAAAAGACCAGAGGAGACTCTGTAATGTGTCTCTTTCTGTATCATTGCACTATCCTCCAAAAATCTAAAATGACTAATATCTTCAGGAGGCGTCGCTCATATGGGTAACCGGTAGCGACGATAAATAAACGTAAAACACACAAGGATTATTTGTTTTTATATTGTGTACCTGGGTAACTATCAATATGACTGAAGTGAAGCAACAATGAATTAAGAATTACACGGGGGAGCATCTTTGAGAAATGCATCTGTTAACCCTTTGCCTGCTGAGTAAATAAAATTACATTTGCAAACAATATAGATCCAGATCAGCTGCGTCTGATCAGGATCTATGTTGTTTACTATTCAGCCAAGTGTTTTAACTCCACTATCTGAATAGCAAACAGCATAGAGCCTGATCAGACGGCACAGAACATGGCTCTATGCTGTTTGCATAAGTTATTTTATCTGCCGCTAGCATGCAAAGGGCTAAATTAATAAAAACACAACTTTTGGGTTGCTTTCAGTGCGGTGCCCGTAGGCTGCTCGCGTGAGCGGAGGAGGCGGGACCACAATGATATGGAGAAGAAAAGGAAGGAGCAGATTAAGGCGTGTATATGTAGGATGGGGGAACTGCTGCCTCCAAACTATGTCAGTACCGAAAGACATGTAAGTACATATTTACTATTAAACTGAGATTGCAGTTTTGGCTCTTTTGGGAGGTTAAATGTTCTTGTAGCAGAATGCTACTTTTATTGGTAAAGTATGTTACAGTGAGATGGCTGCTGCCACAGGTCCAGTTAGGGGATTGTATTGTATATGAGATTGCAGGTTTGGCCCTTTTGGGAGGTTAAATGTGCTGGTAGCAGAATGCTACTTTTATTGGTAAAGTCTGTTACAGTGAGATGGCTGCTGCCACAGGTCCTGTTAGGGGATTTTATTGTATATGATTTTTTCTTCCTGTTTCAGAGCACATTGGAGATTGTTGAGAAGTCTCTGCAATATATGCGGGAATTAAAGGAAGGAAAAACAAAGTTTTCAGGTAGGTTCTTTTAAAGTGGCTCCATTTTTTAGTTGGCAGTGATATCGAAAGCTTGGGGAGTTACTGCCAACATTCGATGTAGACACAGCATTCAGTTTCTGTTCAAACTGCTTCATATATATTCTTGAACATAATCTTGTGTCTGTGTGGCTTTCAGGTGCACATTTGTGAGCCAAAGCAAATTTTGCCAGATCCAAGATGGCCTACTTATACTATAAATAGATTTATGTTTAATATTTCACATTTGAGTATACCACATAATCTTACATGAAATTTATCCGACAGGTCATGGACATTTTGCCAACAATATAATTAAACAAATCACTTCGCTAATGTTGTACAGTCAAACCTGTCTTAAGCAGCCAGCCAAGGGAGTCAGAGAAAGTGACTGCTTAGCACAGTTGGCTGCTTAATAGAGGTCAAATGTATAATAAAGCAACCAATTGAGAATCTGGACACTGGCTGCTTAATACAGGTTGGCTGCTTAATGGAGGTGAGCACTAATACATGTTTTACTGTAATACAGGTTGGCTGCTTAATGGAGGTGACCACTAATACAGGTTTGACTGTACATGCTAATTAGTATATAAGATCAATGCGGCAGCGGCCAATCAAGATTGTATATTTATCATTCAGCTAATGTAATGGAATAGTCGGGATTAATGTTTCGACACGATTGTTTACAGATGTACCCGTCGTAATGGCAAGTGAAAATTTACTGTGGGCAAAATGGTCACTAGTCCTGTTTGATGATTAGCTTTGAACACATTCTTTTTGTCCCTAGAAAAAGTGTTGTGTTTATCGTTTCATTATTTTGCGTTTTAACATTTTATTTGTGACTAAGCCACTTAGCATATACAGTCAAACCTGTGTTAGTGGTCACCTCTATTAAGCAGCCAACCTGCATTAAGCAGCCAGTTTCCAAATTCCCAATATGTTGTTTTGCTATACATTTGACCTCTATTAAGCAGCCACCTGTGCTAAGCAGCCACTTTCTGTGATTCCCTTGGCTGGCTGCTTAAGGCAGGTTTGACTGTATCCATGAAATTCATCGTGATACTATAGTGTATTGCTGTGCACATCTATGCATACATGTACTATAGGGTATTGCTGTGCACATCTATGCATACATGTACTATAGGGTATTGCTGTGCACATCTATGCATACATGTACTATAGTGTATTGCTGTGCACATCTATGCATACATGTACTATAGTGTATTGCTGTGCACATCTATGCATACATGTACTATAGGGTATTGCTGTGCACATCTATGCATACATGTACTATAGTGTATTGCTGTGCACATCTATGCATACATGTACTATAGTGTATTGCTGTGCACATCTATGCATACATGTACTATAGGGTATCGCTGTGCACATCTATGCATACATGTACTATAGTGTATTGCTGTGCACATCTATGTATACATGTACTATAGGGTGTTACTGTGCACATCTATGCATACATGTACTATAGGGTATTGCTGTGCACATCTATACATACATGTACTATAGTGTATTGCTGTGCACATCTATGCATACATGTACTATATGGTGTTACTGTGCACATCTATGCATACATGTACTATAGTGTATTGCTGTGCACATCTATGCATACATGTACTATTGGGTATTGCTGTGCACATCTATGCATACATGTACTATAGGGTATCACTGTGCACATCTATGCATACATGTACTATAGGGTATCGCTGTGCACATCTATGCATACATGTACTATAGGGTATCACTGTGCACATCTATGCATACATGTACTATAGGGCATCGCTGTGCACATCTATACATACATGTACTATAGGGTATTGCTGTGCACATCTATGCATACATGTACTATAGTGTATTGCTGTGCACATCTATGCATACATGTACTATAGGGTATCGCTGTGCACATCTATGCATACATGTACTATAGGGCATCGCTGTGCACATCTATACATACATGTACTATAGTGTATTGCTGTGCACATCTATGCATACATGTACTATAGGGTATTGCTGTGCACATCTATGCATACATGTACTATAGGGTATCGCTGTGCACATCTATGCATACATGTACTATAGGGTATCGCTGTGCACATCTATGTATACATGTACTATAGGGTATCGCTGTGCACATCTATGTATACATGTACTATAGTGTATTGCTGTGCACATCTATGCATACATGTACTATAGTGTATTGCTGTGCACATCTATGCATACATGTACTATAGGGTATCGCTGTGCACATCTATGCATACATGTACTATAGTGTATTGCTGTGCACATCTATGCATACATGTACTATAGGGTATTGCTGTGCACATCTATGCATACATGTACTATAGTGTATTGCTGTGCACATCTATGCATACATGTACTATAGTGTATTGCTGTGCACATCTATGCATACATGTACTATTTGTTTTCCAATCCAAGAATGTGAACTTGTTCCTATAAATACTTGTTTGTGACTAAGCCAGTTAGCATAATTATATCCATGAAATTCATTATCACTTCATTACACACTTAGATGATATTCGCAATCAATACTGCAGTGATCTTTCTAGAGGGCGTGTGGGCGAAATAGTTGCCCTAGGGACCGTTGCCCTCTCCCTATATATTTTTTTTTTTACAATTTTTATACCAAATTTTGTCCAAGTATGATACACTGGCAATTAGAAATCACTCCTTCTATTTAAATGTTGTATTTAATCATGATGCTGTGCATTTTAACCATATTTTGTTGAACTTTATTAAATAACGCCATTTAAGGATGCGATCGCGCTCTTTCTCACTTCTCCCAAATATTCTGACCTAGAATGACCCCTGGTACTCTAGTGCTAGTGTTCCACATTGACATGAATTTTGACTATGGTCGTTTCAAGGTCACAAACAATTTTTTGAAACTTTGCCATAACTTAATAATTTCGGAACACATTTAGTTGATAATCACACTGTACGGCTACTCACGAATGACATCTAAATGTTAACCATGACCGTTTCAAGGTCAGACACTTGTCGATCTAGCATTGGCACAGATTGGCGATGCTCCTGTTAACATTAGAAATAGAAATGCAAGCTTATGTTGTGTTATGTGCAGGTATAGAAGAATGTTTACAACAGGAGATCGCTATACTGAAGAAGGAGAGAGACAAGTTCTCGGAGATAATTAAGGCAGCAGGTCAGTTATGTATTTATACAAATTTGTGTTAGCTCATTTTCAAAACGAGTTCTTTCAACATTAGATTAACTCATTCAACACCAAGTAACTGACATGGACTGGTCCATGATATGTTTAGACCTATCAATTAATAAGAGAATTACATTTGGACCAGTTCATTTATCAAAATGGGTAATTTTGTCTAAAAATAGTAATATTACTAGCAAAAAGTGCAGATCTTGAATTTTTAAGGAAAGAGATTCGAATAAGTTAATATAAACTTTTTTCCCAATCCTAACTGTGCAACTATGTTATGTACCATTCTTGAATAAAATATTGTTTAAACTAAAAGCGATTTTATCTGCCGCTAGCGTGCAGAGGGTTAAGATTATTGTCACTCACTTTGGAGCTTCTTTATTCATCTCCCAGGTTTATCAACAGAGTCTATCCCCACAAATCCCGTCAGTTCCACAACGGATGTCCGCGACGACAGTCCAAAGCCAAAGAGTAAATCGAAGAAGCGTAGCACCCTTAGCAACCAGTTACTGCAACTTCAGGAGCAGAGAGAAAAACTGCATGAACAGGAAATGATCTCATCGTCAGTATCAGTATCGGAAGATGGCACCGCAAACTTACAACACAACCAGCTCATGAACATGCCCGGGGGAGCTTTTATAAACGGACAGAATGTAATGTTTAATCCAATGATGAATCAGTTCATGGTACCCGGCATGATGGGAAATGGGAACCAGATGATGCCAAATATTGGACCAATGGGATTACCAGGAGCTGGTTCCGCCCCTCCGTGTATTGGACAAAATGCAAACTCTCAGCCTGAGCAGAATTCAAACGTTATGAATAAAGTGAGTGACGACACGGATGCTGGGTTGCTACAGTTAGCTATGCAGGATGCCGGAATCACCCCCGGTAGCCATTCAGGGCCTCAAAGTTCTTCAGCATTGACGCCATCTGTATCAGATGTGATTCTAGAGGCGGAGTCTAGTTCTGCACAGAATAACGCTTTACAAACTCTTGCTTCCGTTGCCACGAGTGATCATGTTCTTTGTACAGAAACTAGTGCTACAGACAACCAGTCTGCAACTGTTTCAGTGACTGGTTCCCTGACAGGTCCTAGTTCTAATATGCCTGTGATGGCAAGTACACAGTCTGGTTTACCGCCTATGTTACAGACTGGTAACAATGCCTTGATTAACATGCCCATGATGGGGAACCAGCCTGTGTTACCAGGGCAACAACAACAACAGCAGCTGCAGCAGCAGCAGCAGCCACCACAGATGCAGCAAATAATGTTTATAAATGAGCAAGGTGTTCCGATGATAGCCAATGTGCCGGTAGGAATGGAACCAAACAATCCTAGTATGTTTGGTAATTCACAAAAATCAGGACTAATGCAAGGTCTAAATCAAGCAAATGTTTTGAAGGACCAGTCTGGAAATATGGATCAAAATACACTTGCGTTAGCTCAGCAACAGGCTAACATAGCAGCTTTACAAAATCAGTTACTGGGTCAAAATGGCGGAGGTAATATTCCAAATATGCCGTTCCAGCAACAGAGTATGCTGCAGGGGAATATCATACAGGCCCCAAATGGTCAGCTATTGCAGCAGATTGGACCACAGATCAACGGTCAAGGTCAGCTCATTGGAATGCAAGGTCAAGGTCAGGGATTAGTCGTTGCCGGGCAACAGGGTCAGCTATCGCTGAACACGATGCCAAGTCAACCGAATCAGTTACCATCTGCATTGATACTGCCGAATGGTCAGATTATTCCTGTGGTTACCAATCCAGGCAACGTTGTGTCACAATCTGGGCTGACATTAAGTCAAGGGCAGCTAACTCAGACGAGAATGTCGGGACCTCAGATACAGACAGGTAATTCAGTTACTCTTGGGTCTAAGTGTACTAACACCTTGATCCTTTCCATTAAATACCTATTAGTATAAATGATTAACGTGACATCCCATCTCACATACTTCCCAGACCAAAGATCGAACCTGGGTTTCATTGGTGAGAAGTGAGCGTGCTAACCACTACGCTAATCTGACAGCCGAAAATCATTGAGGACACTTGGCTGAGTTGACTGGCTTGTCTCCTTAGCTGCCTTACACTAGTATCTCTCTTGAATGAGTGGTTTAAAACCAGTATAGGGAGAAGCTGGATTGATGCACTTGGGGGGTGGGAAAGTTTAATAAAATATAGTTCTCATTTATATTAAAGTGACATTACATTGCAAAAAGCCACTAAAATGCATTTTTTCACGTATAAATGCGTTGCTACTGCAAATTATTCCGAATACATTCGAACACTAACATTGAATCAATAAACAGTGTTTTTGTGATCTACAAACTTTCAAAATTGAAAGTAGGATTTCATATAGCGATCATCCACGCTCCTGAATTGACGTTTGTTTGTCATTGGAGTCAATATTAAGTGTGAGATAATGTCGCTTTAAGATAATTTAACTAAGAATAGTCTACAAATAAATATGCATAGGCACACATGTGAGATATAACGGTGAATCTGTACCATTAACCGTGTTATTCAGGATACACGAGTTGTATTACGCATGAATGTTGACACTATTTATATTATTTTGTTATGTCAACAGACCGCGTATATGACGTTTGCTTATTAGTTGCAATACTCAGTATTTGAATACTTATCAAATATTTGGAAAAAAATTATACCACATAATAGGATAATACATTCTGTAAAAATTCGCATTTTCACTGATGTAGTGTCGCTTTAATCCAGCAGTAAATATATAAGTTATTTGAATTACAATAATTTATTGATGCATGTATGGAAGTCTAGACTAGGTTCTGCTTGAAACATGTACTTTAAATTACTTATATTTTTGTGTGAACATGACATGTTCAGTAATTGATGCCTGCGTCAAATGCGTTTCCATGGCAGTTTCATATTAATTATTAGTGGCGTCCGTGGTCCAGTGGTAGAGCGTCGGATTTGGAATCAAACGGTCCCGGGTTCGATACTCGGGTCAGGCCACGTATGTAGTGTCATTGAGCAAGGCACCTCACACACATTGCTTAGTACTGGTTAACCACTTAGGTCGGCTAAGCCTGCCCAGGAAAACATGTCCAGGTCCCCGCAAGGGGTTTGACATTAATGGAACATACATACATATTAATTTCTCACAGATTAAGTTAGCAATCTTCAACTCAGAATAGTTTGATTCTTGTGATATAATATTTGATTAAAACTTATTAATCCTTAAAATGCCGAATAAATTTGGAAGGAATTTGCAAACAACAAAAATCCATATCAGCCCCGGCATAAAATTATTTGCTATTCGGACGATTGATTTAGCTCCACTATCCAAAACGTAAACAGCATAGAGCCTGATCAGACTGCATGTTCCGTGCCATCTGATCTGACTATATGCTGTTTGCAAAAGAAACTTTAGTTGTGATTAGTATTTTATGGGTTAAGTTATGTTTTTGTGTAACACGCTTCCTTTTAGCCTGGAAATGTTTTTGGAATATCCTTGAATTCTGTACAAACCCAGGGATCATTCTAGAGGGCGATGTGGGCGAAATAGTCGCCCTAGGGGGCCCCACTTCTCCCTATTATTTTTTGGTTTTTACGATTTTTCAACAAAATTTTGTCTAGTAAGATACACTGGCCCATTATAAAGCACTCCTTCTATTCAAATATTGTATTTAATGGTTGTACTGTGCATTTTAACACTATTTTGGAGAAGTATATTAAAGAACACCATTTAAGGAAGCGATCACGCGCTTTCTCACTTCTCCCAAAAATTCTGACCTAGAATGAACCCTGCAAACCTTAATGAATCAGAATGAACGGTCCACATAGCATTTTTATCCTTACTGGCCAGCACCCGGTCATTGAATTTTCATTATAAATGCCGTCTATGTGTTATTTCTGTGAGTTAAGTATTGGTGTATTTATTTACATTCAGCAATGGATGGTCAGGTGATAACCGGTCCCAGCAGTCAGGGTTTGTTGATCCCGGCGGCATCGGCAGGTCAGGTTGTGACCTCTAGTGTGGCAGCAACACTCAACACGGGAGTTGTACCAACATCGGCAATACAGAGTGTGATGACCACGCAGATACAGGTATGTCAGTGTTCTGGCTGATTGCTTGTACAATAGGCAGTGGTGTACAGCTGTATCTAAGAATATAAGATACAGTGCCTTGAGCAGCCAACCAAGGGAATCACAGAAAGTGGCTGCTAAGCACAGGTGGCTGCTTAATAGAGGACAAATGTATAATAAAACAACATATTGGGAATCTGGAAATTGGCTACTTAATACAGGTTGGCTGCTTAATGGAGGTGACCACTAACACAGGTTTGACTGTAATACAGGTTGGCTGCTTAATGGAGGTGACCACTAGCACAGGTTTTACTGTAATACAGGTTGGCTGCTTAATGGAGGTGACCACTAGCACAGGTTTTACTGTAATACAGGTTGGCGGCTTAATGGATGTGACCACTAGCACAGGTTTTACTGTAATACAGGTTGGCTGCTTAATGGATGTGACCACTAACATCGGTTTTGCAAGGGGGATAACTTTATTTTCAAAGCTTGGAACAAACATGGAAAAGTGAGAGTTCTCTGGGAGAAATTGTTGCAATGAAATCATTGGTCATTGTAACCATGTTTGGACCCTCTTAATGGGGACAGGCTTAAAATAGTTTCTACAAATTTATTTTAGCTTCATTGCGAAACAAGTTCTTACAATCACTCTCGTTACCTCATTCCTGATGGAATCCATCGCCAAGAGGGAGAGAGAAGAGGCAATATGGAATTTATATGCCTTGCCTAAGGGCACACTCGTAATGGCTACAGCTGGGCCTTTCGCATCTGAAGCGAACGTGCTACCATTCCATTACCACGACTTCCAAAATAGGTAAAATACAAAAGTACATGTAACCATAGAGAAAAAAACCCACAGGCAATGAAAAAACTGAAGTATGAAAGATAGCAGTTTCTTTCACTGAGAAAACTCAATCATTCATAAAGAAAAAATATGAACTAATATTTTTAAACATAATACGATATGATCAATGTCAGTTGTCAACAAAAGTCATCACCACTGTTCGCCGCCAATCACAATCTAAGTGAGTGTTTGGAATAATATCTACTTTAAACGTTAATACGGCAAGGTCCGGAGTTCGAATCCCACTGGAGCCGTTACGATTGTGCCCTTAGGCAAGGCATTTAAATTCCACGTTGTCTCCTCTCTCTCCCTCATGGCGATCGATTCCATCAGGAATGAGATCTCAAGAGTGATTAATATAAGTTGTAAGAACTTGTTTCGCAATCGAGCTAAAATAAATTTGTATAAACTATATAATTTTGGGGGAAGCGCTTTATAGCTAATAATTTTTGACTCATATTTGTGTTGATCGTAGCCTTAGCCTATAATGTGTCATAAAATAAATGTACAGAAGATTGTCATCAGGTGTTGCCATGGTAACTATATACTTCTATCTTATACAGGGATCGACACTTCAGACGCAGAAACCAATGTCCTCGTCGATGGCTGGTTCCGTAGCGGGTCCTCCAAGCCACACGAAACTGAGCAGCATGCCCGCACCTCCAGGTGCCGTGAGTGTAAGTCTACCATAATTGGGGTTATCATCTCTACAACCAGTTCCGACTATCCATGAACTTTCCCATGATATATCACTTTCCCACGATATACATCACTTTCCCATGATATATCACTTTCCCACGATATATCACTTTCCCACGATATATCACTTTCCCACGATATATCACTTTCCCACGATATATCACTTTCCCACGATATATCACTTTCCCACGATATATCACTTTCCCACGATATATCACTTTCCTATGATATATCACTTTCCCATGATATATCACTTTCCCACGATAATCACTTTCCCACGATATATCACTTTCCATGATATATATATCACTTTCCTATGATATATCACTTTCCCATGATATATCACTTTCCCACGATATATCACTTTCCCACGATATATCACTTTCCCATGATATCACTTTCCCACAATATATCACTTTCCCATGATATCACTTTCCCACGATATATCACTTTCCCATGATATCACTTTCCCACGATATATCACTTTCCCACGATATATCACTTTCCCATGATATATCAGTTTCCCATGATATATCAGTTTCCCATGATATATCACTTTCCCATGATATATCACTTTCCCATGATATATCAGTTTCCCATGATATATCACTTTCCCACGATATATCACTTTCCCATGATATATCACTTTCCCATGATATATCAGTTTCCCATGATATATCACTTTCCCATGATATATCACTTTCCCATGATATATTACTTTCCAGGAAGAGAAACTAACAAAATCAATATTTTGACGTCTCGTCAATTTGCATTATGTGAACAATTTATGTTGTAAGCTTATAGTTATGTAATAACAGAAAACAGAAATATCAGTTAGTCGGTTCCCTACTTACCCCGTATTCTGAAACACTGATTTGGTCTATGCCAGTCAAATCCATCAGTTAGTTTATACAAATTTATTATTATATAGCTCGATTGCGAAACAAGTTCCTACAACTTATATTAATCACTCTCGAGACCTCATTCCTGATGGAATCCATCGCCGCGAGGGCACAGTCGTAACGGCTCTAGCCGGGCTCGAACCACTGCGCTATCACGACATCCATCAGTCGCAAACAGTAGCTTCTCTCTACATCTCTGTATTTCATAAACAGTGTACTCGTTTTGTAATTCTCGGAATCTGTTGCAATGGAAATCAGTTCTGACACAATCTGTGCCTTCGAAATATGCTGTGTGAGCAGAATCAGATAGTATTTACCAGCAATTGTTTCCTTGCCCAAGATGGCTGAAGTCAACATAGATTGTCACTACTACTGCAGTTTAGTGCCTAGTATTGTGGAAGTTGTGATAGTGCAGTGGTAGCGCGTTCACTTCAGGCCCAGAGTCCTGCTGTACCCGTTACGATTGTGCCCTTAGGCAAGGCATTTAAATTCCACATGCCTCTTCTCTCTCCCTCGTTGTGATGGATTTCAGCAGTAATGAGGCCTCGAGAGTGATTAATATAAGTTGCAAGAACTTGTTTTGCAATCAAG
The DNA here is from genome assembly GCA_014843695.1 of Archivesica marissinica. NCBI lineage: Eukaryota > Metazoa > Mollusca > Bivalvia > Venerida > Vesicomyidae > Archivesica > Archivesica marissinica. The sequence goes on along the minus strand of CM026386.1, from coordinate 72,468,586 downwards.
CTAAAATAAATTTGTAGACTAAACTATAGTGCCCAGTGTTATTACTTACAGAGTGGCTGCTACAGCAGGCAGAATGACCAGGCACGTAGCTATGCCTAAATATGGATTATGCACCATCCTAGGGAGTCCGGGTGCATGTCCCATCCGGAGATTTTTAATAAATCTAGTTACGCGCCTGATGACAGATTCTATAGAGATATCTTTGATGTTATCATCGTTTTAATAATCTAAAATTTCACTTGACACACTTGACTTGATTGGAAGAACCAACAGAATTGTCGGAACTTGTTCCGCCTGGCTGGCCAATCAAGTACACCCAAAGTGTCTGGGTATCTTGTAGCTTGTTCTTGCACCGGTGTAACAGTGTTCATTCTAGGTCAGAATTTTTGGGAGAAGTGAGAAAGCACGTGATCGCTTCCTTAAATAGTGTTCTTTAATATACTTCTGCAAAATAGGGTTAAAATGCACAGTACAACCATTAAATACAACATTTGAATAGAAGGAGTGCTTTATAATGGGCCAGTGTATCTTACTAAACAAAATTTTGTTTGAAAATCGTAAAATTAGGGAGAAATGAGGCCCCCAGAGGTCGAAGTCAGGGTCCCTAGGGCGACAATTTCGCCCACATCGTCCTCTAGAATGATCCCTGGTGTAACCTTGTTCTTTATTTTATGAAATTTGAATCACTTATAACATACTACTGTGATGATCCAAGCCCACGATCCCCCGTCTGACCCTAATAAAATTAACAGTCTTTCGGATGGGACGTTAAACCGAGGTCTCGTGTCGGTGCTTTACACCGTGCACGTAAAAGAACCAGAGGAGATTCTGGAATGGGTCTCTGTCTGTATCATGCACTATCCTCCAAAATCTAAAATAACTTCAGTGTTAATAATATTTTATTGCATTTTTTTCATACAATACATTACATATATACATACAATACTAAGAACAAATCAGAGATTAATATGTAATTATATGATTGCAGTATATGATACATTTGTTTTGTCAAGGGAAAAAAAGCAAATGGGTTGGGCTACAAGTTATAACAACATTATTTACAGCCCTCCCCGTAAAATAACTAATCTCTTCAGGAGGCGTCGCTCATATGGGCAACCGGTAGCGACGATAAATAAACGTAAAACACACACAGCCCAAGGCGATGCTCGCCACGTTCTTTATGGCTGACAAAAGTTTGTAGATCCTCTGAGGGCGAAATGTTGTGGATAGGAAATTGAACAATCTACATATTAGTTTAAACATAGTTTATTTCAAACCATATAGCATATACAACTATACAGTTCACACAAATATAGATACATGAATGAAAAGGGATTAGGCCCGAAAGCTATTATAGCTTATAGAGGTCTTCTCCTATAGCAAGGTACTCAATGCAATTGTGGAAGTCGTGATAGCGCAGTGGATGCGCGTTCGCTTCAGGTGCGAAAGGTCTGGAGTTCGAGCCCCGCTGAAGCCGTTACGATTGTGCCCTTAGGCAAGGCATTTAAATTCCACATTGCCTCTTCTCTCTCCTTCATGGCGATGGATTCCATCAGGAATGAGGTCTCGAGAGTGATTAATATAAGTTGAAAGAACTTGTTTCGTAATCGAGCTAAAATAAATTTGTATAAACTAAAAAAATTAATGCAATAACGATATGACAGTGTTACTTTACCATATATATTCATGTAAAATACCAGTCAAATACGGCCTGTATCATAAATATTGCTTTATTTACAAAGCTTGTCACATGAAAACGAACCGCCTTGTATTTTCTCTCCTGTGCCCAAGGTTGTAAACCTTTTCTCAGATCTCAAGTTCAAGTGATTTGATTGGTTAATTCTGAGTTTTACTGTCAGCTGAGCCAATCAGAAGCTTGAGACTGAGCTTGAGATTGGAGGAAAGTTTTATAACCTCCAGGCCAGCTCAAAAGAATTTCAATTTATATGACAGTAATGTAATAGCCTCTATTAATGAAATGGAACACATCTGAGAATGGCCTTCAGTCCCATTTAAGGAATTGATTCTACCCTTTCTAACTACCCACACCATTTTCGGATCACAGGATAGTTTTAATGCTCCCGCATTTCAGATACAAACAAACTATGATAATCCTTGTGAGGTTATAGACAATGCTTTGTTTCATTTCAGGCTGATAATGGAAGTATGTCGGGTGGAAAATCTTCTGGTACTCCAATACTCATCAGTCTGCCAATTAATGGCCAACCAACAACTGTTCTACTGGATCCAGTCACCATGCAGGTCCTCGGTACAGTACAGCCGGGGCAGCAACCTCTGCCACAACAAGGATCAGGAGGGATGCCTGTAGTTCCATCCTCAGTGGCAGGGCAAGTACCCGGGCCAGCACAGCCTGGAACAACACCCAGCAAGAACAAAAACAAGAATAATGCCAATCAACGAGCAATATGTCCAAAACCTTTGGGTGGGGATGGATTCAGAAGTCACACCACGGCCACTAAGAAACGGCGCCCACCATCCAAAAATGCTACCAAAGGCAAGGATTTGACGCAGGCTGATTCACTGTCAGAAACTCTGCAGATACAAATTCCCGAATCGACAACTGACACAGAAGTGTCGTCTGCAGTGTCATCGGAATCAACAGATATTCTCGCCAAGGCGGCAGAATCGATTTTCTCGCCACCTGTTGGAGAGGTGGCAAATGTGGGAGGCGGGTTTTACAACCCTGCAAATGAAGATAATCCTCTTCATATAGACACTAGCGCAGCTGAGGTAGAGGACGAATCCAAATCTCCTAGCAAGCGATCAAAGACACTTAGTGGGAGCAATGTTGTTAATGCAGTAACATTGCAAGATAGTGTGCTAGGACTGAATTCAGTAGCGACAGGTGTGAAGGCAATACACATGTCAACGGTTGTGAGTAGCCCACCAAAACTAGAGGTGTCGAGCGCTGATAATGTCGCTTCTCTATCTGTCACTCTCGAAGAAATTGCGGAAATGCAGTTCAGTGAAAGTGTTGCAAATTTGCCAGACAAAACTGGCGACATAATTAATGTTAGTGAAAAGCATGATAAACATGATAAACATGAAAAAGTTAGTAAGAAAAGCAAACATACTCATTCCTCAAAACGAAGTGAAGGTAAAAAGGATAGTGATACCACTAAGGCCAGTGGTAAATCAAGCCATGCAAAAAGTAGCAAGTCAGGGAAGAAAATAATATCTGAAAAAACGAGTGTTTTAGACCTGGAAAAGCTGGATTCTGATTCACAATTGGACATTGAGAGTACTCTGATACATATCCCAGACAATATTACATTCAACGAGAATGATTTATCAGATGTACTCGATCAGGTGGAACAGTTAGGTAATGCTATTCCTGAGGATTTGAATAAACTGCACCCATCATCGAAGAAGTCTAAATCCAAAAGGAGTAAAACTGCTGATCCAGAGAGCGAACCGAGTTCTAAGAAACGCAAAAGTGGTAAAGACATTAAAGAAAGTGGTAAAGTTGTTCTTCCTGCCAAAGAGATACTCAGTATGCCGTCATCGTTGTCAGTGTATGATTTTGACGATTCAGATGATATTGTGCCATCTATTTTACCGCTAAATGGTAAAGATTTTACTGCCCTTTCTACCACTCCGACAAAGACGGAATTTAGTGCCATGGACACTGAAGATATCATTGTGCAGAAAAATGATACTAAATCTAAAAATAGTGCTCAAAATAAGACAAAGAAAAGTTCGAAAAGTGCTAAAAGTTCAAAAGACAATGAAGTTACGTCGCAAATAAAATCTATAATTGATGATCATTCAGATGGAATATTATTTGAGATGAAAGATGTGATGGACACAGATAAGAGAACATATCAAGAAAGTAGTATGGAAATTAAGACAGACACTAATAATCAAACAAAAGTACCCGCACCTGCACCAGCTATGCCTGAGATAGACACAACCACCAGTATCTTTGGGTTTCAGGTACCGAAAAAATTGCAGCGTCCCGATGTTTCTCGTCCTTCGGTAAACCCGATACCGACACCGCAGATATCGCCCAAGCCCAGCCCGCAACCGAACATGCCTGTAGTTTCACCAAAGCAGACAATGGTGTCGCCAAAGAGTAGACCTAGCATTGTTTCTCCCATACAAAACAATTTCTCGCCAGAAATTGTTTCCCCAAAACTTAGTATTGTATCACCAAGCCAGGGGATGCTTCCAGATAATGATAATTCAGTGTCTTCGCCAAAACATTACACAGAAATGTCTCCTTTGAAGAAACGATCTCCCTCTGAAAAACTGGAGGGTATTAAAGTGAGTTCATTCAGTGCCTTAAACTCTATGCCATTATCGGATACTTCAGTCGAGACATTTACGTCGATGGATAGTAGTCCCAGCAAACCGACTGCAACGGGTGTGCATTCACAGGCAATGGGTGTGATTACGTCTGCAAAGACATTGCCGTCTGCTAATTCTGAACCAAAGAAGCAAAGTAGAGAAGCTAAAATATCAGATGATTTAAACATAGTGTTGAAGAAAAGTGTGCCTGAGAATGTTCAGAACATGTCGTCGACTATAGCAACAAATTCTGTGCAAAAGTCCCAAAATAGTGGAAGAAACGTACCTTCAAATATTGACAGCAAAATTATTAATACAAATGTCACTGCGCCAAATACAAACAATATGCCAGTTTCAGCTCAACGGCCGCCACAAACTTCCATTAATTCCTCGCAAAATAATCGGTTTGGGAACCAGTTTAACAATGATCCAGTCTATGTTTCACTCTCGGCAATGAATAGCCGCCCACTGTCCAAGGACACCTCTCGCTCAAATACCGGCATGAATAACTATTCAGTTCCTTACTCGGCAGAATCTTTATTCAATACACATGCAGAAAAGGTGATTAAATCGCCACCAAATGTTAACATATCAACATTAAATCAGAAGCCAGACACGTCGAATATGTCAAAATTGAGGAACAGTAATAATCCATATTCTGTGGATAGTTTTGTGCAGTCTAGTAGAGATGAAGGGATCAGACCAAGACCTGACACAATAGGGCCCCACCCTGACCTGATCAGCAACAGTGAGTTGGGTAACCCCTCCAGTGACTTTTCTCGACTTCAGTCGGAGAGCTCACCAGATGGATTCAATTTTGCTAACATTGGTCTCAATTTGCAGCCTATCACTAGTAACATACCAAGCAATTTCATGGAGAGTTCTTCTGCAGCAACCTCAAATATGTCTTCATCTTTCTCGTTCTCCCTATCGTCTACATCGTCCACGGTAACGACAAGCTCTGGAGGCCTGGGTCATCATCAGTTTCCATTCTTTCCTCCGGTTCTATCGTCGTCATCAAATGCGTCGTTGTCACAGGCGAGTCTGCCAGCGTCTATGCCGAATATGGACATGTACGAACAGAACAACAGTAGCAATAATAATGTTATTCAGAGAAATAACACCGTCATGCACCCTAGCGGCAGTAATATGCCAAGGGCAGATAACTCTCACATCTCTAGAGTTGATTCAAATAGTGTGCCAAGAGGTGAAAGCATGCAGAGAAATGATGAGGCTTCTGTCGCGATCAGGTCAGATGATGCTAACCGTGACCATGGCAACAATCCGTCGTGTAGCAAGCAAAAACTACCGAAAGGTCAAGGTCCAGCAACTATACAAGAGCCGTTTTCATCTTTTCCAAATACAAGTGGTGGTCCAGAAAACAACTTTTATCACGATTCACAAATGAAATCGAATGTCGGAAAAAGTCCAACCGAGCAACTGCGAAAAGCGTCTACGCAGGATAAAATGATAGACATGAACAGTTCGCGCACCCGAAGTAGTAGCAGTCAGTCCTCTGTGTCCGACAAGAGGGGTAGTGCGGTGGATAGATCTCCGCAAATGATGAACAACTCTCAGCCTTATTACCAGTCAAGCTATCCTTCCTCAAAGTCGCTAAACACTCCACCACTTCACCATCCGATAATGATGCCTCCTGACGACCGAGCTAGAAACATGACCAACAGGTCCCCCTATGACTCATTTCCCGCACCCCCAGCATCCCAAGGCTTTAATCCCATGGGTGCAGCGTACCCGGGTAATAGGTTTGACAGCGGTCCTCCTAGCTTCAGTAGGGATAATTCGGGGACTCAACCGCTGAGTCACACCCCAGTGAACTCTGGCGGCAGGAAGTCTGCAAATCCTCCGCCACCCACGCAGACTAGTGTAGTAAAACCGCCACAGAAACAATCTGCCCCACCCTTGGTCCCCATGGGTGGGCCACCACAACCGGCTCAATCGCAGGCCCCCAGACAAACGTCACAAAGTCACAGGGCAACTACGCCACATGGCAACCAAGCAGGTCCGACTCCCGCATCATCTGGGGTCAGTCAGCCTAGGCAGTCTAAACAGCCTTCTCGTAATCCAAAGCCACCTTCTTCGTCCAAGAAATCAAAGGCATTGCCATTTATGGAAGTTGACAGTAACTTGTCTAACTCCATTTTTGAAACCAATAGGAGCATGACCCCTTTCTTCCCAACTATGCAAAACCTGTCTCCACAGTCTAGAATGCAACACGAGGGTTCGCCGTTCCTCCCTGGCAATTTCTTTCCCGGTCCACGGTTCCCTAATTCCAACACGCCAATGCCCAAAAATCCAGAAATTGGTGCCCCATTTAATCCTCTCTTCCCACCAAGAGGAGCTCAGAATGGCCTAGGGTTAAACTTCCAGCCACCAGGTTTTGGAATGAACATGAACCCCTTGCATGGTAACCATGGAAATGGCCCTCAACTAACTCCTCACACGGCCCCGCACATGGCAAACTTCAACCTAAACAATATATTCTCCGAAGGCCCGTCTCAGAATGAGTCCTCCCTGAATATTTCCCCGATAAAATTCCCGCACGCAAACTCCATGCTTCCGCACCAAGGCATGGAGCACAATCCAATGCAACATCACCATCAGTACAACAGGGGTCATCCCTCGGTCATGTCTATAAATAACATCCTCGGACCCAATCACCATGGTTTTGATGGTCGGATGAACACGCCCATGGCCGGACATTTCCACAGTCACGGTCATCCATCATTCATCCCACCTCTTAATTTCTCGATGCATGATCACTGATTTTATTAACCCATTCAACACCAAGTAACTGACATGGACTGGTCCATGATATTTTTAGACCAATAAATTAATAACAAAATTACATTTGGATCAGTTCATTTATCAAAATGGGTAATTTTATTTCTAAAAATAGTTATATTACTTGAAAAAAGTGCAGATCCTGATGAGACGGCTCGTCACGAGCCGGCTCATCTGGATCTACACTTTTTGTAAGCCTATTTAGAGGTATGTGGTGTTGAAAGGGTTAAAAACCAGCGCCACAGGCAGTGAGAGCTTAAGATTATACACCAGAAAACATATATTATATAATTATGTGTATAATAGATTTTTTATTTACATGTATCATGTCCATTAATACTTGCATTTTACAGTTTGTTCATGAAATCATTTTAAACACATTTAAACAAGAGCTTGCAGATTCAGCAATTCTTCCAATTTCTTCTGACTAAGCATTCGATTTTACATGATTTTTTTAGCTCACCTGACCAAAGGTCTGTCCAGATGAGCATTTGTGAGATTGGGAGTGGTCTGGGATCTGACTGTCAACAGTTACATTCAAATGGGTGCAAACTTCGGGCCTTTCGCATCTGAAGCAAACGCCAAACGCGCGCTATCACAACTTCCAGAAAAATATTACACACATGTCTGCTCATTTTGCCTACGTGCTAAAGGTTAATGGACAAGTTTGTTCTGTTTGATCTTTAGCAATAACCTTGTGCTGTAACCACTGCGCTAACCGGAGTCGCTTCTCACCAATGCAAACCGGGTTCGATCCTCGGACCGGGAAGTATGTGAGATGGTACGGTGGTCGCCAGATCGGACAGGTGGGTTTTCTCCACATACTCCGGTTTCCTCCCACACAAATGACCACATTTACGTTTTCATCCGCGCCAACGAGAGTGATTAATATAAGTTGCTAAAACTTGCTTCGCAATCGTTGTAAAATAAATAAAGTTTTAAACAAAAGAACAACCTTGTGGTAACAAATTAGGTCCACAGGTTAATATAAAACCTTCGAAAAATATCTTGTACATCCGTACATGCAACCTCTATCAAGTTTTGTTTCAATCCGTTCAAATGACTTCTTTCCATGAACCAATAGTGTGAATGTTGCCCAATTTGGCTTATAGAATCATTGTAGCAACCTCTATCACGTTTTGTTCAAATTTTATTAAAAACTAGGTCATGTTAAAGGAAAATTGTTGAGCAAAATCTGGACATAACGACCATAGGATACATTGTGTAGTAATGCTGGTATTATTAAATTAAAATTGTTGGCATAAAAGATCGGACACTCGCATACAGTGTAATTTCGTGTTTTTTAATGATCTTCTTGTCATGAACCAATAATAGGGATGTTGACAAGCTTATTCTGTTTGATCCTGGTGATCAGTAGATTATTAATTTGAGAACCCATTCAACACCAAGTAACTGACCTGGACTGGTGCATGATATTTTTTACACCAATAAATTAATAAGAAAATTACATTTGGACCAGTTCATTTATCAAAATGGGTAATTTTATCTAAAAATTTGTAATATTACTGGCAAAAAGTGCAGATCCTGATGAGCCGGCTCATAATGAGCTGGCTCATCTGGATCTACACTTTTTGTGGGCCTATTTAGTGTAGTCTGTAGTGTTGAATTTACTTTCAAAATGTGTATATCTTATTCAATGTTGTTACAATCATTTCATTGGGTATTGTATCATTTCATTAATAAATGTGTAGGCCATGACATAAGTGTAATGCATGACAATAAAGTGGCACGTACATAAGGTACATCTAACATGTTGTGCTATAGTAATGACATTAATAGAAATTGTCATGGTGGCCGAGTGGTTACGGTCGATGACTTCAAATCACTTGCCCCTCACCGCTGTAGATTCCAATCCCATTGGGGTGTCGGAATTCAGCGAGGAAGCTTCCAGCTGGCTTATGGAAGGTTGGTGGTTTTACCTGGGTGTCAGTCCATGTTGGAAATACTGCTCAGAGGGGCACCCGGGGTCTTCCTCCACAAGTCTGGAGAGTCGCAATATGACCTAAGCTGTTGGTGCGATTTTAAAAAACTCCAAAAACTAACAAATATAATTTGTCGTAGTATTAATTTACACTGAGTATAATTAGCTTGTGCGGAGGCGCTGGATTTGAGTGGTATTGTTTCACTTGGCATTTCTTCAGTCACAATCACAGGGTTTTGAATTTTTATCCGTTTGAGAAACATATCTGCTTTAAACAGAATGAAGAAGAATTTTTCATAACATTTTTAAAAACTTAGATATTTTCAGGTGCCTGTTGTATTGGTAAAGCGGGTGGGGTAAAGTATATTAATTTTATAGTTGAGACTTCAAGCGCCTGTGGTTCAGTGTCAAAGAGATTCCGAAATGTTTGATGTGTTCTCTGCTTTTTACCGGTGTGTGCAGTAAAACCAACCTTCATCACTTTCCGCCGCTTGTTGGTTGTTTTATTTATTATGGTGATTTTAATTTACTTGTCTAAAATAAGTTTTCAAAGAAACTTTGTCGCATGTTTGGAATTGCATTATCAATGTTTGTTTGCTATTGTACTTATTTCCTGGTATATCCTTGCTGTTCTGAGTTCCTGGAATATTGTCACTGGTTGGGCGAAGACCCTTGTACGAGAGTTTTTAGGATGCTTGGGAAGTGAATACATGATCATGTTGGTTGTGAATACTGAATATGGCCGCTGTGGTGTAATGTGTACGCTATATGCCTCGTAGCTGAGTGGTTGTGAGTTTGTGTCCTGGCAGAACCATGGTGGCGGTGTCCATAGGCTGGACACTTATATCTACGTTGCCGAATCACATTCAGGGTAATGGATTCAGTCAGGTATGAGATCGCAAGAGTGGTTAGTCGAATGTTGAAGAAAATGCTTCGCACTCGAGTTGAAAATACAGTCAAACCTGTGTTAGTGGTCACCTCTATTAAGCAGCCAACCTGTATTAAGCAGCCACTTTCTAGATTCCCAATTTGTTGTTTTACTATATATTTGACCTCTATTAAGCAGCCACCTGTGCTAAGCAGCCACTTTCTGTGATTCCCTTGGCTGGCTGCTTAAGACAGGTTTGACTGTACTTTGCATAGACAAATGTAGCAGGTGTGTAGGCACTGGTGCACCTACCTTTCTGGAACTGATGCATTGTGACTGCGGTCCACCTGCAGATTGTATGGTAGTTGTTTGGACATGTGATGTTGGCGGGGTAGTGTTAACGTTAATGCAGCGAAAAACATAATATCTCATATTAGTTGTACCACATGACTGCCTTCGTTCCACGTAATTTGGCTGGCAATGTTTTGTGTTGAAATTGAGAATTTTTTACATTGAAAAGTTAGAGAAAATTTTGTGTTATTGTCGTGTTCACATAAAGGTACGGTTTCTAGTGGAATCATATCGAGCCGATCATTTTCGTATTAAATTCTAAATGAAATTATATACCAGTTCTCGTGAAATCAAAGAAACGAGAATCTAATAATTATTTCAATGACGAGAACACATATATACATCTATATGTACATAGAATTTGTATGCCAAAATGTTGATATATATTTACAATGGAATGCCAATAAATACACTTGTTTCTTGCCTCCCAACTGTACATAAAGGTTGTGCTTTGCTCTAATAATGATGGCAAACAAGAAAAGTTTGAGAAAGAAACATCTTAAATTTATATTTTTGTTACTGGTTTGTAGTATTATTATTGTTGCTTATTTTTGTTTATTGAGCATTTATTTATTTATTTTCGCCTCCATTTGCAGTCCAACGCTTTCCTCTTCATTTGCAGTACAAAGTTTTCCTCTCCATTTGCAGTCCAACGCTTTCCTCTTCATTTGCAGCCCAACGCTTTCCTCTTCATTTGCAGTCCAACGCTTTCCTCTTCATTTGCAGTCCAACGCTTTCCTCTTCATTTGCAGTCCAACGTTTTCCTCTTCATTTGCAGTACAAAGTTTTCATCTGAATTTGCAGTACAAAGTTTTCCTCTCCATTTGCAGTACAAAGTTTTCCTCTCCATTTGCAGTCCAAAGTTTGCATCTGGATTTGCAGTCCAAAGTTTGCATCTGGATTTGCAGTCCAAAGTTTGCATCTGGATTTGCAGTCAAAAGTTTGCATCTGGATTTGTAGTCAAAAGTTTTCATCTGGATTTGCAGTCAAAAGTTTGCATCTGGATTTGCAGTCCAAAGTTTGCATCTGGATTTGCAGTCAAAAGTTTGCATCTGGATTTGCAGTCCAAAGTTTGCATCTGGATTTGCAGTCAAAAGTTTGCATCTGGATTTGTAGTCAAAAGTTTTCATCTGGATTTTCAGTCAAAAGTTTGCATCTGGATTTGTAGTAAAAAGTTTGCATCTGGATTTGCCGTCAAACGTTTGCATCTGGATTTGCAGTCAAAAGTTTGCATCTGGATTTGCAGTCAAAAGTTTGCATCTGGATTTGCAGTCAATAGTTTGCATCTGGATTTGCAGTCAAAACTTTTCATCTGGAGTTTACCATCATCCGTTTAACAAAAATGCGGTAGAATATGTCCTAATATATTTTGTCAGGACACAAGAAACAAGCATGTTTTATTTGGCCTATTGGGGTATGAATTCCCAAGCAGACTTACAGAATGACAAATATATTAAAATGATGCTATATGGTGTAAATTTAATAGTAATGTTAATGAATTTTGTACATTGAGATTGATTTGTAAATCAAGAATTTTACTGACGTTTTTATTTTGTGTTTTGCATAGGCAGTAAGCAAAGCCTTGTTTCACTAGCCACATTGTACAGATATTTTTAAAAAATCTTTTGTTTTTATTGTTTATTTATTTTGGCAGTTATGTCTGTGTGAAACTGTATGTTTACCTCATAACTTATCCTCTTTACAAATCTGGCTGGTTTGTCGGAAACATTGTCGCCAGATTTTCCTGATATGTCCATGTAAATCTGAGTAACGTACACCTCTTCTCTCCACTATGGTCCTGACGATCACCCGTTGTTCTCTGTCTTCTGGGGGGGGGGGAACCAGATTGCCAATATTGCTATTTATATGCATTATTGGAGCCAATCACACTTGTTTCAACTGACGTTGAATGCTTTCCGATGAATGTGTGAAAGAAAACTCCACCCTACTTTGAAACAGTGAAAGATGGCATTTTTTTAGGTCTGACTATCACCCGTTTGTTCTCTGTCTTCTGGTGGGGGGAACCAGATTGCCAATATTGCTATTTATATCTTGCGTAATTGGAGCCAATCACACTCGTTTCAACAGAATTTGAATGCTTTATGAATGATGGAGTTTTCAGTGAAAGAAAACTCCATCCTACACCGCTTTGAAACGGTGAAAGATGGCATTTTTTATGTGTCTCACTAATAAACACAAATATCTTCTATTTCTCTCAAAAACATCCAGATGGAGCAATATGGGCATTAGAGAAAGTAAATCTACATAATTATAGTCCATAATAAATGAAGGACTTACATAATGTTTTCAATGACATCTCGGAAACAGCTTGATATATCTTGATAAATCTAGACGTGAATGATAGTCCTACAAGAAAATAATTCTTCTAAATCTCAGGGTTCATTCTAGGTCAGAATTTTTGGGAGAAGTGAGAAAGCGCATGATCGCTTCCTTAAATGGTGTTCTTTAATATACTTCTGCAAAATAGGGTTAAAATGCACTGTACAACCATTAAATACAACACTTGAATAGAAGGAGTGCTTTATAATGGGCCAGTGTATCTTACTAGACAAAAGTTTGTTTGAAAATTGTAAAAAGCAAACATTTTTTTTTTTTTAGGGAGAAGTGGGGCCCCCAGAGGGCGAAGTCAGGGTCCCTAGGGCGACAATTTCGCCCACATCGCCCTCTAGAATGATCCCTGAATCTGTCTTAAAGATAAATAATGGTCATAAATGTACGTCAGTTCTCTCCGGTGTAACAAAATGTGTTAAAATATGATTGTTTTAAAGGAATCTTAATGTTGTAGAAAAGCTCGCATTTTCGGATGAGAATGAAGAATTCTAAATGGAGGTGTATAATTTTCAGTCATATTCACCGTACATTTTACAGTTGAGTGTGACAGAAATGCTTCTTTTGAAGACATATCGATATAATGGCCTTATTTCTTAGTTTTATCACTTTTATTGTTATTCACGAGTTGCAGTACTGTAGCTGGACATGAGTTGTTGACCGGTGATTTATGAAAGTTCATTCACCAGTACCTATAATACAGATTATCTGAGTGGGTATTGATGACTTATTGTTTATGCATAGGATATTAGCCGAAAGCGATCCAATATGTAATATATTGGACTGTGTGAGGCGCGTAGCGCCGAAGACAGTACCAATATTTTACTACGCGCCGAAGACAGTACCAATATTTTACTACGCGCCGAAGACAGTACCAATATTTGATATATTGGATCCGTTTGAGGCTTATATCTTACTTAAAAAACACACACTTATATAACGCGATCTTTCTAATTAAAATTGTTAATTTCGTACATTTACGCGTGCTTGTAGTATTTAATATAATACTGTGGCCTTTTGACACCAGTCTAATGTTAATAATAATTGACTGCAAGTACAAAGGTATGTCGTCACGACGACGACAGTGTTTTAATGAAAGGTTAATCATATGCATTCACAATACCTATATTAGGGAACTGTTGCTTGATACATGTACATGTAGTGGGAAAGTATCATGTATGTATGTATGTGTCTAAGAGGTTGTGAGATTAATTTATGCAGTTTTGTGATTCCATAACTTGTGCAGTGACTTGGTGATTTTTAGACAGTTTTTGAAAGGCAAAGTTTAGATGTTGCTTTCTTTTATAACAGGAACTTGAGATTTTATCCATACAGCACCAATTATCTTGTAGCTCTATCCTAGGACCCCCCCCTCCCATTATAATTATCCTGTACCTCTATCCTAGGACCCCGCCCCATTATAATAAATGACCGGAATGCAACGCCTACTATACCCCACCCATCACTTCAAACAAGAAAATGATAGCTAACACCTTGTGACAGCTTGTTACATAAAGGCAACTAACTCTTACCTCATGTTGTAGTCTGCCTCCGTGGTCGAGTGGTTATGGTCGCTGCCTTGTATACCACTGTAACCTATCATCACTGATAGTCACGGGTTCGATCCCCACTCAGACCATGTCTCTATATGAAAAAGTTGGCAGTTTCTTACGGAGGTTGGTGCACCAAGTACTGGTTAACCGCTGGAGCCTGCCCAGGAAAGATGTTGTTAGGTAAACTGCCCATCGCTCAAATGGAAAACCGGTAGCGATGTGAAATAAACTTAAATAAAAAAACAACCCAAAAAAGCCTCATGCAGTTGGTGGACGAACTATAAGTCCAGATCGCACAGGTGGATTTTCTCCAGTACTCAAGTCTACTCCCACACGAATTACCACATTTACGCTCTCATCTGCTCCAACGAGAGTGATTAATATAGCTTGTTTCGCAATCGTTGCAAAATAAATAAAGGTTAAACTTTTTTTCTGTCTACCGTTTTTAATTTATATGTAAAATGTAAAAATACTGAAATAAATAATGTTTTAAACTAATATTACCCGTCTAAATAACAGCTAATCAAACTTTTCGACAAAATGATTCTGGATACTTCGCCGTTTCCATGACATAAGCGATATTTTCGCAGTCGTAGCCCTGGGTTTTATTTTCTTTCCTAGTTTATTATAATATAGTGGTGACCTATGATGCAGGGTTTTTCGTGTCTTACGGATAGAATCTCCTGTTTTTGTGCTTTTATCTATGTTTTGTTTTCCGCATACATACATTCATTGTTTTATATCAATCTCACTCTTGCAATGTATATAATGCTATATATCATGTGACTGTGTTCGATAAAATGGCGCCAAATGCTGTAAAAATTCTGTTGAGATTTAGTGCTTGTAAAAACACGAGACAAAATAAACAAAATTATGAGTACAGTCAAACCTATGTTAGTGGTCACCTCCATTAAGCAGCCACCCTGTATTAAGCAGCCAGTATCCCAATATGTTGTTTTATTATACATTTAACCTCTATTAAGCAACCATCTGTGCTAAGCAGCCACTTTCCCTTGGCTGGTTGCTTAAGACAGGTTAGACTGTACACTTAAAAAGTGGCGGCCGCTTGCCGCGTGGTTCCGGTCATTGATGTCAAATCACTTGTCCCTCACCGCTGTAGGTTCGAATCCCACTGGTGCTGTCAAATTCTTTCATATGAGGAAGCTAACCAGCTGGCTTGCAGGAGGCTGGTGGTTCTACCCGGGTGCCCGTCCGTACCTGCAATAATACAACCAGCTGGATACTAGCTATATGACCTAAGATGGTTTTTTTATACTTTATTTATTTTACAACGATTGCGAAGCAAGTTCTAACAACTTATATTAATCACTCTCGTTGGCGCGGATGAAAGCGTATATGTGGTCATTCGTGTGGGAGGAAACCGGAGTACCCGGAGAAAACCCACCTGTCCGATCTGGCGACCATCGTACCATCTCACATACTTCACCTGTCCGAGGTCGCATTGGTGAGAAGCGAGCGCGCTAACCACTACACTAATCGGACAGCCTAAGATGTTGGTGCGACGTACACACAAATAAATGGTTCAAGAATATTAAATGTTGGATAAATTTCTGCATAAAATAAATATGTTTCAAAGAACAGCATCAACAAAAATGACATTGTGAGGTTTAAAAAGTCACAGAGCTGGAGCCGTTACGACTTAGGCAAGGCATTTAATTTCCACATTGCCTCTTATCTCTCCCTCGTGGCGATGGATTCCATCAGGAATGAGGTCTCGAGAGTGATTAATAAAAGTTGTAAGAATTTTGTTTCGCAGTCCAGCTAAAATAAATTTGTATAAACTAATATGTCACAGATTTAAATCGCAACCAGTTTCAAATTTCTGGTGTCCATAGCAACTAATGTAGATATAATTATGCTTGGAAGTATTAATAGATTTTTCTTGGAATGTTTACAAAGAATAGAAATCATTAAACACATGAGTTTTGAATTTTACACATTTGGCCCCATTTTCTCAGCAACGATGAAATAGCAAATAATAACCGAGAAAAGTGTATTGTTGGTGTCTTAGTGTGTCGTTGGTGTCTTAGTGTGTCGTTGGTGTCTTAGTGTGTCGTTGGTGTCTTAGTGTGTTGTTGGTGTCTTGTATGTTGAACTATTGTACTCACTTGGAATATATATTTATGTCACCATTGCTTGCTACGACACATCTTGCGAAAAGATACAAGTTGGTTGTATGGACGTTTTGAAATTTGTAAAATAATTGTTGCAATTTATTTAGGAATATTTAGGAATAAAATCGTTGTATATTAAAAATATTCATCAAGTAAAGGTCCGCCTTCGTGGTCGAGTGGTTATGGTCGCTGACTTCTGAATGGTCATGGGTTCGAGCCCCGCTCATACGAAAAAGTTGGCAGTTTCTTACTAGAGATTGGTGCACCAAGTACTGGTTAACTGCTGGAGCTTGCCCAGGAAAGGTGTTGTTAGGTATTCTGCCCGCCGGCAATATAGCCCAAAATGGTGCTGTGCTGATGCAGGCGTAAAACCTGACCCAACATTATTCAGAAAAGATTAAATATTTCAAAATTGCAAGAAAATAATGTTTGGTTAGACTCGTCCAACTTGTATCATTTAAACATGTCAATCATCATGATTAGGTGTCAGGTGTTTTTTTGCACTCTTTGCATGCTGGTTAAAATAAATCCTATAAATAGTTCAAATAGTTGCAGCAGACGACAATTCATTAATTGATTTTTCTTATTTGTAACTGAATACACTTAGAAATATGTCGTGGAATTTCAGTAGACACGACGACACAATTCTAATGAAATTCACTGACATATTTGACTGTTATTTTCGCCTCTAGCATGCAAAAGAGTTATGAATTGTTCTGTGCTGTTTGTAAGCCCTTCTCTGTGATACAACATTCATTCCTACCTCTTTCATATCTTTAAACTGCCTTCTCATACATGTATAAAGTAGTTACATGTCAACATTTCAAGTTCTTCTAGTGGCTGGGTATATCGAGACCCAGTATTGGGAAACGTGCATGTGTCATTAACCCATTCAACACCAAGTAACTGACATGGACTGGTGCATGATATTAACCCATTCAACACCAAGTAACTGACATGGACTGGTGCATGATATTAACCCATTCAACACCAAGTAACTGACATGGACTGGTGCATGATGTTAACCCATTCAACACCAAGTAACTGACATGGACTGGTGCATGAGTAACCCATTCAACACCAAGTAACTGACATGGACTGGTGCATGATATTAACCCATTCAACACCAAGTAACTGACATGGACTGGTGCATGATATTAACCCATTCAATACCAAGTAACTGACATGGACTGGTGCATGATATTAACCCATTCAACACCAAGTAACTGACATGGACTGGTGCATGATATTAACCCATTCAACACCAAGTAACTGACATGGACTGGTGCATGATATTAACCCATTCAACACCAAGTAACTGACATGGAATGGTGCATTCAATACCAAGTAACTGACATGGACTGGTGCATGATATTAACCCATTCAACACCAAGTAACTGACATGGACTGGTGCATGATATTAACCCATTCAACACCAAGTAACTGACATGGACTGGTGCATGATATTAACCCGTTCAACACCAAGTAACTGACATGGACTGGTGCATGATATTAACCCATTCAACACCAAGTAACTGACATGGACTGGTGCATGATATTAACCCATTCAACACCAAGTAACTGACATGGACTGGTGCATGATATTAACCCATTCAACACCAAGTAACTGGCATGGACTGGTGCATGGTATTAACCCATTCAACACCAAGTAACTGACATGGACTGGTGCATGATAATTTAAGACTAATAATTAATAAGAAAATTACATTTGGACCAGTTCATTTATCAAAATAGGTAATTTTTGTCTAAAAATAATAATATTACTGGCAAAAAGTGCAGATCCTGATGAGACGGCTCACATTGTGTGCTGGCTCATCTGGATCTACACTTTTTGTAGGCCTGTTTAGAGGTCTGTAGTGTTGAATGGGTTAATAAACATGCTCAAATACACTGCATGTGTTGGATGCATATATTGTACTTTGAAGATTGTAGCTTTCTCTGAATTGCCGTCATTATGTTCCGAATATAACTTCCCGGAAGATATAGTTATGCATGTAATTACTATTAACCCATAAAATGGTGAATAAATTGGAAGGAATGTGCAAACAACATAGATCCAGATCAGCCATGGCATAATGACGCATCTGATCAGGATCTATGTTGTTTGCTATTCAGCTAAGTGTTTTAGCTCCACTATCCGAATAGCAAACAACAAAGAGCCTCAACTAATGGCATATGCCGTCTGATCTGGCTCTATGCGGCTTACAAAAGCAACTTTAGTTGTGATTAGCATTTACGGGTTGGTTTATATAAATAAGGAATTGGACAGAAAACTATACAGCTTATGATTGTCCTCTCCTTAAGGGTTAAAGAAATGACTTGGGCAGACT
Organism: Archivesica marissinica; assembly: GCA_014843695.1. Lineage (NCBI taxonomy): Eukaryota > Metazoa > Mollusca > Bivalvia > Venerida > Vesicomyidae > Archivesica > Archivesica marissinica. Next base: position 72,449,924 of record CM026386.1, on the reverse strand, counting down.
ATTTGCCCATGCACCATCTAATTGGAAATGCAAGCATACTATTTAACCTTATACTCCACATAAACATACAACACCTTTATAGCTTCCCTCGTATAGCCGCCATTCCACGCCGTTATCTATTCCCATAGATATCGATTATTGAGTATGTTTTGCAGTGAGCCAGTAGCTTATCAGCAGTATGGATATACAATGAGTAATTGACCTATTATTGAGTATGTTTTGCAGTGAGCCAGTAGCTTATCAGCAGTATGGAGATACAATGAGTAATTGACCTATTATTGAGTATGTTTTGCAGTGAGCCAGTAGCTTATCAGCAGTATGGAGATACAATGAGTAATTGACCTATTATTGAGTATTTTGTGCAGTGAGCCAGTAGCTTATCAGCAGTATGGAGATACAATGAGTAATTGACCTATTATTGAGTATGTTGTGCAGTGAGCCAGTAGCTTATCAGCAGTATGGAGATACAATGAGTAATTGACCTATTATTGAGTATGTTTTGCAGTGAGCCAGTAGCTTATCAGCAGTATGGAGATACAATGAGTAATTGACCTATTATTGAGTATGTTTTGCAGTGAGCCAGTAGCTTATCAGCAGTATGGAGATACAATGAGTAATTGACCTATTATTGAGTATGTTTTGCAGTGAGCCAGTAGCTTATCAGCAGTATGGAGAGACAATGAGTAATTGACCTATTATTGAGTATGTTGACCTCGTTTGTTGTGGAGTAAAGGGTTAAATAATTAGGAAAAACTTGAAATATTGTTCAAAATAGCCGCCATTTTGAATATTTGTGGGTAGTCATAGTTACATATATATTGACTTCCTCCGAGCCATAAACTATGACACTGGAAGTATGTTTTTAATTTGTCTATAAAATATATACATTTACTTAGAATTATGTGCTTCACTCCTAGATATTCTAAGAAACAGATGTCTAGAAATCGTAAAGCATTTTTTCAACAATAAATATTGCGATTGTAAGTAATTTTAATGAAGATCATCTGCTCACCAGCAGCTGGTTTTTGTGAAATTACTATTTGTAACAAGTATTGTAAAATTTAATGGTAGGAGAAACTTGCATATGATTTATTGTTAGAAAACATCGTACAGGAGGTTTAGCTGATATCATTTGTAAAAGAAATGCCGAATTAAGATCTATCAATCATAGCGTTTTCAATCATTAATCAATCAATCAATCATACTGGTAAGTGAAACTGCTGTTTACAATGTATTCCGTATGCACGGTGTTGTTGTGATTAAAGTTAACCATAGGAGTAAATCAGTGTGTACGATGCATTTAGCTTTGCATGCTGGGTAAAATAAAGGCTATAAATAGTTCAAATAATTATAGCAGACGACACTTCATTAATGTGTTTTTTTCTTATTTTGTAGCTGAAAACTCTGGAAATATGTCATGGAATAACAATAGAATTTTGTCATCATGATACGACATAAGTTATTTCACCACAAAGAGTTAATACCCTAAATAATGTGTACTGTGACGTCACCTAGCGATAACAAATCGGACCACCATACTACTATGCCAATTTAATGATTCTTGTCTAATTTAGCCACCAGCTACATATCCAGGGTTCCCTCTGTCTGAATGTTTGTCTGCGACACTTCTGTCGCCAATTGAAAAACACTGGAGCCAACTTATAAAACTTGGAGCCAACTAAGAGCCATATAGTTCACAAATAAAAATATTTAAAGCCATGAATTTGACAAAACATGTGCCAAAAAAAAAAATATAAAAAAATGTTGCGCCAAATATTTTCGCCAATTCACAAAATTGAGTGCCAATATTTGTTTTTTGTCGCAATTGGCGCCATTGGCGACCGACAGCGGGAACCCTGCATATCAGTTGATACTGCTTAATACTGGACGGGAGAAATATATGTGAAAATTCCATTAGTAGGCCATTCTTGGGAGGTTTGAGTTTGTAAATGTCTGCCCGCTCGAAGGCACTGCTTGGAAAGTTATAAATGTCATCAATACTTAAGTCTTGCGCTTTCTGATGGGTTAAACCTTTTCACGCTAGCGACAGATAAAAACCACTTGCAAACAGCATAGGGCCAGATCAGACATCACAAAATGTTCCGTCTTCTATGCTGTTCGAATAGTGGAGCTAAAACACTTGGTTGAATAGCAAATAACATAGATCCTACGCCGCGGCTGATCTGGATCTATGCTGTTTGCAAATGTGATTTTATTTTACTCAGCAGGTAAATGCTTAAATTAGTCTAAATAAATGCTTAGTTTAGTCTAAATTAGAATTGAAACCATTCTGGAGCTCGTGTTTGAGGTCTGAGCAATGTTTTGCTATAGCATGCACTATGTACTCTCCGATATTTCTAGATAGCGTTTACTGACTGCTGATTGGCTGTCGTTTTTACCTCGATCATCGAGTCTACGATAGAATTATGCTTTGTGGTATCGAAGATTCATTTCCAATCACTTCTAAATTCCATGACCACGTCTTAATAATTCCAACATGGTATAATAATTGTGAATTGTAATAAAATAATGTACCTGTATATATCCAGGAATGAACATTTGACTGCTACCTGTACCTATAAGTCTGTCCAGGAATGCAATGGTCTTCATTGTGGCATTTCGCTATTTTCACAGTCGACTAATTCATACTATTTAAAGTGTGTTTTAATTTACTTTAACATATTGTATTGATAAAGCTATAACTTAAAAACATGCCAACTTTGTAGTGTTTATAATTATATATAGGATTGTTTATAATTCATAAAATAGTGAACAATAATCATTTTGATTGTTGATGAGATGTACATAGAGATACAAATGTTTTACTTGCTCTATTATTGTCTGTGTACATTTTTACATTTTATGATATATACATTGTACACAATGGAGTGTGTACTACTCCACCTTTATATACAGTTATATGATAAGACATTACGTATCCCCAGAGACCGGATATGATGTATCCCCAGAGACCGGATATGACGTATCCCCAGAGACCGGATATGATGTATCCCCAGAGACTGATATGACGTATCCGCAGAGACTGATATGATGTATCCCCAGAGACTGATATGACGTATCCCCAGAGACTGATATGACGTATCCCCAGAGACTGATATGATGTATCCCCAGAGACTGATATGACGTATCCGCAGAGACTGATATGACGTATCCCCAGAGACCGATAAGATATGACGTATCCCCAGAGACTGATATGACGTATCCCCAGAGACCAATAAGATATGACGTATCCCCAGAGACCGGATATGACGTATCCCCATAGACCGGATATGACGTATCCCCAGAGACCAATAAGATATGACGTATCCACAGAGACCAATAAGATATGACGTATCCACAGAGACTGATAAGATATGACGTATCCACAGAGACCGATAAGATATGACGTATCCACAGAGACCGCTAAGATATGACGTATCCACAGAGACCGATAAGACGTATCCACAGAGACCAATAAGATATGACGTATCCACAGAGACCAATAAGATATGACGTATCCACAGAGACCAATAAGATATGACGTATCCCCAGAGATCAATAAGATATGACGTATCCACAGACCGATAAGATATGACATATCCCCAGAGACCGATAAGATATGACGTATCCACAGAGACCAATAAGATATGACGTATCCACAGAGACCAATAAGATAAGACGTATCCACAGACACCGATAAGATAAGACGTATCCACAGAGACCAATAAGATATAACGTATCCACAGAGACCGATAAGATATAACGTATCCACAGACACGATAAGATATGACGTATCCCCAGACACCGATAAGATATGACGTATCCCCAGACACCAATAAAATATGACGTATCCACAGAGACCAATAAGATATGACGTATCCCCAGACACCGATAAGATACGACGTATCCACAGAGACCAATAAGATATGACATATCCCCAGAGACCAATAAGATAAGACGTATCCACAGAGACAAATAAGATATGACGTATCCACAGAGACCGATAAGATATGATGTATCCACAGAGACCTTGTATTTTTGTGCTAGGCAGTATTGTACTATAACAACACTTTGAATTGGCAGTACATGTATTTGTTTATTTTATTATCTTCCTTTATATTTCAACTTTACCCAGTTAATGCAATAAGTATAGAAGGAAAGCTTTTAAAACATACTTGTTTCGCAATCGAGCTAAAATAAATTTCTATAAATTAATGGATTCCTTGGCCAGCGACATATCAAATTTCATGGAAATCTGTCCATACCATTTTTTGCGAAATCCTGCAAACAAACGGAGAAAAAAAACATAACCTCCTTAATGGAGGTAATAACTGTGTTAACGGAATAATGTTATAATGTACTCCTTATGTTCGACAATGCGCTAATGTATCATAGCGTTACATTTGAGCCAATTCAATGCCAGGCGACAGTAGGAGACTGTGTTTGTTGGGTATCTTATGTGTGTATTATAGTGAGATACTGTGTATTATAGTGAGGTACTGTGTATTATAGTGAGATACCGTGCATTACAGTGAGATACCGTGCATTACAGTGAGATACCGTGCATTACAGTGAGATACCGTGCATTACAGTGAGATACCGTGCATTACAGTGAGATACCGTGCATTACAGTGAGATACCGTACATTACAGTGAGATACCGTGCATTACAGTGAGATACCGTGCATTACAGTGAGATACCGTGCATTACAGTGAGATACCGTGCATTACAGTGAGATACCATGCATTACAGTGAGATACTGTGCATTACAGTGAGATACCGTGCATTACAGTGAGATACCGTGCATTACAGTGAGATACCGTGCACTACAATTTGTACAGTGTATTACATGTACATTGAGATACCATTTATTACATGTTGTACATTGAGATATCGTGAACATTTTTACAGTGAGATACTGTGTATTGCAGTGAGATACCATAATTATATTACATTTTCTACCGTGAGATACTGTGTATTACATTTTGTATTTTGTTACTGCTCAGTTGTCGGTTCCAACATAATGCTTTACGTAAAATAGATCAGAATAGAACATTTGAGTTGTTTTTATATCAGTACCACTTCCCACAGAGTTGTTATATATCAGTACAGCTTCCCAGTGTTGCTACATATCAGTACCACTTCCCACAGAGTTGTTATATATCGGTACAGCTTCCCAGTGTTGTTACATATCAGTACCACTTCCCACAGAGTTGTTATATATCGGTACAGCTTCCCAGTGTTGTTACATATCAGTACCACTTCCCACAGAGTTGCTATATATCGGTACAGCTTCCCAGTGTTGTTACATATCGGTACCACTTCCCACAGAGTTGTTATATATCGGTACAGCTTCCCAGTGTTGTTACATATCAGTACCACTTCCCACAGAGTTGTTATATATCAGTACAGCTTCCCAGTGTTGCTATATATCGGTACAGCTTCCCACAGAGTTGTTATATATCGGTACCACTTCCCACAGTGTTGTTATATATCGGTACAGCTTCCAACAGAGTTGCTATATATCGGTACAGCTTCCCACAGAGTTGTTATATATCAGTACAGCTTCCAACAGAGTTGCTATATATCGGTACAGCTTCCCAGTGTTGCTATATAACGGTACAGCTTCCCACAGAGTTGTTATATATCGGTACAGCTTCCCAGTGTTGTTATATATCGGTACATCTTCCCACAGTGTTGCTATATATCGGTACAGCTTCCCAGTGTTGTTATATATCGGTACATCTTCCCACAGTGTTGTTATATATCGGTACAGCTTCTCAGTGTTGCTATATATCGGTACAGCTTCCCACAGTGTTGCTATATATCGGTACATCTTCCCACAGTGTTGTTATATATCGGTACAGCTTCCCACAGTGTTGCTATATATCGGTACAGCTTCCCACAGTTTTGCTATATATCGGTACAGCTTCCCACATTGTTGCTATATATCGTTACAGCTTCCCACAGTGTTGCTATATATCGGTACAGCTTCCCACAGTGTTGCTATATATCGGTACAGCTTCCCAGTGTTGCTATATATCGGTACAGCTTCCCACAGTGTTGCTATATATCGGTACAGCTTCCCACAGTTTTGCTATATATCGGTACAGCTTCCCACATTGTTGCTATATATCGTTACAGCTTCCCACAGTGTTGCTATATATCGGTACATCTTCCCACAGTGTTGCTATATATCGTTACAGCTACCCACAGTGTTGCTATATATCGTTACAGCTTCCCACAGTGTTGCTATATATCGTTACAGCTTCCCACAGTGTTGCTATATATTGGTACAGCTTCCCACAGAGTTGCTATATATCGTTACAGCTACCCACAGTGTTGCTATATATTGTTACAGCTTCCCACAGTGTTGCTATATATCGTTACAGCTTCCCAGTGTTGCTATATATTGGTACAGCTTCCCACAGAGTTGCTATATATCGGTACAGCTTCCCAGTGTTGCTATATATCGGTACAGCTTCCCACAGAGTTGCTATATATTGGTACAGCTTCACACAGAGTTGCTATATATCGTTACAGCTTCACACAGAGTTGCTATATATCGTTACAGCTTCCCACAGTGTTGCTATATATTGGTACAGCTTCCCAGTGTTGCTATATATCGGTACAGCTTCCCACAGAGTTGCTATATATCGGTACAGCTTCCCAGTGTTGCTATATATCGGTACAGCTTCCCACAGAGTTGCTATATATTGGTACAGCTTCCCACAGAGTTGCTATATATCGGTACAGCTTCCCACAGAGTTGCTATATATCGGTACAGCTTCCCACAGAGTTGCTATATATCGGTACAGCTTCCCACAGAGTTGCTATATATCGGTACAGCTTCCCACAGAGTTGCTATATATTGGTACAGCTTCCCACAGTGTTGCTATATATTGGTACAGCTTCCCACAGTGTTGCTATATATTGGTACAGCTTCCCACAGAGTTGACCTTTCACATTTCAGTTCACATGGATATTGTGCTCCATATGAATATAGATATCAACACCTGGAATATAGATATCAACACATGGAATATAGATACACCTGGAATATAGATATCATCAACACCTGGAATATAGAAATCATCAACACATGGAATATAGATATCAACACATGGAATATAGATATCATCAATACCTGTAATATAGATATCATCAACACATGGAATATAGATACACCTGGAATATAGATATCATCAACACCTGGAATATATATATCATCAAGACATGGAATATAGATATCATCAACACCTGTAATATAGATATCAACACATGGAATATAGATACACCTGGAATATAGATATCATCAACACATGGAATATAGACATCATCAACACATGGAATATAGATATCATCAACACATGGAATATAGACATCATCAACACATGGAATATAGATATCATCAACACTTGGAATATAGATATTATCAACACCTGGAATATAAATATTATCAACACCTGGAATATAGATATCATCAATACCTGGAATATAGATATCATCAACACCTGGAATATAGATATCATCAACACATGGAATATAGATATCATCAACACCTGGAATATAGATATCATCAAGACATGGAATATAGATATCATCAACACCTGTAATATAGATATCAACACATGGAATATAGATACACCTGGAATATAGATATCATCAACACATGGAATATAGACATCATCAACACATGGAATATAGATATCATCAACACTTGGAATATAGATATTATCAACACCTGGAATATAAATATTATCAACACCTGGAATATAGATATCATCAATACCTGGAATATAGATATCATCAACACCTGGAATATAGATATCATCAACACCTGGAATATAGATATCATCAACACATGGAATATAGATATCATCAACACATGGACTATAAATATCAATACCTGTAATATATATATCATCAACACCTGGAATATAGATATCACCAACACCTGGAATATAGATATCATCAACACGTATAATATAGAAATCATCAACACATGGAATATAGATATCATCAACACATGGAATATAGATATCAACACATGGAATATAGATACACCTGTAATATAGATATCAACACATGGAATATAGATACACCTGGAATATAGATATCAACAACAAATGGAATATAGACATCATCAATACCTGGAATATAAATATTATCAACACCTGGAATATAGATATCATCAATACCTGGAATATAGATAGCATCGGCACCTGGAATATAGATATCATCACCTGGAATATAGATATCATCAATACCTGGAATATATATATATCATCAATACATGGAATATAGATATCATAAACACCTGGAATATAGATATCATCAACACCTGGAATATAGATATCATCAACACCTGGAATATAGATATCATCAACACATGAACTATAGATATCATCAACACCTGTAATATAGATATCATCAACACATGGAATATAGATACACCTGGAATATAGATATCATCAACACCTGGAATATAAATATTATCAACACCTGGAATATAGATATCATCAACACCTGGAATATAGATATGATCACCTGGACTATATATATCATCAATACATGGAATATAGATAGCATCAATACATGGAATATATATATCATCAATACATGGAATATAGGTATCATCAACACCTGGAAAATAGATATCATCAACACCTGGAATATAGATATCATCAACACATGGAATATAGATACACCTGGAATATAGATATCATCAACACCTGGAATATAGATATCATCAACACATGAACTATAGATATCATCAACACCTGTAATATAGATATCATCAACACATGGAATATAGATACACCTGGAATATAGATATCATCAACACCTGGAATATAAATATTATCAACACCTGGAATATAGATATCATCAACACCTGGAATATAGATATGATCACCTGGACTATATATATCATCAATACATGGAATATAGATAGCATCAATACATGGAATATATATATCATCAATACATGGAATATAGGTATCATCAACACCTGGAAAATAGATATCATCAACACCTGGAATATAGATATCATCAACACATGGAATATAGATACACCTGGAATATAGATATCATCAACACCTGGAATATAGATATCATCACCTGGAATATAGATATCATCAATACCTGGAATATATATATCATCAATACATGGAATATATGTATCATCAACACCTGGAATATAGATATCATCAACACCTGGAATATAGATATAATCAACACCTGGAATATAGATATCATCAACACTTTGAATATAGAAATCATCAACACATGGAATATAGATATCAACACATGGAATATAGATATCAACACATGTAATATAGATATCATCAACACCTGGAATATAGATATCATCAACAACTGGAATATAGATATCATCAATACCTGGAATATATAAATCATCAATACATGGAATATAGGTATCATCAACACCTGGAATATAGATATCATCACCTGGAATATAGATATCATCAATACATGGAATATATATATCATCAATACATGGAATATAGGTATCATCAACACCTGGAATATATATATCATCAACACATGGAATATAGATACACATGGACTATAGATATCATCAACACCTGTAATATAGATATCATCAACACATGTAATATAGATACACTTGGAATATAGATATCAACACCTGTACTATAGATATCATCAACACATGGAAAATAGACATCATCACCACATGGAATATAGATATCATCAACACCTGGCATATAGATATCATCAACACCTGGAATATAGATATCATCACCTGGAATATATATATCATCAATACATGGAATATATATATCATCAATACATGGAATATAGATAGCATCAATACATGGAATATATATATCATCAATACATGGAATATAGGTATCATCAACACCTGGAATATAGATATCATCAACACCTGGAATATAGATATCATCAACACATGGAATATAGATACACCTGGAATATAGATATCATCAACACATGGAATATAGATATCATCACCTGGAATATAGATATCATCAATACCTGGAATATATATATATCATCAATACATGGAATATATGTATCATCAACACCTGGAATATAGATATCATCAACACCTGGAATATAGATATAATCAACACCTGGAATATAGATATCATCAACACATTGAATATAGAAATCATCAACACATGGAATATAGATATCAACACATGGAATATAGATATCAACACATGGAATATAGATATCATCAATACCTGTAATATAGATATCATCAACACATGGAATATAGATATCATCAATACCTGGAATATATAAATCATCAATACATGGAATATAGGTATCATCAACACCTGGAATATAGATACACATGGAATATAGATATCATCAACACCTGGAATATAGATATCATCACCTGGAATATAGATATCATCAATACCTGGAATATATATATCATCAATACATGGAATATAGGTATCATCAACACTTGGAATATAGATATCATCAAAACCTGGAATATAGATATAATCAACACCTGGAATATAGATATCATCAACACATGTAATATAGAAATCATCAACACATGGAATATAGATATCAACACATGGAATATAGATATCAACACATGGAATATAGATATCATCAATACCTGTAATATAGATATCATCAACACATGGACTATGGATATCAACATATGGAATATAGATACACCTGGACTATAGATATCATCAACACATGGGACTATAGACATAATCAACACCTGGAATATAGATATCATCAACACATGGACTATAGATATCATCAACACCTGGAATATAGATATCATCACCTGGAATATAGATATCATCAATACCTGGAATATATAAATCATCAACACATGGAATATAGACATCATCAACACATGGAATATAGATATCATCAACACCTGTAATATAGATATCATCAACACATGAAATATAGATACACTTGGAATATAGATATCAACACCTGTAATATAGATATCATCAACACATGGAAAATAGACATCATCAACACATGGAATATAGATATCATCAACACCTGGCATATAGATATCATCAACACCTGGAATATAAATATTATCAACACCTGGAATATAGATATCATCAACACCTTGAATATAGATATCATCACCTGGAATATATATCATCAATACATGGAATATAGATAGCATCAATACATGGAATATATATATCATCAATACATGGAATATATATATCATCAATACATGGAATATAGGTATCATCAACACCTGGAATATAGATATCATCAACATCTGGAATATAGATATCATCAACACATGGAATATAGATACACCTGGAATATATATATATCATCAACACCTGGAATATAGATATCATCACCTGGAATATAGATATCATCAATACCTGGAATTTATATATCATCAATACATGGAATATATGTATCATCAACACCTGGAATATAGATATCATCAACACCTGGAATATAGATATAATCAACACCTGGAATATAGATATCATCAACACATTGAATATAGAAATCATCAACACATGGAATATAGATATCAACACATGGAATATAGATATCATCAACACATGGAATATAGATATCATCAACACATGGAATATAGATATCATCAACACCTGGAATATAGATATCATCAATACCTGGAATATATAAATCATCAATACCTGGAATATAGACATCATCAACACATGGAATATAGGTATCATCAACACCTGGAATATAGATATCATCAACACCTGGAATATAGATATAATCAACACCTGGAATATAGATATCATCAACACCTGGAATATAGATATAATCAACACCTGGAATATAGATATCATCAACACCTGGAATATAGATATCAACACCTGTAATATAGATATCATCAACACATGGAATATAGATATCATCAACACATGGAATATAGACATCATCAACACATGGAATATAGATATCATCAACACCTGTAATATAGATATCATCAACACCTGTAATATAGATATCATCAACACATGGAATATAGATAGCATCAATACCTGGAATATATATATCATCAATACATGGAATATAGGTATCATCAACACCTGGAATATAGGTATCATCAACACATGGAATATAGATACATCTGTAATATAGATATCAACAACAGATGGAATATAGACATCATCAATACCTGGAATATAAATATTATCAACACCTGGAATATAGATATCATCAATACCTGGAATATAGATAGCATCGGCACCTGGAATATAGATATCATCAATACCTGGAATATATATATATCATCAATACATGGAATATAGATATCATCAACACCTGGAATATAGATATCATCAACACCTGTACTATAGATATCATCAACACCTGGAATATAGATATCATCAACACATGGAATATAGATATCATCAACACCTGTAATATAGATATCATCAACACATGGAATATAGATACACCTGGAATATAGATATCATCAACACCTGGAATATAAATATTATCAACACCTGGAATATTGATATCATCAACACCTGGAATATAGATATCATCACCTGGAATATAGATATCATCAATACATGGAATATATATATCATCAATACATGGAATATAGGTATCATCAACACCTGGAATATAGATATCATCAACACATGGAATATAGATACACATGGACTATAGATATGATCAACACCTGTAATATAGATATCATCAACACATGGAATATAGATACACTTGGAAAATAGATATCAACACCTGGAATATAGATATCATCAACACATGGAAAATAGACATCATCAACACATGGAATATAGATATAATCAACACCTGGAATATAGATATCATCAACACCTGGAATATAAATATTATCAACACCTGGAATATAGATATCATCAACACCTGGAATATAGATATCATCACCTGGAATATATATATCATCAATACATGGAATATAGATAGCATCAATACATGGAATATATATATATCATCAATACATGGAATATAGATAGCATCAATACATGGAATATATATATCATCAATACATGGAATATAGGTATCATCAACACCTGGAATATAGATATCATCAACACCTGGAATATAGATATCATCAACACATGGAATATAGATACACCTGGAATATAGATATCATCAACACCTGGAATATAGATATCATCACCTGGAATATAGATATCATCAATACCTGGAATATATATATATCATCAATACATGGAATATATGTATCATCACCACCTGGAATATAGATATCATCAACACCTGGAATATAGATATAATCAACACCTGGATTATAGATATTATCAACACATTGAATATAGAAATCATCAACACATGGAATATAGATATCAACACATGGAATATAGATATCAACACATGGAATATAGATATCATTAATACCTGTAATATAGATATCATCAACACATGGAATATAGATATCAACACATGGAATATAGATACACCTGTACTATAGATATCATCAACACATGGACTATAGACATAATCAACACCTGGAATATAGATATCATCAACACATGGAATATAGATATCATCAACACCTGGAAAATAGATATCATCAACACCTGGAATATAGATATCATCAATACCTGGAATATATAAATCATCAATACATGGAATATAGGTATCATCAACACCTGGAATATAGATATCATCAACACCTGGAATATAGATATAATCAACACCTGGAATATAGATATCATCAACACCTGGAATATAGATATCATCAACACCTGGAATATAGATATCAACACCTGTAATATAGATATCATCAACACATGGAATATAGATATCATCAACACATGGAATATAGACATCATCAACACATGGAATATAGATATCATCAACACCTGTACTATAGATATCATCAACACCTGTAATATAGATATCATCAACACCTGGAATATAGATAGCATCAATACATGGAATATATATATCATCAATACATGGAATATAGACATCATCAACACATGGAATATAGATATCATCAACACCTGGAATATAGATATAATCAACACCTGGAATATAGATATCATCAACACTTGGAATATAGATATCATCAACACATGGAATATAGATATAATCAACACCTGGAATATAGAAATCATCAACACATGGAATATAGATATCAACACATGGAATATAGATATCAACACATGGAATATAGATATCATCAATACCTGTAATATAGATATCATCAACACATGGAATATAGATATCAACACATGGACTATAGATACACCTGGACTATAGATATCATCAACACATGGACTATAGACATAATCAACACCTGGAATATAGATATCATCAACACATGGAATATAGATATCATCAACACCTGGAATATAGATATCATCACCTGGAATATAGATATCATCAATACCTGGAATATATATATATCATCAACACGTGGAATATAGGTATCATCAACACCTGTAATATAGATATCATCAATACATGGAAAATAGACATCATCAACACATGGAATATAGATATTATCAACACCTGGACAATAGATATCATCAACACCTGGAATATAGATATCATCAATACATGGAATATATATATCATCAATACATGGAATATATATATATCATCAATACATGTAATATAGGTATCATCAACACCTGGAATATAGATATCAACACATGGAATATAGATACACATGGAATATAGATATCATCAACACCTGGAATATAGATATCACCTGGAATATAGATATCATCAACACATGGAATATAGATATCAACACCTGGAATATAGTACATTGCAAAGAAAAGAAAATACAACTGGATTTGTTCTTGTAACAAGAAACATACAACGGTCCTCATAGACATCTCAGACGGATCTGTAGTCCAGTGGTAACACGTTGGACTGGTAATCCAGGGATTGCAGGTTCGATCCCCCGTTCTGACCCTAATAAAATTAATAGTCTTTCAGATGGGACTTTAAACCGAGGTCTCGTGTCGGTGCTTTACACCGAGCACGTAAAAGAACCAGAGGAGACTCTGGAATGGGTCTCTGTATCATTCCACTATCCTCCAAAAATCTAAAATGACTAATCTCTTCACGCACAAAATAAATCAACTATTATGATTACACTCCCCAAGTACTGCATAAACAAGTGTGAACACAGCGTGTTTCTTAATATCTTCTAACAGCGCCATATCCAAGAGTTGTAAAAGTTCAATGGATTGTCTTTAAAAATTGTGTTTATAGTTATTGTTATATTTCGGGTTTCACGCCTGCATCAGCACCATTTTGGGCTATATCGCCGGCGGGCAGTTTACCTAACAACACCTTTCCTGGGCAGGCTCCAGCGGTTAACCAGTACTTGGGTGCACCAACCTCTGTAAGAAACTGCCAACTTTTTCATATAAATGAGACATGGCCTGAGCGGGACTCGAACCCGTGACCATCAGTGATGATAGGTTACAGTGGTATACAAGTCAGCGACCGTAACCATTCGACCATGGAGGCGGACCTTATAGTTATTGTACTTAAACTGTAAACATTCAATTTGGATTACATAACAATGGATTCATTATTATGGAAGTCGATAGCACATTTGCTTTAGGTGCGAAATGCCTAGAGCTTGAGCCCCACTGGAGCCATTACGATTGTGCTCTTGGGCAAGGCATTTAAATTCCATGTTGCCTCTTCTCTTTCCCTCATGGCGATGGATTTCATCAGGAATGAGGTCTCGAGAGTGATTAATAGAAGTTGTAAGAACAAAATTTGTATAAACTAAAATTAATTATTGGGTAGCTATGCAGTTACAAGGTAAAACTTTGATTTGATTTTCTGAAATATGTGGGTGGGTGTTTATTGGGAGCAATACGGTATGCACAACTTGGCATAGTATTGATAATTGCTCTAAAGCAGGCCTGTAGCCAAAGCAAAAATAAATAAATAAAATGCAAAATATATCCCTTTGCTGTATAAAATGTTGACTGATAAGAGAGCTGAATGGTCAGTACATAATTATACGTCTAAACTCTTTAAATCAGAAAACGCAGGAATCACTTCTATACTCTATTTTAAGGGGGAACATTCCCCCGGACCTCCTAGATTGCCTCGGTTGAAATTTGCCTCTGGCTACGGTACTGTAAAGTTTTGTAAATATCCAACCTGGTGTAAAGAGGAAGTAGAGAGACTAACTGTATGGACATCTGGCATTACGAAGAATAATATTGATCTAACCTTTGGAAAAAGACAATTACATAACAGTGAATGTATACCACCATGTACAAAGGTACCTGACATTATGATCAGGGAACGCCCCTCTCATTGTTCATTAAGAAACAAAGTAGATGTTAATAATCATTCTTAATTTATTTCATATAGAGTACACATGTAATCACTAACATAATCAATGGCAAGGTGTTCATAAGGCAAACAATCAACAATTTAAATGTGTATTGGTTACTGAAACTTCAATTGTCCATTGTAGTTTTATTATTCACTATAGCTTGTACTGATCACTACTGTTGGTTGAATTGCTGCCATTTAATAACAGCCCTACCGCAGATTAACAAAAGTCCTCTTGTCGGTTAATAAAGTCCCCCTGATGATTGACAAAAGTCCTATTGCCAATTAATAACAGTTCTATTGCCAATTAACAACAGTCCTCCTGTCAATTAACAACATTCCTTGTTAATTAACAACAGTCCTCCTGTCAATTAACAACAGTCCTACTGCCAATTAACAAGCAGTCAACAGCCGATTAACAACAGTCAGACTGCTGATTAACAACAGTCCTATTGCCAATTAACAATCAGTCATACAGACGATTAACAACAGTCATGTCAATTCACAACAGTTGTACTGTCGAATAACAACAGTCCCAATGGCGCTTAACAACCTCCCTGTCGCGAGATATTGACACTGTTAATTTCTATTTCTTTTAACAGAATCATACAGAATGGTTATGCTTGTATAAAGATATGCTAATTAAACAGTTCCGCCTTGTTTATATTCAACAGTTTTAGATTATTCCCCGAAAATTTGGGAAATAAAACCTTTCACACAAAATCATGCAGTAGATCAGTGTGTCTCAAATCAATCATCAGATAAATATTGCAAACCACTAACCACTATCGGCCAACAGTCGATATTATAATTGATAGAAAAACTATGTGTAATTATACAAGAGGTGAAATAACTATTGTACTAGAGGTTAATCTATGGAACCGTACATAATCGATCTATAATACGTCTATAAAACATTTTTAAAAAATGTATTAACCCATTTCATTCTGGATACATTTAAAGGCGTTTGCAAACAACATAGATCCTGATCAGCACGCAGCGTTATGCTGCGTGCTGATCAGGATCTATGTTGTTTGCTACATAGCCAAGTGCCTTAGCAAGATGATCTGAATAGCAAACAGCATAGAGCTTGATCAGACGGCATGTTCCGTGGCGGCTGATCTCGCTCTATGTTCTTTGCAAATACTGTTTGAACGGTATCCAGAATGAAATGGGTTAAAAGAGTATACATTTTAGAAAAGAAGGCATTCTGACACTGAACATTTCTTCAAGTTGCACTGAACAAACATGCAATTTATACCCGTGTCTGGTGTCCATTTTATCAACCCGTCTTATATGCGAGTACATGCCAAAACCCACAGATCTCAGGACCAAAAGTAGGGGGGGGGGTCGTTCTTTAGGTGAGATGGCCATCGCCTTATAGACAAGTATGCATGGTAGCTGTGACAGGAATTTTGATGTAATATTCTTTGGAGATCAATCAATTCATCGACATTGGAGTGCAAAGGTTACACAGGTAATCTTTTAATCCAGATCATCATCAAAATGAAACAGTTAAAACGCTCAACAACTTTTGAGTTTGTCGTCTTTATGGAGTTATTTACAACATGTTAATAAATGATCTATGTATATCATTTTCCCCCAACACAAAAATAAATGGAAGACCTTATGGTGCATGTTATTTAGTGGAGTTTGAGATATAAATCGTTTGTAATTTGTTTTTGCTTAAAGCGACACTACATTAGTGAAAACGCAAATTTTTACAGAATGTACTATATATGGTATAATTTCCCCCCCCCCAATATTTACCTCAAAAACTGAATATTTCAACTAAATAAGCAAACGTCGTATACGCGGTTTGTTGACATAACAAAATAATGTAAATAGGGTCGACATTCATGCATAATACAACTCGTGTATCCTGAATAACACGATTTATGGTACAGATTTAGCGTTATATCTCACATGTGTGCCTATGCATATTTATTTGTAGACTAGTCTTATGCATTTTATTTGCTTTTTACGATGTAATGTCACTTTAATAGTGTAATGCAAAATAACACACTGAATAGCAGATTGTGTAAAATGAAAGTTTTATTTTATTTGTTTAGAATACTGTATAATAATGAAATAGGCATTCATGCTTTGAACGAGTCGCGCAATATTATAGTTTATTACTTTCCGTAAATAATTGATTGAAAACGTAACAGTTTAAAAAAAAATCTACTTTATTAAGAACAAAACTAAAACACCGCAAGTCAACAACGATATAGAGAACGTTTCATTCCATGATCACCAAAATGTGTGTTTCCACAAGTAGCTAACGTGGCGCCACAAGTGCAAACATTATTTTGGTGATCATGGGACGATATGAAATCCCATCAGACACTAATAAACATTTACGATTTCCAACGATGTTTAGCTAACAATATATGTCATCCTCTTTTCTTCATTCTTTGCTGTCCCAGCCGGGAGCCTCACACAACCACTTATGTTAACGTGAACAGAGCAGAAAACGACAGACAAAACAAATTCATTATAACAAATGTCAATTCAGGAGCGCGGATGACTGTTATATGAAATCCAACTTTCAATTTTGAAAGTTTGTAGACTACAAAATCACTGTTTATTGATTCAATGTTAGTGTTCGAATGTGTTCAGATGAATTTGTAGTAGCAATGCATTTATACGTGAACAAATGCATTTTATTTACTTTTTGCGATGTAATGTCGCTTTAACAAAGCGTGAACATGCTAACCTGAGTTGTAATAGGTGGATTTGCAAAAGCATGTGATCACGGGGAAAATGAAGACACTCGCAAATAATGTACAATCAACAAAACAAGTGAAATGTACAGAATGCCCATGGGCTTGATGCAATGATGCCCATGGCTAACACTGTACATCTGTGCCTCTCATCTGTCCTACTCGAGATGTGATCATGTGACTAAATTTAAAAACATATTTCACATATGTTAACCCTTCAAATGCTGAATAAATTGGAAGGAATATGAAAACAACATAGATCCAGGTAAAGCTGTGTCTGATCAGGATCTATGTTGTTTGCTATTCAGACAAGTGTTTTAGTTTCACTATCTGAATAGCAAACAACATTTAGCACATTCTGTTCCGTCTGATCAGGATCTATGTTGTTTGCTATTCAGACAAGTGTTTTAGTTTCACTATCTGAATAGCAAACAACATTTAGCACATTCTGTTCCGTCTGATCAGGATCTATGTTGTTTGCTATTCAGACAAGTGTTTTAGTTTCACTATCTGAATAGCAAACAACATTTAGCACATTCTGTTCCGTCTGATCAGGATCTATGTTGTTTGCCAAAAGAAACTTCAGCTGTGATTAGCAGGTTACGGGATAACCGTTATTACTGATCATACATCCATTGGTCACGGAAAATACACTTGACAATTTCTGCTTACAGCAGCTGTTCAGCAGTGAAATGTACTTTGATCATACACGTAAAACAAAGTTTCTTTATATTTTAATGGTTTGAAATGTTCGGGGCTATCCACATTTTCAATGGCCATCAAATGTTCTGCTTAGACGACGTCATAAATGATGTTGATATCATAAATGATGTTGATATCATAAATGATGTTGCTATCATAAATGACGTTGATATCATAAATGACGTTGATATCATAAATGACGTTGATATCATAAATGACATTGATATCATAAATGACGTTGATATCATAAATGACGTTGATATCATACATGACATTGATATCATACATAATGTTGATATCATACATAATGTTGATATCATAAATGACGGTGATATCATAAATGACGTTGATATCATACACGATGTTGATATCATATATATATATGATGTTGATATCATAAATGATGTTGATATCATAAATGACGTTGATATAATAAATGACGTTGATATCATAAATGACGTTGATATCATAACTGACGTTGATATCATACATGACGGTGATATCATAAATGACGTTGATATCATAAATGATGTTGATATCATAAATGACATTGATATCATAAATGACATTGATATCATAAATGACGTTGATATCATAAATGACGTTATGGACGGATTGGTTCCACAATTGAACTGATTTAAACTGCGAAATACACCTGAAACATTTTCGATTTTAAGACCCGTTTACTTTGAAAACAGACAATACCTAATGTGTAGCACAACCCAAACATGCACGGTTAACTGGGAGCACAACCCAAACATGCACGGTTAACTGGGAGCACAACCCAAACATGCACGGTTAACTGGGAGCACAACCCAAACATGCACGGTTAACTGGGAGCACAACCCAAACATGCACGGTTAACTGGGAGCACAACCCAAACATGCACGGTTAACTGGGAGCACAACCCAAACATGCACGGTTAACTGGGAGCACAACCCAAACATGCACGGTTAACTGGGAGCACAACCCAAACATGCACGGTTAACTGGGAGCACAACCCAAACATGGTTAACTGGGAGCACAACCCAAACATGGTTAACTGGGAGCACAACCCAAACATGGTTAACTGGAGCACAACCCAAACATGGTTAACTGGGAGTTAACTGGGATCATTTCACAACTCTGTAAATAAATACGTTACTAATATACAATACAATTAATAATACTTTGTGAGCGGATATAGAAATATAACGTAGCATTTATACATCACGTTTTACACTATGATTCTTACAACAGATATCCAGGCATGAAGTTTCCATCTCTAGGCAGCGTACAGATATCCAGGCATGAAGTTTCCATCTCTAGGCAGCGTACAGATATCCAGGCATGAAGTTTCCATCTCTAGGCAGCGTACAGATATCCAGGCATGAAGTTTCCATCTCTAGGCAGCGTACAGATATCCAGGCATGAAGTTTCCATCTCTAGGCAGCGTACAGATATCCAGGCATGAAGTTTCCATCTCTAGGCAGCGTACAGATATCCAGGCATGAAGTTTCCATCTCTAGGCAGCGTACAGATATCCAGGCATGAAGTTTCCATCTCTAGGCAGCGTACAGATATCCAGGCATGAAGTTTCCATCTCTAGGCAGCGTACAGATATCCAGGCATGAAGTTTCCATCTCTAGGCAGCGTACAGATATCCAGGCATGAAGTTTCCATCTCTAGGCAGCGTACAGATTGATATGTTATGCTATATGTTATTTTTCGGGTTTTACGCCTGCATCAGCACCATTTTGGGCTATATCGCAGGTGGGCAGTTTACCTAACACCTATTCCTGGGCAGGCTCCAGCTGTTAACCAGTACTTGGGTGCACCAACCTCCGTAAGAAACTGCCAACTTTTTCATATAAATGAGACACGGCCTGAGCGGTGCTCGAACCCGTGACCATCAGTGATGATAGGTTGCAGTGGTATACAAGTCAGCGACCTTAACCACTCGACCACAGAGGGCTCAGGCGGATGCGTACAGATTGAGGGGTGCGAATTCACTCATTTATTTATTAATAAAAATTTCTTTCCAAATGAAGATAATTATTTGTCGATTGTTTTTAGCAGGTAACTAGTAATATATATATATATATATATATATATAGTCCTCTCTACATTCAAATTTCACAAAGTCATTATCCAATTGATTCATAACAATAGAAGATAATGCATTAGCCGGATGATTTTTGTTTTCCTTGAAAACGGCTTTTAAGCTGAAAATTCGTATGTAGAGGATCATATATATATATATATATTTATATATACAAATGAAGATATATTAAAGATGTGGTGGAATTCTTGAACAGTATATGAAGGGTATTATCTTGAAACTATTTTGATACAAATTTATTTTAGCTCGATTGCGAAACAAGTCCTTAAAACTTATATTAATCACTCTCGAGACCGCATTCCTGATGGAATCCATCGCCACGAGGGAGAGAGAAGAGGCAACGTGGAATTTAAATGCCTTGCCTAAGGGAAACTATTGCATCTGCATATTGTAGGTGATACAGGCCGCCCAATGAGCCTTCAATATGCTAGCACTACATATGCACTCAACAAAATTCCCAATCGGTCACCTCATGTTTTATAAAATTAGGAGCCAACTAATATGTATACAACATAAATAGTTTCATTTAACCCATTCAACACCAAGTAACTGACATGGACTGGTGCATGATATTTTCAGACCAATAAGTTAATAAGAACATTACATTTGGACCAGTTCATTTATCAAAATGGGTAATTTTTGTCTAAAAATAGTAATATTACTGGCAAAAAGTGCAGATCCTGAGCCGGCTCATCTGGATCTACACTTTTAATAAGCCTATTGAGATGCCTGTGGTGTTGAAAGGGTTAATGCCTTTTACTCCAGATGATTATACAGCAATTCATTGCATAAAGATCTGTAATAAAATAAGATGATATGAATATTGATATTATATGGTTATTAGTTTGCACCCAAATGTGGAAAAACACCAGGTGACCAATTAGAAATTTTGTGTACAACTCAACCAAGTCATTTATGAGCATCTTTACCTGCTTGAAGGTACAAGAGACCAGATTATATAGTGTACATAAACCAAATTCATCACCCAGAATTATTTGCAGAAACACTAAGTTTTGATGCTGAAAATATTTATAACATGTCACCAAAGAGGCCAGACGTGCAACCACCCTCAATAGAGCCTATAGTTCCTACTTTTGTATGTTTAACCAGCTCTCTCTGTTCCAATATTTTCTGTTCATAAACAAAATGGTATACACCGTTAACTTCTTCAGTTTAAGCTCCTTTTTGAAATAGAAACTTCAAAACCGGCAAAGCCTATGGTTAACGTATTGAGTAACATACAGATAAATATAGACATAACAAGTACAATAAAATCAGGAATTTACGTGGGTATGAGTTGGGCAATTTCATAACAACAATTTCCCGAACATATTAGAATAAATCATTATTGATATATTAATAAATTCAAGAATATGATGAAATATCTCAAATTTCGAAACTTGTCAAATGTTTGACATCGCGAAAATACCTGACTTTACAGTATGTGGAAATAAATATCACATTAGCCTTACTAGAATATCAACAATTAACTGTCCATTATACATGCTATATACTATATACACGCTAGATTATTTCTTATTAACATGTAACAAGGTAACAGCATTCATTATATTATACAAATTAACTGTTAAATGTAATGATTTATGAAACATTTCTAATAACTAAATCAAACAAAATGTCTCTAAGATAAATTATTATTAAAATAAAAAGTATGAAAAAATATGAAATTAAATAAAATGACAACCAAGAGTAATATTAAAGAA
This sequence comes from Archivesica marissinica, assembly GCA_014843695.1. Lineage (NCBI taxonomy): Eukaryota > Metazoa > Mollusca > Bivalvia > Venerida > Vesicomyidae > Archivesica > Archivesica marissinica. The sequence goes on along the minus strand of CM026386.1, from coordinate 72,426,327 downwards.
TCCATGACATTTATACCCCACCCCTTACTTCCCCAAATAATCTGCACGTCATATTAAAAAACAAATAATGTTCTAGCCAACATTTCTACAGTGGGGTGGGGGGGGGGGGGGGGGGCTAATGTCCACCAACATATTTTTGGACTGGATGGCTGATGGGTATATATATGTCTGTATCCCCAGGAAAACTATGATATTGTCAGCTGATTTAATTTAATCATATTTAATTTGCTATTTGACATTTACATTACATACATAATCATGACAAAGCAAAGAAAAATGATTGGGTAACAAATTCTAACAACATTAGTAAACCGCCCTCCCTTAAATTATCAGCTGATCATAATTTTTCCTCCTTAAAGCTAAAACAGTAAATGTTCATATGATACATGACTAATTACTGTAGACCTTCACAATGACAATAATGCTACACACCTAGCAAGCACATATTATTTGAGGTAGTGATTTCACAATCAGGATATCCTTTCTTATATTTTCATTTCCAGGCCTTATTTTCACAATCTCATTTATAACCGTCACAAACATCAGCATGTTTGAACAGTACACACAGACTAGGAACTGAACTAGCTATACATTATTAGATATCAATAAACATTTATACAGCTAAACAGCTTTTCAATTATTTCCAACATGAAAGCTTACAATCCGTGTGCTAATCAAACCATGCCATGATGACTCACTTCTGTTGTAGTTATTCTAAATAAAACATTAGCATACCAAACCTATCATCACTGATGGTCACGGGTTCGAACCCCACTCAGACCATGTCTCTTTATATGAAAAAGTTGGCAGTTTCTTACGGAGGTTGGTGCACCAAGTACTGGTTAACCGCTGGAGCCTGCCCAGGAAAGGTGTTGTTATGTAAACTGCCCGTCGCTCAAATGGGCAACCGGTATCGACGTTAAATAAATATTTAAAAAAACAACAAAAAACAAAACAATCCGGCCTCACTCAATCACCAAACTTCTTTTTTTACTACAGATACAAACAATTATTTCATATGTCCCATCAATTCATCTCTTTTGACCAGAGAATAAATATACAGGCTATCACCCACTAGAGAAATTTAATTCCTTATATTTCTGCACCAGTTTTTACAACATTACTTTAAATACTCATTCTTGATAGAATGCATCACTATGAGGGAGAGAGAAGAGACAGTGTGAATTTAAGTGCCTTGCCAAAGGACGCCACCACTAGATCTGGCAGGAATCAAGCTCGAAAAGCTCTAGAGCTCCAACCCTGAATACAAAAATCATATAAATCAGCTCCTCAACATTTAATAAAAAAACCTAAATTAAAACATTCTTAACAATCAATTAAATAATACATCACAGCATACATATTTGATAGACATAACAAACAGTAAGGTGCATCTTATTACCCTAAAACGCATTGCAATACTCATTAAAACCTTTCTATACTACTAATTCCAAGTGCCTGGTTTCTCAGGCCATTTCCTCATCCATAAATGTTATGCAATATTGGGCAGGTTGGGGAAAAACACCATTAATGTAACTAATCCGACGAGCTGAAATTATCTACAAAATTGCATTATGGGTAGTAATGGGGATTTATTTAATTTTATTCATGATCAAATTTATCCTCAAATTTTAAACACTATTTTAAACTTTTTCATATAAATGAGACACGGTCGGAGTGGGGCTTGAACCCGTGACCATCAGTGATGGATATGTTACAGTGGTATACAAGTCAGTGACCGTAAACACTCGACCACGGAGGCGGACTGTCCCAGGAAGTAAACACTGAATAATTATAATAGTGGCCTGAGATATCAGTAACCTTGCTTAGCCAAATGAAACACAAATGTCCACAAACAACATATTTCTATGATTTAACATCGTATTTTGTAGATTTTTAATAAATGTATCCATAATATATAAAAAAACAATTAAAATTATTTTAAAACACTATCAAAAAAATATGGTCATAAACTGTTAATAAAACAATTTCTACGACGTAAATGTAAAATTGAAAGGAAACACAGGAAACATAATAACTGTTGTATGTGATAGAAATATGTATACAGAGCCATAATTAAATAAATAGTAACAGCATTTATCACAGTTTTTGAGTACATTATTGACTAGTGTATGTTGGTAGACTGGGTTACAATCGTGATGGACTACCAGTGTTGGAGGCTAACTCGAAGAACAATACGTAAGCTTCTGATGACACGGCCTGGTTAGCTCCGCATGAACCCACACTGAAATATACAACGATATTATATGTTATGCCGTCTTCACAGAATATAGGGTTTATTCTAGAGTGGAGAAAAGGGGCATGGTGGGTCAGAAAAGGGGCATGAGGGGCATGGTGGGCCAGAAAAGGGGCATGGTGGGTCAGAAAAGAGGCAGGGTGCATTTTAAGCCGCAATGATGTGTGGAAGTGGGTATTTTGGGGTTAGCCTCTAGAAAATCTTGCTAACTGACAGTGATTGGTCAAAGAGGCAGTAAATATTGGTGAAAAGGGCAGAAAAGTTCCAAGTTATATAGGGCTGGAATATATATATAACCACGAACACTTGAGTGTTTGCAATACCCAGACATTGTACCCTTCAATACTGTAACCATGAACACTCGAGTGTTTGCAATACCCAGACAGTGTACCCTTCAATACTGTAACCATGAACACTCGAGTGTTTGTAATACCTAGACATTGTACCCATCAATACTGTAACCATGAACACTCGAGTGTTTGCAATACCTAGACATTGTACCCTTCAATACTGTAACCATGAACACTCGAGTGTTTGCAATACCTAGACATTGTACCCTTCAATACTGTAACCATGAACACTCGAGTGTTTGTACTACCTAGACATTGTACCCTTCAATACTGTAACCATGAACACTCGAGTGTTTGTACTACCTAGACATTGTACCCTTCAATACTGTAACCATGAACACTCGAGTGTTTGCAATACCCAGACATTGTACCCTTCAATACTGTAACCATGAACACTCGAGTGTTTGCAATACCTAGACATTGTACCCATCAATACTGTAACCATGAACACTCGAGTGTTTGCAATACCCAGACATTGTACCCTTCAATACTGTAACCATGACCACTCGAGTGTTTGCAATACCTAGACATTGTACCCTTCAATACTGTAACCATGAACACTCGAGTGTTTGTACTACCTAGACATTGTACCCATCAATACTGTAACCACGAACACTCGAGTGTTTGCAATACCCAGACATTGTACCCATCAATACTGTAACCATGAACACTCGAGTGTTTGCAATACCTAGACATTGTACCCTTCAATACTGTAACCATGAACACTCGAGTGTTTGTACTACCTAGACATTGTACCCATCAATACTGTAACCACGAACACTCGAGTGTTTGCAATACCCAGACATTGTACCCATCAATACTGTAACCATGAACACTCGAGTGTTTGCAATACCTAGACATTGTACCCTCAATACTGTAACCATAACACTCGAGTGTTTGCAATACCTAGACATTGTACCCTTCAATACTGTAACCATGAACACTCGAGTGTTTGCAATACCCAGACATTGTACCCTTCAATACTGTAACCATGAACACTCGAGTGTTTGCAATACCTAGACATTGTACCCATCAATACTGTAACCACGAACACTCGAGTGTTTGCAATACCTAGACATTGTACCCTTCAATACTGTAACCATGAACACTCGAGTGTTTGCAATACCCAGACATTGTACCCTTCAATACTGTAACCATGAACACTCGAGTGTTTGCAATACCTAGACATTGTACCCTTCAATACTGTAACCATGAAACACTCGAGTGTTTGCAATACCTAGACATTGTACCCTTCAATACTGTAACCATAAACACTCGAGTGTTTGCAATACCTAGACATTGTACCCATCAATACTGTAACCATGAACACTCGAGTGTTTGCAATACCCAGACATTGTACCCTTCAATACTGTAACCATGAACACTCGAGTGTTTGCAATACCTAGACATTGTACCCTTCAATACTGTAACCATGAACACTCGAGTGTTTGCAATACCTATACATTGTACCCTTCAATACTGTAACCATGACCACTTGAGTGTTTGCAATACCTAGACATTGTACCCATCAATACTGTAACCATGAACACTCGAGTGTTTGTACTACCTAGACATTGTACCATTCAGTACTGTAACCATGACCACTCGAGTGTTTGCAATACCTAGACATTGTACCCTTCAATACTGTAACCATGAACACTCAAGTGTTTGCAATACCTAGACATTGTACCCATCAATACTGTAACCATGAACACTCGAGTGTTTGCAATATCTAGACAGTGTACCCTTCAATACTGTAACCATGAACACTCGAGTGTTTGCAATACCTAGACATTGTACCCTTCAATACTGTAACCATGAACACTCGAGTGTTTGTACTACCTAGACATTGTACCATTCAGTACTGTAACCATGACCACTCGAGTGTTTGCAATACCTAGACATTGTACCCTTCAATACTGTAACCATGAACACTCAAGTGTTTGCAATACCTAGACATTGTACCCATCAATACTGTAACCATGAACACTCGAGTGTTTGCAATATCTAGACAGTGTACCCTTCAATACTGTAACCACGAACACTCGAGTGTTTGCAATACCTAGACATTGTACCCTTCAATACTGTAACCATGAACACTCGAGTGTTTGCAATACCTAGACATTGTACCCATCAATACTGTAACACAGAGAGTGGACCGTTAAAGAGAGTGAACATTGTTGGCGGATGGCCAAACAACCCGCTGAGCTTGAGCGCACAACATCTTCCATTTTCGGCGGGTGTATAAACGCCAATAGTGCTGCGGGTTTAGCACAAAACAAGGCATACTCACTGTGTGTCATTGAAGCTATTCCATTCACCACTAAAGGGGTGCCTACACTTTGCTGTGTAGTGACCACCATATGTTGTCCCAGAGTGTTCACTGACCGCATACAGATTATACACTGTTTGTTGACCTGTCAACATATGAAATAATAATAATAATAAAGACTTTATTTAACGAGTATTCATTTGAACAATTAAGTCAATCTACCTTGAGGCCCTCAACAAATTAAAACATGAAATAGCATAATGAAACATGTAAAACAGTAACCAGTATAATATTAATAATAATAAAGACTTTATTTAACGAGTACTCATTTGAACAATTAAGTCAATCTACCTTGAGGCCCTCAACAAATTAAAACATGAAATAGCATAATGAAACATGTAAACAGTAACCAGTATAATATTAATAATAATAAAGACTTTATTTAACGAGTACTCATTTGAACAATTAAGTCAATCTACCTTGAGGCCCTCAACAAATTAAAACATGAAATAGCATAATGAAACATGTAAACAGTAACCAGTATAATATTAATAATAATAAAGACTTTATTTAACGAGTACTCATTTGAACAATTAAGTCAATCTACCTTGAGGCCCTCAACAAATTAAAACATGAAATAGCATAATGAAACATGTAAAACAGTAACCAGTATAATATTAATAATAATAAAGACTTTATTTAACGAGTACTCATTTGAACAATTAAGTCAATCTACCTTGAGGCCCTCAACAAATTAAAACATGAAATAGCATAATGAAACATGTAAAACAGTAACCAGTATAATATTAATAATAATAAAGACTTTATTTAACGAGTACTCATTTGAACAATTAAGTCAATCTACCTTGAGGCCCTCAACAAATTAAAACATGAAATAGCATAATGAAACATGTAAAACAGTAACCAGTATAATATTAATAATAATAAAGACTTTATTTAACGAGTACTCATTTGAACAATTAAGTCAATCTACCTTGAGGCCCTCAACAAATTAAAACATGAAATAGCATAATGAAACATGTAAACAGTAACCAGTATAATATTAATAATAATAAAGACTTTATTTAACGAGTACTCATTTGAACAATTAAGTCAATCTACCTTGAGGCCCTCAACAAATTAAAACATGAAATAGCATAATGAAACATGTAAACAGTAAATATAGATGTTATTATCAACGCAGTCTCTAAACAATACTTTATTTTGTAAACATATGTACTGAGCTAGCATTATAAAACAACATGTACATATATTTCCAGATTGGCTATGGTAGTCTCAGGCATTCCAATTGGATATGGTCATCTCAAGTACTTTGATTGGTTATATGCCAGCCTAGCGTGCTCTAATTGGTTATGCTAACTAGTGTGAAGCATTCTGATTGGTTATGCTATTGTCAATCATTCTGACTAAATCTATGCTAGTATCAAACATTACGATTCACTAGGCTGGACTAAAGCATTCAAATTGGTTATGCTTGTCTCAAACAATCTAATTGGTTATGGTTGTCTCAAGCAATCTAATTGGTTATGGTCGTCTCAAGCAATCTAATTGGTTATGGTCGTCTCAAGCAATCTAATTGGTTATGCCCGTCTCAAACATTCTAATTGGTTAGGCTTGTCCCAAGTATTCCGATTGGTTATGCTCCTTTCAAGCATTCCGATTGGTTATGCTCCTTTCAAGCATTCCGATTGGTTATGCTCCTTTCAAGCATTCCGATTGGTTATGCTAGTGGCAAGCAGTTTACAAGTTACAGTTCTTGAATTAAACTAATCAGATATCTAGATAAATGTTTTCGAACTGCAATCTGCTGCTTACCTTTCTCTGCTGCAAACTCGGTCAGATCGAGATGTTTGATGGGGAAGTTAACAAGCGTTGCAATCTGCTGCTTACCTTTCTCTGCTGCAAACTCGGTCAGATCGAGATGTTTGATGAGGAAGTTAACGAGCGTTACAATCTGCTGCTTACCTTTCTCTGCTGCAAACTCGGTCAGATCGAGATGTTTGATGGGGAAGTTAACAAGCGTTGCAATCTGCTGCTTACCTTTCTCTGCTGCAAACTCGGTCAGATCGAGATGTTTGATGAGGAAGTTAACGAGCGTTACAATCT
>CM026386.1:72387379-72418321 GCA_014843695.1 Archivesica marissinica | reverse complement strand
CATTTGAACAATTAAGTCAATCTACCTTGAGGCCCTCAACAAATTAAAACATGAAATAGCATAATGAAACATGTAAAACAGTAACCAGTATAATATTAATAATAATAAAGACTTTATTTAACGAGTACTCATTTGAACAATTAAGTCAATCTACCTTGAGGCCCTCAACAAATTAAAACATGAAATAGCATAATGAAACATGTAAACAGTAACCAGTATAATATTAATAATAATAAAGACTTTATTTAACGAGTACTCATTTGAACAATTAAGTCAATCTACCTTGAGGCCCTCAACAAATTAAAACATGAAATAGCATAATGAAACATGTAAACAGTAAATATAGATGTTATTATCAACGCAGTCTCTAAACAATACTTTATTTTGTAAACATATGTACTGAGCTAGCATTATAAAACAACATGTACATATATTTCCAGATTGGCTATGGTAGTCTCAGGCATTCCAATTGGATATGGTCATCTCAAGTACTTTGATTGGTTATATGCCAGCCTAGCGTGCTCTAATTGGTTATGCTAACTAGTGTGAAGCATTCTGATTGGTTATGCTATTGTCAATCATTCTGACTAAATCTATGCTAGTATCAAACATTACGATTCACTAGGCTGGACTAAAGCATTCAAATTGGTTATGCTTGTCTCAAACAATCTAATTGGTTATGGTTGTCTCAAGCAATCTAATTGGTTATGGTCGTCTCAAGCAATCTAATTGGTTATGGTCGTCTCAAGCAATCTAATTGGTTATGCCCGTCTCAAACATTCTAATTGGTTAGGCTTGTCCCAAGTATTCCGATTGGTTATGCTCCTTTCAAGCATTCCGATTGGTTATGCTCCTTTCAAGCATTCCGATTGGTTATGCTCCTTTCAAGCATTCCGATTGGTTATGCTAGTGGCAAGCAGTTTACAAGTTACAGTTCTTGAATTAAACTAATCAGATATCTAGATAAATGTTTTCGAACTGCAATCTGCTGCTTACCTTTCTCTGCTGCAAACTCGGTCAGATCGAGATGTTTGATGGGGAAGTTAACAAGCGTTGCAATCTGCTGCTTACCTTTCTCTGCTGCAAACTCGGTCAGATCGAGATGTTTGATGAGGAAGTTAACGAGCGTTACAATCTGCTGCTTACCTTTCTCTGCTGCAAACTCGGTCAGATCGAGATGTTTGATGGGGAAGTTAACAAGCGTTGCAATCTGCTGCTTACCTTTCTCTGCTGCAAACTCGGTCAGATCGAGATGTTTGATGGGGAAGTTAACGAGCGTTGCAATCTTGCGGCTGTAGCGCTCCTGACTGAACCGTTTTAAATCTACGATGCAGTTAAAGTAAATACATTACATAAAATTCCTCAAAGAAAATCGCAGAGAAAATATCTCACTTTTTTTCCACATAGCTTCACTTTCTGTTTACATAAAAATTAAATTTTGTATCATATCTGGTATACATCAGAAATCTTTTCTTTAACCCTTTCCCTCATAGAAGCACCTCTTGATGCCATTACCAATACGACATATATTAACCCTTTCCCTCATAGAAGCACCTCATGATGCCATTACCAATATGACATACATTGACAATGTAGTAGCCAAACCAATGCTCATAATAACGGCCAGAATCTCATGTAGTCCCAGTAATATCTATTGAGTTGGGATAGATATGGCGACTACTTATCCACTGCATGATAGCTGTTGTTTGTATGGAGATATAATAGTATATTAACATAAATCTGTATGAAGGAAAGGGTTAAACACTGGCAGATGGCCCAAGGCCCTTTGAATCAGAAAAGAAGCAGGATTTGCTAAATAAAAGGAAATGCATATCTGTTGATAAGTGTTTATTATAAACATATTACCACCATGTGTGTATTACATTTATCGTCGCTACAGGTTGCCCATATGAGCGACGCCTCCTGACGAGATAAGTCATTTCATATTTTGGAGGATAGTGAAATGATACAGACAGAGACCCATTCTAGAGTCTCCTTTGATTCTTTTACGCGCACGGTGTACAGCACCGACATGAGACATCGGTTTAAATCTTAAAGACTGTTAGTATTATTAGCATCAGACAGGGGATCGAACCAGCGAACCATGGTTTCGTAGTCCAAAATACAACCATTTGGAAGATAAAGTAGTTTGAATCCTTTTTTTTTACCAAACAAAACATGATGATGTGCTTAATGTGATTTTATTAACTTTTACAGAAAAAGTTCCATTAGAGATATTGTAAAGAAAGGAAAACCAATTAGCTTATATAATAATTTATTTTAGCTCGATTGGGAAAACAAGTTTTTACAACATTAGATTAATCGCTCTTGATGCCTCATTCCTGGTGGAATCCATCGCCATGAGGGAAAGAGAAGGGGCAATATGGAATATAAGTGTCTTGCCCAAGGGCACACTCGTATCGACTACAGCGGGGCGCAAAGTCTGGATCTTTCAGACACATGAAGCGAACGAGCTATCATGACACCCACAAGGAAACCAGGGTTCCCGCTGTCAGTTGCAAATGGCGCCAATTGCGACAAAAAACAAATGCTGGCGATCAATTTTGAGAATTGGTGAACAATATTTAAAATTTGGCCCCCTTTTTTTGGGCATAACATCAAATACATACATAGAGCTTCAAATATTTATCTGTGAACTATACGGCTCTTAGTCGGCTCCAAGTTTTTCAATTTGGCTCCAGTTTTTTGTCAATTGGCGACAGAAGTGGCGCAGACAAAAAAATCAGACAGAGGGAACCCTGGAAAACCCAATAGAAGGACCCTTCCTTTATGAATCTTCAGGGACAGTATGTGTGCAATGTTTCTCATTGCAAAGTTAACTAAACAATTGAACATTGTGTGAAAGGATACGAAGCACTAATACTGGAGGGAATTTCTGAATTGAAAATCTCTTCGTACACGATCGTCTCTTCTTACATTTGGCACATGTCTGAAATCACATCAAAACATATATACATTTCAGTAAACAAAGGGGGGTCTCCGTGGCCGAATGGTTAAAATCACTTCCACCTCACCGCTGTATGTATGAATTATTTTCCTACCTGCTAACTTCAGAAATGAGGGTTGAGAAACGGGAAACAAATATTCTTTTAATTGTTTTACAAAATTTATAAGTTGAGTTATAGCTGAGATGACTACGACATCTTAATCTTTCAGTAGTAAATAACATGTCAAGTGTCATCAAATGGCTATCAATTTTTGCACAAGATTTGAAGCAAATATTTGAATTCCTATACAAATTTTGGTATTTGTTGACATTCCTAGTTTGTTTGTTTTTGGGATTTAAAGTCGCACCAATAGCTTAGGTCATATGGCGACTCTCCAGCTATTATTGGTAGAGGAAGACCCCCAGGTGCTCCTCCTAGCAGTATTGTAGGCACGGACGAGTACCTGGGTAGACCCACCGACCTTCTGCAAGCCAGCTCGATAGCTTCCTCATTTGAAATAATTTGACACCTGCAGTGGGATTCGAACCTACAGCAGTGAGGGGCAAGTGATTTAAAGAGGAGGACAATAAACCACGCGGTCATCAAGGCTCCACATCTCAGGTTCGTACAGGAAAACAAATGACATGGGGCATGTTCATTCTACAAATCTTCGAGGGCAGTCTAACATATTTACAAACATGAAACAAGAACTAAAACTATACATTACAAACATGAAACAAGAACTAAAACTATACATTACAAACAGGAAACAAGAACTAAAACTATACATTACAAACAGGAAACAAGAACTAAGACTGTACTTTACAAACAGGAAACAAGAACTAAAACTATACATTACAAACATGAAACAAGAACTAAAACTATACATTACAAACATGAAACAAGAACTAAAACTATACATTACAAACATGAAACAAGAACTAAAACTATACATTACAAACAGGAAACAAGAACTAAAACTGTACATTACAAACAGGAAACAAGAACTAAAACTGTACTTTACAAACATGAAACAAGAACTAAAACTATACTTTACAAACATGAAACAAGAACTAAAACTATACTTACGGGACTTTCATCACCTTCAAGAACCTCCTCCTTCATGAAAAGTGAGAGACAATCCGAGATGTGACATTCTGACCGTACCTAAAATAAATGTCAGTTACAGAGAGAGTTTCAATGTTTTTAAATACATGCACTTGTTACAGCTGTTCAGATATTGCAGCATGTTAGTTTGAATTTCTTAAAAACATGTGTGTTTTACGTTTATTTATCGTCGCTACCGGTTGCCCATATGAGCGACGCCTCCTTAAGAGATTAGTCATTTTGGAGGATAGTGCAATGATACAGATAGAGACCCATTCCAGAGTCTCCTCTGGTTCTTTTACGTGCACGGTGTAAGCACCGACACGAGACCTCGGTTTAACGTCCCATCTGAAAGACTGTTAATTTTATTATGGTCAGACGGGGGATCGAAACTGCGATCCTTGGATTACCAGTCCAGTGTGCTACCACTGGACTACAGATCCATCAGTACGTACAAACCTTAAAAAGACTTGCCATTGATGGTTGATTTTATGTTTAATACCAGGCTAGGTTAATTAAAAATCCATTGTTGAGAAGCAGTCGACCTCACAATACTCCAAGTGATCCAATTATAAACTGTATATTATGTGTTGCACATTGTTTTGGCTGCAACTTGTCCAGGACAAGTGAGATTGAATTTGCCTCTTGTCCCAACAAATATCTCATTTGTCCTTCCATCCGAGTCTCCTCATCACACCAGATCGTTAGTTGTATAATGTGTTTAACTTTGTTGATGTGTGAGATTGCCATTTAATTTGGTAGATTAGTAGATTATCTTGTCACTTTTGGCGACTGATGGGGCCTTTTTATTGGAGTATCAATGCATGACTCACCTAAATATGAACTTTGATTTTTTTAAAAAGGTATCTAAACAAAAATCCAAACAGTTTTGTTTAAAATACAGTACTAGTCCAGGACTAAATATTTGGACAATGTGAGGTGTCCAATCGCACGTTTCACTTGTCCTGGACGTCGGGCTATGCTTACCCAGATCATCTGAGTACCAACTTACCCTAGGAACAGGCAAAGAGAGATCCCAGAAGGGGTCGAAGGTCACAGATCTGTGTTCACACTCCTCAAACTTCAGTTCACTCTTCAGTTGACCAACAAATATCTCTGTAAGCAAGCAACAAATGTTCTGCATATAGCCTTCTACTGTTCCACAAATATTATGTTATAATGATATATTTCGGGTTTTGCGCCTGCATCAGCACCATTTTGGGCTATATCGCCGGCGGGCAGTTTACCTAACAACACCTTTCCTGGGCAGGTTCCAGCGGTTAACCAGTACTTGGGTGCACCTACCTCCGTAAGAAACTGCCAACTTTTTCATATAAATGAGACACGGTCTGAGCGGGGCTCGAACCTGTGACCATCAGTGATGATAGGTTACAGTGGTATACAAGTTAGCGACCTTAACCACTCGACCATGGAGGCGGACTTCACAAATATAGAAATTTTATGTAAAACTTAAATAATTCATCAGACCTTTAGCAGCAAGAAGAGTATATGAATTATTTCATTTTATTTAAACTTTATTTATTTTACAACGATTGCAAAACAATGGTCATTCGTGTGGGAGGAAACTGGAGTACCAGGAGAAAACCCATCTTTACGATCTGGCAACCACCATACCGTCTCGCACCTCTGAGGTCCATTTTGAGAAGAATCATGATACTTACCCACTATCTTACTATGATCATATCTCAAATAATTGTTCCAATACTCGCCAGCCTTGTCAGAATCACTGAAAAATATAAACAACAGAAATAAGCATGCATAAAGGGTGAATAAATTATCAATAAACATGCGTAAAGGGTGAATAAATTATCAATAAACATGTATAAATGGCAAATAAATTATCAATAAACATGTATAAATTGCAAATAAATTATCAATAAACATGTATAAATTGCATATAAATTATCAATAAATATGTATAAATGGCATATAAATTATCAATAAATATGTATAAATGGCATATAAATTATCAATAAATATGTATAAATGGCAAATAAATTATCAATAAACATGTATAAATTGCAAATAAATTATCAATAAACATGTATAAATGGCATATAAATTATCAATAAATATGTATAAATGGCATATAAATTATCAATAAATATGTATAAATTGCTTATAAATTATCAATAAATATGTATAAATGGCATATAAATTATCAATAAATATGTATAAATTGCATATAAATTATCAATAAACATGTATAAATGGCATATAAATTATCAATAAACATGTATAAATTGCATATAAATTATCAATAAACATGTATAAACGGCGAATAAATTATCATTAAACATGTATAAATGGCATATAAATTATCAATAAACATGAATCAACACTCACAAAACAGCATCATCTGTCAACAACTGAATAAACTGTCAATAAGCTGCATCAGCTGTCTATCTGATTGATAGCAAGCAAGGGCTGTCTGGCCACTCAAAGATTGTTCATTCAGTTGCAGTCTATCACTCACACTCACACCAGACAGGGAGCACAGTTTGGATATTTCAAATCTATCTATATATAGGCCAACACACAACCATTATGTCTATTTATTAGTCATTATTATTTCCCAAATGTTTTTTTAAAAATTTATTTATTTTACAACGATTGCGAAGCAAGTTTTAACAACTTATATTAATCACTCTTGTTGGCACGGATGAAGGCGTAAATGTGGTCATTCATGTGGGAGGAAACCGGAGTACCCGGAGAATACCGATCTGGCGACCACCGTACCATCTCGCATACTTCGCGGCCCGAGGATCGAACCCGGGTTGCATCGGTGAGAAGCGAGCGCGCTAACCACTGCGCTAATCGGACAGACAATGTTTGCTTTGTTTGTTTATTTATAGAGTTTAACGTCGCACCAACAGTTTAGGTCATATGGTGACCCTCCTGCTGTTATTGGTGGAGGAGGATCCCAGGTGCCCTGCTAGACGTATTTCAGACGAGCACACGGGTAGAGCCACCAACCTTCCGCAAGCGAGCTGGACTAGCCAGCTACCTTCCTCACATGAATGCACAGACAGCGGCAAGTTATTGGAAGCCAACGATCGTAACCACTTGGCCACGCTGCCCACATTTAATTGCCAATAATTGATCATTTTGTATGGTAAGAAATGCCGTAAAAGCAAACTGTGCACCCTAGAACTATTCATTCCCCACCTGAATAATGGTGGCACACATTTAACTATTCATTCCCCACCTGAATAATGGTGGCACACATTTAACTATTAATTCCCCGCCTGAATAATGGTGGCACACATTTAACTATTCATTCCCCACCTGAATAATGCTGGCACACATTTAACTATTCATTCCCCACCTGAATAATGCTGGCACACATTTAACTATTCATTCCCCACCTGAATAATGCTGGCACACATTTAACTTATTCATTCCCCACCTGAATAATGCTGGCACACATTTAAAATTCTTAGGTAATTAGTACTTATTACTAAATCTTGTTAATATTTCATTTCAAAATCCATTTCATGCATGACAAAGTTTGGAAAAATTGTTTTAGTAACAATAACAACCTACTTAAAATTTGCTTCGACTTAACATTGCCGAGATGAATATTTAGCAATTAACATTTGGACTGGAGGTTGTGCGCATAGATAGACCTACGATAACATATTGTCATGAAATTACTTCATAAAAAAGCTTTTAATATTTATTTGAAATTAATGGAGCAAAAACAGATCTGACGTGTATCTTGATTCGGCAGTATTTGATACTACGAAAAGAGTAGAAAGATGTAAGTGTACAGGCTGAAAGAAATGGTGCATCTTGATTCGGCAGTATTTGATACTACGAAAAGAGTAGAAAGATGTAAGTGTACAGGCTGAAAGAAATGTTTTACAAAAATGTTTGTATTTATTACTTTATACAATCCTGAGACGGTCAAGAAAACAATACCAAAGCATTACAGTACCACTGTAACATATTTATAAACTATCCATTGCAAACAAGCTCCCATAAAATGCAGTATATTCCCGGCCATAGGTTGACCTTTTCTCATCCAGTAATGTGATGAAAGTACTAGGTCCACTTATGGACGAGAAACAAATAATTTGAAGGAAAATAAACATTTTGTTGGAACTTTATTTTTGTCTGTTTTATTTGATTAAATATATGTTATATTTATGTTATATTTCGGGTTTAACGCCTGCATCAGCACCATTTTGGGCTATATCGCCGGCGGGCAGTTTACCTAACCACACCTTTCAGGGGCAGGCTCCAGCGGTTAACCAGTACTTGGGTGCACCAACCTCCGTAAGAAACTGCCAACTTTTTCATATAAATGAGACACGGCCTGAGCGGGGCTCGAACCCGTGACCATCAGTGATGATAGGTTACAGTGGTATACAAGTCAGCGACCTTAATCACTCGACCACAGAGGCGGACTTGATTAAATATAACAATTTGCTTAGACAATTAATTATTTACATTATAAACCATAGAAAAGCTAATAAACAAACATCGTAAATTATTGTTGTGCATCAGAGCATTTTTGTATGATTTGTAATGGAATAAAGTCAACCACATAATCTCAAATTGAGCTCAGTTTCATTAAAAAATGAGATAAAAAATACATTGCTGTAATGAATGCCAAAGGTCTACAAAGTACCCCCTCCCCGACTTATGGAAGGATCCAGCTTAAAACAAGCATTTTCAAGACAAAATTGAACCCTCGACTTATAGCCGAGACGAACTTAAAAGCCGGGAATATACGGTATTATGCATATACAGAAATAACTTCATTCCTGCAACATGAAATTAACTCTATTAACTTGCATCAATCATAACAACCATAGAGTAAGCAATGTGAGATAGAGAAGCGGTGTATGGTGTATGAATGATATAGCACTTACGGTATTACAATGCTCACCGTCTCACTACAAGCACTGGCAGGGGGCTTCTAAATCAATTAAGTGTCATCTAATAACATCGATATACCCTGTCCCCCTAGGGGAACGCCAATAACATGAACAGTCTTGTTTTACAGGGATAATGTACCACACAACAATTTGGTTTATAAATCGCAATAAATACATATAAACAATGTACCACTGCTACATATACACAGCTAGGATTTGGATAGGACATATCACAAATCTACACGTAAAATTTCAAAACTAGTCATGAAACTGATTTAGTTTATACAAATTTAGTTTAGCTCGATTGCGAAACAAGTTCTTACACAACTTATATTAATCACTCTCGAGACATCATTCCTGATGGAATCCATCGCCATGAGGGAGAGGAGGCAATGTGGAATTTAAATGCCTTGCCTAAGGGCACAATCGTAACTGCTCCAGCGGAGGCTCAAACTGATTTGATTAACCATATTTTAGTGCATGTGTAATACATTCGACAATGCAATATTACATACGAGCATGAATCAAGATGTGAAATAAGCTAACAGATTATAAGGCATATAAATACATTTGTGTAACATAGCAAAAGGGTCACGCCATAAGCTATAACCAACATTAGAAAACAGCCCTGCCCTATAGCCATGAAACTGAAAGCATTGGTTTGGACGGTGTGAGACGATGTATTTTAAAGATTAATTTACAAATTATAAGGATTATTCTCTTAACCAATCAAAATCCTTCCCTGCGGTTATTACACGTGTGTACATATAAGAAATTATGAGATGGTGTTATTACACTGAATACAGGTAAAGTTAAACATGTATACAGTCAAACCTGTGTTGGCGGTCACCTCTATTAAGCAGCCAACAACCTGTATTAAGCACCCAGTTTCAAGATACCAAATATGTTGTTTTATTATACATTTGATTCTATTAAGCAGCCACCTGTGTTCAGCAGCCACTTTCTGTGACTCTCTTGGCTGGCTGCTTAACCATCTCCTTCATAGAGATTTAGGTTAATATACTGTTATACCTCCATACAAACAACAGCCATTAGCTATCATGCATGGATAAGTACTCCATACAAACAACAGCCATTTAGCTATCATGCAGTGGATAAGTAGTTGCAATATCTATCCCACCTCCATAGATATTACTGGGACTACATGAGATTCTGGCCTTTATTATGAGCATTGGTTTGGCTACTACATTGTCAATGTATGTCGTATTGGTAATGGCGTCAAGAGGTGCTTCTATAAAGGAAAGGGTTTAAGACAGATTTGACTGTACTGTATGATATCTGTCGAGATAGAGTAACATACTAATTACAATATGAGAAAGTGCAAGAAAATAGATAGCATGGTGTGCAAAGGAAACAACGATAAACATAGAGGAAACAACTTAAAGAGGACCTACATACTTTTAGGGAGTATTCAGGGGCAGTAACTGACCGATGTCTATCATTGTTTAGGGAGTATTCAGGGGCAGTAACTGACCGATGTCTCTCATTGTTTAGGGAGTATTCAGGGGCAATAACTGACCGATGTCTCTCATTGTTTAGGAAGTATTCAGGGGCAGTAACTGACCGATGTCTCTCATTGTTTAGGGAGTATTCAGGGGCAGTAACTGACCGATGTCTCTCATTGTTTAGGGAGTATTCAGGGGCAGTAACTGACCGATGTCTCTCATTGTTTAGGGAGTATTCAGGGGCAGTAACTGACCGATGTCTCTCATTGCTTAGGGAGTATTCAGGGGCAGTAACTGACCGATGTCTTTCATTGTTTAGGGAGTATTCAGGGGCAGTAACTGACCGATGTCTCTCATTGTTTAGGGAGTATTCAGGGGCAGTAACTGACCGATGTCTCTCATTGTTTAGGGAGTATTCAGGGGCAGTAACTGACCGATGTCTCTCATTGTTTAGGGAGTATTCAGGGGCAGTAACTGACCGATGTCTCTCATTGTTTAGGGAGTATTCAGGGGCAGTAACTGACCGATGTCTCTCATTGTTTAGGGAGTATTCAGGGGCAGTAACTGACCGATGTCTCTCATTGTTTAGGGAGTATTCAGGGGCAGTAACTGACCGATGTCTCTCATTGCTTAGGGAGTATTCAGGGGCAGTAACTGAGCGATGTCTTTCATTGTTTAGGAGGTATTCAGGGGCAGTAACTGACCGATGTCTTTCATTGTTTTGGGAGTATTCAGGGGCAGTAACTGAGTGATGTCTTTCATTGTTTAGGGAGTATTCAGGGGCAGTAACTGACCGATGTCTCTCATTGTTTAGGGAGTATTCAGGGGCAGTAACTGACCGATGTCTTTCATTGTTTAGGGAGTATTCAGGGGCAGTAACTGACCGATGTCTCTCATTGTTTAGGGAGTATTCAGGGGCAGTAACTGACCGATGTCTTTCATTGTTTTGGGAGTATTCAGGGGCAGTAACTGACCGATGTCTCTCATTGTTTAGGGAGTATTCAGGGGCAGTAACTGACCGATGTCTTTCATTGTTTTGGGAGTATTCAGGGGCAGTAACTGAGCGATGTCTTTCATTGTTTAGGAAGTATTCAGGGGCAGTAACTGACCGATGTCTCTCATTGTTTAGGGAGTATTCAGGGGCAGTAACTGACCGATGTCTCTCTTTGTTTAGGGAGTATTCAGGGGCAGTAACTGACCGATGTCTTTCATTGTTTAGGGAGTATTCAGGGGCAGTAACTGACCGATGTCTCTCATTGTTTAGGGAGTATTCAGGGGCAGTAACTGACCGATGTCTCTCATTGTTTAGGGAGTATTCAGGGGCAGTAACTGACCGATGTCTCTCATTGTTTAGGGGAGTATTCAGGGGCAGTAACTGACCGATGTCTCTCATTGTGCAACAATGAACTATTGTAACATGTTGTACCTGGTAAAGTGATCGTCATTAATCTGTTGTGGTTTTGGTTTCTGCGTGACTTTATTCACATCCTCGTGTAGACCTTCCAGTAAATACCGTAAAAACTCCTGCGCGTCCTGCTGTCTGAAAACACAAGGAACAGCATCATTCCTTTAAGCATTTCTCACATACTACTATATCAAAGTTTCAAACAAATATTTTTGATGGGTAAAATATTTCTGAAAACGTAACATTTATCTTGCCAAAATTTCAATGCCACTATTGAGGGGGGGGGGGGGAATTGTTAGGGGGCAGGGAACAACACAAAATAAGAGTTAAAATGCACATTACAACCATTAAATGCAACATTTGAATAGAAGGAGTGCTTTATAATGGGCCAGTGTATACTAGACACAATTTTGTTTTAGGGAGAAGTCCCAGAGGGCGAAGTCAGGGTCCCTAGGGTGACAATTTCGCCCACATCGCCCTAGAGAATGATCCCTGGGCTATAGCTGAGAAGACAACCCACGGAATAAGGTCATATTTGCGAGAATGACAGAGCCATGGGTGAGGCTATATTCGAGCAAATGACATTGATTGCTTGAGAGCAAATTTGATCAAATAATCACCTGCAATAGTGACATGGGAGTAGCAGGGAGATTGAATCTTATACAAGCTTAAAAGCACTCAATTTTGGTATTAAAATCACCATACAAAACTACACCCCAAATATGTATCTTTGAAACACATCAGTCAATCTGTTTTCAATTATGTAAAATAATTCTAAGAAATTGATGACTTACTGATATCCGGAGAATCTCGGTGCAAACTTCTGTATCTGCGATTTGAATGAATTAGGTGTGACGTATGCACTACTCTTGTCCTTCCAAAATGATGTTATCAAATTTGCATACGCTGAAATAATCACAAAATATAATACAAGTATACATGTAAATGTTTGTTATGTTATTTTTCGGGTTTTACGCCTGCATCAGCACCATTTTGGGCTATATCGCCGGCGGACAGTTTACCTAACAACACCTTTCATGGGCAGGCTCCAGCGGTTAACCAGTACTTGGGTGCACCAACCTCCGTAAGAAACTGCCAACTCGAACCCATGACCATCAGTGATGATAGGTTACAGTGGTATACAAGTCAGCGACCATAACCACTCGACCACGGAGGCGGACCGTAAATGTTTGAATAGGATATTGTTAAATGTGGAAGTGTTATCAAACAGTAATAAATGGCTACCGTATGTGTTACACAGAATGTGTGTTATTCCAAGTAGTGGGGTGATT
This sequence comes from Archivesica marissinica, assembly GCA_014843695.1. NCBI lineage: Eukaryota > Metazoa > Mollusca > Bivalvia > Venerida > Vesicomyidae > Archivesica > Archivesica marissinica. Next base: position 72,405,196 of record CM026386.1, on the reverse strand, counting down.
ACATGTAGAAAGCGCAATAATCACTTTCATTTCAAATTCCAAGAACAATTTTGAAGATCTGGGTTTTTAAAAATTAAAATAATTATGTAAATTACCTATATTTATAGACAATTATCTAGAAAATCATAAATAAGTTTGTAACTTATGGATTACTAAATTAAACACCATGTTAAATTTACATACTGGTATGAATTATAGTTTCATTTTTCCATTAAATTTTTCTTTTTTTAAACAACCTTGGGAATTATACTCTAAGTTTGTTTACTAGGTCAAACACGAAAACTAAATGTAGCTTTAATAAAGACAAGTGATTAGACACAATTTGTGAAATACATTTATATAAAAAAAAACAGATTTAAATGTAGCTGGAAGAGCATTATATGAAATTATACTACGCTTAAAATTTATTTACATTACAACGATTGCGAAGCAAGTTTTAACAAACTTATATTAATCACTCTCGTTGGCACCAATGAAAGCGTAAAATTTAATGTTGTCATTCGTGTGGTAGGAAACCGGAGTACCCGGAGAAAACCCACCTGTCCGAACTGGTGACCACCGTACAATCTCACATATTTCCCGGTCTGAGGATCGACAAATTATACTAGATATCACCCGCCATGATGAGCAGACAACTCGGACGAGTGGAAATTTGCAGCCTCACTAGATATCACCTGCCATGATGAGCAGACAACTCGGACGAGTGGAAATTTGCAGCCTCACTAGATATCACCCGCCATGATGAGCAGACAACTCGGACGAGTGGAATTTTCGAACCTTTGTGTTTTTTTGTAATAAGGCACTGTAATCATAACTGACAAACTTACCAATTATTAAGGCCCCTTTTAATTTACTGGTAGTCTTATTTTTATCGAGGATATAGTCCTCCATGAGTGTGTACTCCAGCAGAGGTTTGGTATTGCTGAGGCATTGTAACACAGAGTTCATAAAACACTGAAATATAAAACATGCAATATTATACAACAGACCGATCAGTAATCCAGTGGGTAACATGCTGGACTGGTAATCCAGGGATCGCAGGTTCGATCACCCTGTCTGACCCTAATAAAATTAACAGTCTTTAAACAGAGGTCTAGTGTCGGTGCTTATATATTAACAGTCTTTAAACAGAGGTCTAGTGTCGGTGCTTATATATTAACAGTCTTTAAACAGAGGTCTAGTGTCGGTGCTTTACACTGTGCACGTAAAAGAACCAGAGGAGACTCTGGAATGGGTCTCTGTCTGTATCATTGCACTATCCTCCAAAAATCTAAAATGACTAATCTCTTGAGGAGGCGTCGCTCATATGGGCAACGATATATAAACGTAAAACACACAACATGCAATATAGTAATAAAAGATTTCATATTGTAATTAAACAGAAATGGCCGATTACCAAACTGAGCTAAGCTTTCCTCAAATTAAAACTTTTAACAATGTCTGCTCAAGAATTGGGACAGAACAGAGTTGCTACATGGCTTTGCTAAGGGATACAGTTTTGTTTTACAAAAATGCCCATTTACACAAAGAGAAACATGGTTGAACTGAGGTCAAAATTTAAGCTTGCTACAGGGTTTACAAGAAATTTATTAAATTTGTCGTAGTGATGTGGTGTTTTTGAGTGATCGTCAATTATCGAAAAGGAAAACCCCAAAAGGTTTTATCACAATAAAAACTTGAGGACAAATTTTAACAAATATGGGTTCTTTTTCCTTTTGATAATTGTCGATAACTTTCAAAAACACCACATCACTACGACAAATTAAATCAACTGTAACAACAGTGTTTGTGAGATATTAAGCTTAGGTTGGAATTGACTTTTCTCCAACCTCAAACTCGTGCTGTTTGATTGGTTGAATCCCGGGCAAAACTCAGACTTGACCAATCACATCACTTGAGATTTGAGAAAGTGTTATAACCCCGAACCCAAATTATCGAGATTTCATCAAAATGTATCTTATACCCAGGATGCAAAATATTGGGTTAAAAAGAAGAGTTACTGTGTTATTTAGTTGTTATAAGGTTAATTTGACACAGTGTCATAGTATTCCAACAGAAAAGGTCAATTAAGGAAAGGAACCAAATTAAAACGTGTGACAAAAATCCAATGAAAAAAATCAACATGCCATTGTGTGTTCAAGCCATTGTGTGTACAAGCCTATTGTTTTAATACATGGAAAATAACCCATTAAATTCATGGAATGCACAAGATAGTAAATGAGAGACTCTATAGGATCAGGTCATGAGGTATACAGGTATATATAATTACAGATATATCTGGCACTAGCAATAAACAATGAGCTATTACACATGCATGCATGAACCACTGCCAAAACATCAATCCATGGTGTAACAAGAAAATGGTTTTACACATGGTTCCCTCTTGTGCAACCACTACAGCATATTTAATGTATCCCTTGTAATTATGCACTCGACACTCGTGGGACAACGATATTCCACCCCGAGTGGTCAGAATATGTTGCTACAAATGGTCAGAACATGTCGTTACAAATGGTTAGAATATGTCGCTACAAATGGTCAGAATAGGTTGTAACAAATGGTCAGAATATGTCGTTACAAATGGTCAGAATATGTCGTTACAAATGGTCAGAATATGTCGTTACAAATGGTCAGAATATGTTTTACAAATGGTCAGAATATGTTGTTACAAATGGTCAGAATATGTTGTTACAAATGGCCAGAATATGTCATTACAAATGGTCAGAATATGTTGTTACAAATGGTCAGAATATGTTGTTACAAATGGCCAGAATATGTTGTTACAAATGGTCAGAATATGTTGTTACAAATGGTCAGAATATGTTGTTACAAATGGCCAGAATATGTCATTACAAATGGTCAGAATATGTTGTTACAAATGGTCAGAATATGTTGTTACAAATGGCCAGAATATGTTGTTACAAATGGTCAGAATATGTTGTTACAAATGGTCAGAATATGTTGTTACAAATGGCCAGAATATGTCATTACAAATGGTCAGAATATGTTGTTACAAATGGTCAGAATATGTTGTTACAAATGGCCAGAATATGTTGTTACAAATGGTCAGAATATGTTGTTACAAATGGTCAGAATATGTTGTTACAAATGGCCAGAATATGTCATTACAAATGGTCAGAATATGTTGTTACAAATGGTCAGAATATGTTGTTACAAATGGCCAGAATATGTTGTTACAAATGGTCAGAATATGTTGTTACAAATGGTCAGAATATGTTGTTACAAATGGTCAGAATATGTCGTTACTAATGGTCAGAATATGTTGTTACAAACGAGGCTCTGCAGAGTTTCTGACAACCTATTCTGGACACGAGGGTGGAATATCACATGTTTTATTGCCAAGGGAGAAGAACTATATAAGTTTTCTTTCGTTCTAATCCCTTTCAGTCTACTGTTGTTAAATTATATGCAAAATGTTCATTTCTTGATTACATGTACAAATACTGAAATAAATAATGTTTAAACAAAAAACCCAAAAAAACTGGGTTAATCCGAGAGGAAAATGTCAACTTATTTCCTGCTGAACCAATCTTTGTTTCACTGACAATTATTTCATCCAACCGTATCACGAGTGTGCGTATGTACCTACCTGAATAAAATAGCCCAATTGTCGAGCAAAAATGGTATAAATGTTGAAAATAGACAATAATTATTTTCTCGAATCAAATTTGTTCAGTTTTACATATTAACCCTTTCCCTCATAGAAGTGTGTGTTTTACGCTTATTTATCGTCGCTACCGGTTGCCCATATGAGCGACGCCTCCTGAAGAGATTAGTTATTTTAGATTTTGGAGGATAGTGCATGATACAGACAGAGACACATTCCAGAATCTCCTCTGGTTCTTTTACATGCACGGTGTAAAGCACCGACACGAGACCTCGGTTTAACATCCCATCTGAAAGACTGTTAATTTTATTATGGTCAGACGGGGGATCGAACCTGCGATCCCTGGATTACCAGTCCAGCGTGTTACCACTGGACTACAGATCCGTCTGTTCCCTCATAGAAGCACCTCATGACGCCATTTCTAATACGACATACATTGACAATGTTGTAGCCAAACCAATTTTCATAATTAAAGTCAGAATCTCATGTAGTCCTAGTAATATCTATGGAGGAGGGATATATATGCTGACTACTTATCCACTGCCTGATAGCTAAATGGCTGTCGTTTGTATGGAGATATAATATTATATTAACCTAAATCTCTATGAAGGAAAGGGTTAAATATATATTTTTGGATTTTAGCAATATAATGATTCTGAAACGCTATCAACAATGAAAGCACCAATACAATATCACTATACCACATGAGAGTTAAAGACAAGTGTCACATGCATGGAGTTAACCCTTTCAACACCACAGACCTCTAAATTGGCTTACAAAAAAGTGTAGATCCAGATGAGCCGGCTCGTGACGAGCCGTCTCATCAGGATCTGCACTTTTTTCAAGTAATATAACTATTTTTAGAAAAAAAATTACCCATTTTGATAAATGAACTGATCCAAATGTAATTTTGTTATTAATTTATTGGTCTAAAAATATCATGGACCAGGTGTTGAATGGGTTAAGGATAATGAAATTCCGCATGGGCAGAGCTAGCTGCAAATATGTTGCATGGCTAGGTGTGCGAGAAATTAATATCGCTTTGTTTTAATTTGGATGGAAGCCCAGTTTGATAAAACTTATAATGTTCTAAATGCCTGTGGTAATAAACACCTCATACCTTCAATGTAAACATTCAAAATATTTCCTACTGCTGTAAACTCTTAACCAGTTTAATAAGTTTAACATGCACATTTATTGAAGAGATATCCTATCAGGGCAGTAGCGTGTGGTGCTCCCCCCCAATGGATGCATATTTAAGACAGGAACATTTAGAATGGGCCTCGTCAGCATCAGTATCACAGTGCAAGCTGATAGCAGTGCTCACGCTAGAGGACGATTCTGGCGAAGTGGTCGCTTTATTTCCCACCACTTCGCCGACAATAGACATCAGGGCGACATCCATTTCGCCTTATTTCTGGATGGTATAATTGCTAATTAATGGTAATATGTTTTGTCTTTATCATAGTATTAGTAATTCTATCTAACAGCATTACATCGTTGGCTCGGATGAAAGTGTAAATGTGGTCCCAGAGTCCTCGGAAAAAACCCCACCTGTCTGATCTGGCGACCACCGTACCATCTCACATACTTCCCGGTCCGAGGATCGAACCCGGGTCGCATTGGTTTGACCCCTTACGATCCAGTTTTTATTGTATTTTTTTCGCATAAATTTAATTTTAATTCTTTGGAACTGTCAAAATAAATCTTATGCATGTGTGTAAGCCTAGATACACACCTGTTGGTGTTCATTGCTAATTGTTTTACAGAGAAAACATGAAGAATTTACATTTATTTAACCCATTCAACACCAAGTAACTCGTGACGAGCCGTCTCATCTGGATCTACACTTTTTTGTAAGCCAATTTAGAGGTCTGTGGTGTTGAAAGGGTTAACCTAAAACTGAGTTTTAGCATTCTAATTTACAAGACAATTTTACAGAAAAATTGATACTTTAGTGGGTGTTTTGTGCTTCATGTGGTGTAGATGATACTCGAGTGGGTGCTTTGTGCTTCATGTGGTGTAGATGATACTCGAGTGGGTGCTTTGTGCTTCATGTGGTGTAGATGATACTCGAGTGGGTTGTTTTGTGCTTCATGTGGTGTAGATGATACTCGAGTGGGTTGTTTTGTGCTTCATGTGGTGTAACCAGGAGGTTAGTATAGTATAGTAGTTATCAACACAGTATTTAAGATAATATATCAAACACAAGAAGTTTTCAGTGAATCACTCCATCCCATAAATGAGACATTTTAGCTAAGGTATATTCATTCCCCTGTGTGAGTCACCATGAAGGTATGTGTGTTTCCAGATAATTCAATGATGTACCTGTACAGTTGCTTACAAGCTGCATCCATATGTGCACAAAACTGACAGAAGTGACTAGTAAATTAAGAATATAGAGATTAGATTACTAAATGAGATTTTTCGGATAGCAATAAAATTTCCAAATTCTCTTTCAATCTTGATTATATTTTAGGCTTAACCCATTTCATTCTGGATACCATTCAAACAGTATTTGCAAAGAACATAGAGCCAGATCAGTTGCTATGGAACGTGCCGTCTGATCAGGCTCTATGCTGTTTGCTATTCAGATAATCTTGCAAACAACATAGATCCTGATCAGCATGTAGCGTCACGCTGCGGCTGATCTGGATCTATGATGTTTTCAAAAGCCTTTAAATGTATCCAGAATGAAATGGGTTAAGTTGCCAACACATACCCCAAGTTCATCGAATGCATCTGGATAACATTTTGTTCTCATCTGAATATTGATTTTTAAAACATTCAATAATTATTGTTGTGGTTCTGTGAAAATTGAGTCTATATCCACAAAGAATTTTCCTCTCTTTACTTGGGAGTTAACACCTCACATCATATATCCACAAAGAATTTTCCTCTCTTTACTTGGGAGCTAACACCTCACATCATATATCAACACAGAATTTTCCTCTCTTTACTTGGGAGCTAACACCTCACATCAAATATCCACAAAGAATTTTCCTCTCTTTACTTGGGAGCTAACACCTCACATCATATATCAACACAGAATTTGCCTCTCTTTACTTGGGAGTTAACACCTCACATCATATATCCACAAAGAATTTTCCTCTCTTTACTTGGGAGCTAACACCTCACATCATATATCAACACAGAATTTTCCTCTCTTTACTTGGGAGTTAACACCTCACATCATATATCCACAAAGAATTTGCCTCTCTTTACTTGGGAGTTAACACCTCACATCATATATCCACAAAGAATTTGCCTCTCTTTACTTGGGAGCTAACACCTCACATCATATATCCACAAAGAATTTGCCTCTCTTTACTTGGGAGCTAACACCTCACATCATATATCCACAAAGAATTTGCCTCTCTTTACTTGGGAGTTAACACCTCACATCATATATCCACACAGAATTTGCCTCTCTTTACTTGGGAGCTAACACCTCACATCCTTGCCTAAGGGCACAATCGTAACAGTTCCAGCAGGGCTTTAACTCCAGGCTTTTCGCACCTGAAGCGAATGCGCTACCACTGCGCTATCATGACTACTAGATGAATATAAAAGGAGTGCTAATATTATTTTGTGGCTTTACGGATATAATGATACACACAGACGAATCTGTAATCCAGTGGTTAACACGTTGGACTGGTAATCCAGGGATCGCAGGTTCGATCCCACCCGTCTGACCCTAATAAAATTAACAGTCTTTCAGATGGGACTTTAAACCGAGGTCTCGTGTCGGTGCTTTACACCGTGCACGTAAAAGAACCAGAGGAGACTCTGGAATGGGTCTCTATCTGTATCAATGCACTATCCTCCAAAAATCTAAAATGACTAATCTCTTCAGGATGTGTCGCTTATATGGGCAACCGGTAGCGACAATTTTGGCTTTTTTGCGATGTGATGTCTCTTTAACCCTTTCAACACTACAGATCTCTAAATAGGCTTACAAAAAGTGTAGATCCAGATGAGCCAGCTCATCACATCTCATCAGGATCTGCACTTTTTGCCAGTAATATTACTATTTTTAGACAAAATTACCCATTTTGATAAATGAACTGGTCCAAATGTAATTTTCTTATTAATTAATTTATTGGTCTAAAAATATAATGGATCAGTCCATGTTAGTTAAATTTACTTGGTGTTATTTTTTATACAAATTTATTTTAGCTCGATTGCGAAACAAGTTATTTCAACTTATATTAATCACTCTCGAGACCTCATTCCTGATGGAATCCATCGCCACGAGGGAGAGAGAAGAAGCAACGTGGAATTTATATTTGGTGTTGAATAGATTATGGAATTATAGCTATGATAACACAGAATACTTACGGTATTGCCAATATTTCTCAGGCCCACTTTCCCGCCATAATTATACTTCGTAGTTCCCTGAAAACATCAATACATGTATATTAGACAAAATGTAAATATTTGTTTGGGAATGAAAGTCAGTAAATATATATGTTGAATTGTTCCATTTATGTCAAACCCCTTGCGACGACATAGACATGCTTTCCTGGGAAGACTTAGCCGACCTATATGTAAGCGGTTAACTAGTATTAAGCAATGTGTGTGAGATCTGTGCCTTGCTCAATGACACTACATAGATGGCCTGACCGAGTATCAAACCTGGGACCGTTCCATTTCAAATCCAATGCTCTACCACTGGACGACGGACGGCACAAAGTAACTGTAAAAATTGGAAGGTCCTAAACCCAGATGCAAAAGCTCAGCAAACTAGTGTCTAATTCTGATAACAAAATTACAGCACTACACATCCAGAGGCAGGCTGATCTGGTTGCATCCAAGACACACCAGTGACCTTGGTCCAGAGGTTATTATATGAATCATGATTGGGAAAAAGTTACCTGTACCGAAAGTACCAACATGTATATTGACTCTTGAAAAATCCAGCTCGACTCTTTAGTTTAAACCAATTTATTTTAGCTTGATTGTGAAACAAGTTCTTACAACTTATATTAATCACTCTCGAGACCTCATTCCTGATGGAATCAGTCGCCACGAGGGAGAGAAGAGGCAATGTGGAATTTAAATGCATTGCCTAACGGCTCCAGCGGGGCTCGAACTCCGGACCTTTCGAACCTGAAGCAAACGCGCATCCACTGTGCTATAGCTCGACTCTTTTGAGATTTTGACCTCAAGGGTCATTGACTCTTGACTTTCAAAGTCTAGTGAACACCCTTGGTTTTTATTTTTATTACTTTTCCAATCAATTTACAATGCAAATTGATTAAAACATGTCAAAAGTGTGTGATGTCAGTCTTGCTGAGCTGAGCACAGATCTAACTTTGGCGGGGAAAAGGAAATGCAAAATTTAAAACATTGCCAATACAAAACTCCTTGAAAAATGCTAACATTTATATTGCTCTATACAGTACACATTAAACTTCTCCTTTGTACACATGAAGCTTCTCTCTTGCATACATTAAACTTCTCCCTTGCAACATTAAAATTCTTCCTTGCATACACTAAACTTCTCCCTTGCAACATTAAACTTCTCCCTTGCATACACTAAACTTCTCCTTTGCCTATATCCAACTTTTCCCTAGCATACATTAAGCTTCTCCCTTACATTTTGTATATACATTAAGTTTCTCCCTTGTATACCTTCTCCCGTTTATGTATACATTAAGATTCTCTCTTGCATACATAAAACTGCTCCTTGTACACATTAAACTCCCCACTTGTATACATTAAGCTTCTCCCTTAAATACATTAAACTTCTCCTTTGAATACATTAAGCTTCTCCCTTAAATACATTACGTTTCTCCCTTGCAATATTAAAACTTCTCCCTTGCATACACTAAACTTCTCTCTTGCCTATATTAAACTTTTCCCTCAAATACATTAAGCTTCTCCCTTAAATACATTAAACTTCTCCCATGTATGTATACATTAAGCATCTCCCTTGCATGTATACATTAAACTTCTCGCTTGTATGTATACATTAAACTTCTCCCTTGTATGCATACATTAAGCTTCTCCCTTGTATGTATACATTAAGCTTCTCCCTTGTATGTATACATTAAGCTTCTCCCTTGTATGTATACATTAAACTTCTCCCTTGTATGTATACATTAAGCTTCTCCCTTGTATGTATACATTAAACTTCTCCCTTGTATGTATACATTAAGCTTCTCCCTTGTATGTATACATTAAGCTTCTCCCTTGTATGTATACATTAAACTTCTCCATTGTATGCATACATTAAACTTCTTCCTTGTATGTATACATTAAACTTCTCCCTTGTATGCATACATTAAGCTTCTCCCTTGTATGTATACATTAAGCTTCTCCCTTGTATGTATACATTAAACTTCTCCCTTGTATGTATACATTAAGCTTCTCCCTTGTATGTATACATTAAACTTCTCCCTTGTATGTATACATTAAGCTTCTCCCTTGTATGTATACATTAAGCTTCTCCCTTGTATGTATACATTAAACTTCTCCATTGTATGCATACATTAAGCTTCTCCCTTGTATGTATACATTAAACTTCTCCCTTAAATACATTAAACTTCTTCCTTGTATGTATACATTAAACTTCTCCCTTAAATACATTAAACTTCTTCCTTGTATGTATACATTAAACTTCTCCCTTAAATACATTAAACTTCTTCCTTGTATGTATACATTAAACTTCTCCCTTGTATGTATACATTAAGCTTCTCCCTTGTATGCATACATTAAGCTTCTCCCTTGTATGTATACATTAAGCATCTCCCTTGTATGTATACATTAAACTTCTCCCTTGTATGTATACATTAAACTTCTCCCTTAAATACATTAAACTTCTTCCTTGTATGTATACATTAAACTTCTCCCTTAAATACATTAAACTTCTTCCTTGTATGTATACATTAAACTTCTCCCTTAAATACATTAAACTTCTTCCTTGTATGTATACATTAAACTTCTCCTTATTTCGAATGCTTGGATTAACCTATGTATATGGTATGCTTGGATTAACCTATGTACATGTATATGTATGCTTGGATTAACCTATGTATATGTATGCTTGGATTAACCTATGTACATGTATGCTTGGATTAACCTATGTACATGTATGCTTGGATTAACCTATGTACATGTATGCTTGGATTAACCTATGTACATGTATGCTTGGATTAACCTATGTACATGTACATGTATGCTTGGATTAACCTATGTACATGTATGCTTGGATTAACCTATGTACATGTATGCTTGGATTAACCTATGTACATGTCCTATGACTAAGAGAAACTTACGGTTGATATTGAGCTGCTGGAACTCTGTCTGGACAAGGGTTTCGTAGCTCCTATATCACTGATGCTCTCTTTTCGCTTGTTGTCATTATCTCTTTGAATACTTGGAGCACGACTTGTAATATCTCTATTTCTTGTTGTATAGACATCATCATTAGTGCCATTTGAAAGACGACTGACACGTGAGCCAGTTCGTATATTACTGTCATTGAGATTAGTTTCATGTCGGTCTTTCCTTGATTCTCGAGAAACGTAGAGACTATCATCCAAATCTATTGTTCGAGTAGGAGATTTAACACTATCATATCCGTTCAATTTAACGTTTGATAAACTGTCGGTCAATCGGTCTGTATGTGAAACACTTCGTGCGCGGATACTCCGAAGCGCTGTATCTTTCGTTGTACTATTGAATGCTGCTGTGTGAGGTGAGTACTGCCTCGTTAGAGAACCAATCGAAGGTGTATACTCATATTTAGAGCCATAAGAATGATCAGCCCGTAATGGACCCCCCCGCACAGTAGTAGGTTTTCTTGTATCACTTGATGTGTAAGAGCTAAGCTTTCTTCCTGTATGATCTAAAGGACCCGCACCAATGGGAAGAGGTCTGGAGATTGGGCGGCTTGTATTTGAAAAACTGTGCATGGAGGCAGTACTACCATATTTCCTCGTACTTGGATACGTGGAAATATTGCTACTGCCAGGCATCGTACCCAGACCGTATATCGGTACATTGCTGGTTCGATAACTCATCGATATGTTTCGTTTGGTATCCGTTCCACATTTGGTTAAAACACTATCCGAATTTTTTGGTAAATCTACATCTTGGTTGATCCAAACTTTAGATATTTAGATCTTCTTATCTGCAATGAAACAGAATAAGATAAAATACAGGCAAAAGACAATATAACAAAGATTAATATAGTAAAGCAACCACCAGTAATAATAATGAAGACATCATTCTTTAAATGATAATCCAATAATCCAATAATCACCGCATATGCAAACGATTCTGTCTAATATTTTCCAATAAACACAGTAGGCAATGAGAGACATCGGTCAGTTACTGCCCTTGAATACTCTCTAAAAGTAGATAGGTCCTATTAAGTGTTTTTTCTGTTTTCATCGTTGTTACCGTTGCACAACATGCGAGCAATTTTATTCCACTATCACTTCTTATGAGTTTTAAATTACTATATCTCGACAGATCTCATACAGTATATGCAATGGGTACTTATTTCTAAAAGAATATTTTCAGTTAATTAACACGATTTGGATATAATCACATTTATCATACCGCAACATCTGGTTAGTAACAGTAACAACAAAGGATTCTAACTAAAAGGACCTATTCACATATTGGAATAAATCAGACTTTATCTGTCAAGGGAGGTAATAGAAAATTAGAGATGTCTTTCATTGTCACTACCAGAGGTGATTCTGTTCAAGAATGCAGGATTGTCACAATCATGAAAAGTTGAGAGTTCATCAAGACAGAGATCTCGACAGGACCATTCAGTGCGTGCCACCCAAACATATAAATTTAATGTCCAAGTTAATTTAAAGTTTAAATTCCACGTTGCCTCTTCTCTCTCCCTCGTGGCGATGGATTCCATCAGGAATGAGGTCTCGAGAGTGATTTATATAAGTTGAAATAACTTGTTTCGCAATCGAGCTAAAATAAATTTGTATAAAAATTTAAAGTTAATAAACAGCTTTAATTGATGTCAACGTTAAATTTGATTTGAAAATTGATAAAAGAAATAAAATACTTACTGATACTTAGTGCAAAGATTAAACAATACTACTGGGTACTAAAATGAGTGCATCTTCTAAAGCACACGTCTGCTGACATGTACATTTTGTAAATATGGAAAATAATTATGCAAATGTGAACATGTCTATGCATCTTATAAATCGTTAACTAATTTATCATCTGAGATTTGCAATGTGTGCAAAAATGTATCGACTACTTACATAAAATATGACAAATCAAAGCCCCAAAATGCCAGATTGTGTAATAATTGTTGAAAGAATCAAGTTCATTAAATCAAACAACATTGTCATGATGACCCCGGGACGCCTACCTACCGTAATTTGCTATGTATAACGCACTATCACGTATAACGCGCACCCACTTTTTGGCACGAAAATCGGGGAAAAAAAGTAGTTCTGGTGTATACTGCGCACCGTAAAATATCATTTTCACAAATCTAAGCAAATGTTCAAAGTAAAGATGTGTATAGAGGTGGGGTATATTTGCAGGACGGATGGTTGAGGATGAGAATTCAAAATAATTCTGTAATCTCTAAATACTCAGCCTTCACTATTGCTGCTACATTTGTATCTCTCTCAATGTTTAGAGTTTAACGATGAGCTTCACCGTTATGATCTACATAATGCATGTTAACCTAATAGTGCAACACACATTGAAATTGTATCCTCGTATTTGCACAATGCATACTTCTGGGTGTATATCTCAAACCTGCATGTGTCAATAATATGGGTGTATATCTCAAACCCGCATGTGTCAATAATATGAGCATTTACAAGTAAAAGTGACACGATTATGAATTACCCAAGAGACATGGTCTTTTTCTAGCCAGATATTTATAAACTTTGAACCTTCATGTGAGAACAGTTTTCAAACATCGCCAGGCAAAATGTTTTGAACTTTGCTGACAAAAGATACAATAATTATTCTCCTCTTATGCCCTGTCAATTAGACTGCATTGTAGCACATGTAAGATCATGTAATTATGTGCATCTGTCTTTGTTGATTACAGACAAATCAAGACAATTGTTCGCACCTCAGAGCCTGCATGAGACCATTCCTTTGTGTTTGAATATTAATTGATTGAAAATAAACAAACAGTTATATGCAGTATATACAGTGAATTTTTATTTCAGAAAAAATACAATGAATTTGCTAATTTTATATTCGAATACGATACGTAGTCATCCCTATTTTAAACACAAAACTATTACCGACCAATGCAGTGTCAGGTAAGATTCCGCGTCGATTCATCACAAAATGTTAAATATCTTTCTTGCCAGATCGCCATAGTTTTTTGGCATTTCGTCACGAGAGATGTCTCTGTCCATTTTTATTTTGCTTCGCGAAGACAAGAGGAGTGTGATTAATCCGTCTGGTGTGTACTTATTGGTCCATTTATCATTGTTTGAAAATGTTTTGAAAATGTTACATTAAGCCTGCTATTAATGTTACGCATTCTTTCTTAATATTGTTTTGCTAGAAAACCCTGTTGTTTGCATACTTTTGCTCGCACTGTAGGAAATTTCTACAGTTAGATGAAAACTGTTGACGTCATTCCGCATTACTGGTTAACAACTTTTCTCAGTAACTAAGAAATCGATTTTGATCGAGATTTTTATGATTGAAGGCACTTAAAATTGTTTGCAAACTATTGGAGTCTGTTATGTACTGCAACGCCATGATACAGTTGAGTCCCATTCTGCCGAATTTTGTTGGCAGTCTGGACTATCTATCTATCTATCTATCTATCTATCTATCTGAATGAACAATTTGATATTAAACTAAATCTTATTTGGTTCACCGTAATGGCACGGAGATAAACATTTTCGTCTATTTCGAGTTCTATTTTTCGCAATAATCAAATATTCAAAATGGCCAATTTGGAATGGCGAAACTCTGCCATGAAATTTAAACGTTGATTTCATGTATGTGGCAAGAGACGTTATAGACTGTGCAGAATTCAAATAACGGTATGTGTGTTGATCTTGTTAACAATTTTAATTTATAAAAACGACTAGAATATAACATATGCTACGCGTAATTGAGGTTTAGCGTCTGGACCTTGAAAAATGCATAAATATTTAAGTCTAAATATTTGGACTATGTTCTAGACTGCGTTTACCAATCTTAATCGTGACTGATTGTTTGGCAGTAACAAGTGGAAATGTAGGGTATGAATAACTTATATAAACAAGACATCACCTGTGACTGTATCCCTCTACAAAATCGAATAGAATGCACTTTCCTAATAGTCATACTCATAGTGACCTAGGGCTAGGTTCTGTTTTGATAGATATTCTTCTTAATTGAGAAGTTGGGTAGGGAGTATTGAAAACAATCATTAAATAAGTGGTAATTTGTTTTATTTAGGGATATCACCCGATTTGTGTTACCCATGTACCGATAAAGTTCATGTGTCCCACAAAAACACCAAATAGGGTAACGTTAGGCGTCAACGTCGGTGTCGGATATCATTATCAATCATCGAAAAAATGCGGTTGTTACAACGCCCGCACCAATCCCCGAATATATTCTCAATCTTTTTGATGCACATATAATACGTCAAAAATAAGGGAAATGCAATATGGCGGGTTTCATGACGACCTCCACCGGAATAAGCAAAATATCGACAGTTTTCATCCGCTCACCTGTAAATAGGTTATGCAGGATCAGCCATCTTTATTACGACACTAGTTTCTGCGTGTCACTATGGTAACTATTTTGTTGTTTTCAGGAAATTGTTATTGATTAGCATTTTGTCAAATTCCAAAATATTCATTATAATTTACACTACTCACCATTCAATTTATACAATGTCTTTCTGAAAATAACATAATTTATTTTCTCACCATTGGAAACCTTACGTTTTATTCACTTCTATAAACGCTTACGAATGACATTTTGTGTTGTTATCGTCAATATTGACAGTGCGTATATAACTAACTTGATTTTCCGACTCAGGGATGTAAGACAACATACATTTACTGTGTGTGTCGTAAGGAACCGAAACTCCATTCTGATGCATTATCAACACTAGCACCACTAGGTGGCTCTAGTTACCGCTCCTGACATTTCGTCCACAAGAATGTCGATGGCATGATAATAGTTATAACGTTCATGTGCACTATATCAACACAAACTGGGGAACCAACTACTCGTGTTGTTACTATTTGCTGTGAGTTGGCATTTTTATTGCAATATTTGTATCGGTGAGTTGAGTATACAATCTATATGTATACATACACGTATGCCTACATATCACAATGCATTAAATAACCATTAAACTAATCGCAACATCGAAAAGCACGACATATAGTTAAATCTATATACAAAACTACTTATCCGATATTGAATAAAGATGTAACTAAAACAACCCTCAATCCTTAGAAAAAAAACAGAACTGGAACAAGCGACCAGCAAGCTAACAATTTGTGCCACTGACATAGCTACACGTTTCGCAACAATCGCAGCCCCACGTATATATATGTCCGCATTGTAGATAGCCAACGGGTGTGTAGCTTGAATTGTACATACTATTGTGGCTCACAATTTAGCCAATTTAGCTGTACATTCGTGGGAGAGGGTACTATCCGCGCACCTATACATGTACAAGGACAAAATACACTCAAGTGTTGGAGGTCTATTCTTTAATGAGAAGAAGAAGAAAGAAACAATAATGAATTGACCAACTATGTCATAGTGGATTTTAATATAGTTCGCATTTCTGAGAACCCCCAACCAAAACTCAAATTCTAAAAGTCCAAAGACGCGCAGCTAAGTTTTTCTATCATTATTATCTCAGCCTCCAACATGCTACAAACTTAATTGGAAATGCGCAGAACCCATACTAGACTCATTACCTATTACATGATAATATACAATGCATAGTAGCTATGTATCCCCAAGCAATCTTCTTATTCCAGCTGGTACAGGAACAAGACACAACAACACAGACACATGCATTTATATTCCAAACCAGACCCATGTAGCCACATACTGGTACAAGCACTCGTTCTACCCGAGAACTATTATACCGTTGTATCCACATTGCTTAGTACTGGTCAATCACTTAGGTCGGCTAAGCCTGCCCAGGAAAACATGTCCCCAGTGAGGGGTTTGACATTAAAGGAACATACATACATACATACCCACACACACACACACAACAAACACACACACACACACACACACCACACACACACACACACATCACACACACACACACACCACACACACACACCACACACCACACACACACACACACACACAACCCCACACAACACACACACACACCCACACACACACCACCACCACACACACACCACACACACACACCACGACCACACATACACACAAATACACACACACACATACACGCACACACACATACACACACACCACCACCACCACCACCACATACCCACACACACACACAACACACAAAGACACACACAAACACACACACACACACACATACACACACCACCACCACCACAACCACATACACACACACACACACAAACACACACACACACAATCACACACACAAACACACACACCACCACAACCACCACCACATACACAAATAACACCACCACCACCACATATATACCCTCACCACACACACCACAAACACACACGCCACCATCACACACACCACCATCACACACACGTCATCATCACACACACCACCAACACGACACACACCACCACCAAACACACACCACCACCACGAAACACACCACACACACACCACCACACACAAACCACCACCACACACACCACCACCACACAAACACACCACCACCACACACACCACACACACACCACCACAAAAAATCCACCACCACCACCACCATCACTCACACACCACCATGACCACACACACACACCACCACAACACACACACACACATACACACCATGACCACACACATACACATACACACCACCACCACCACCACATACATACCACCACCACCACCACCACCACACATACACACCACCATCACACACACCATAACCAAACACACACACCAGGATCACACACACGCGCATACACACACCACACATACACACACACTCAAACACACACACACACACACACACCACAACCACACACCACCTCACACACAC
>CM026386.1:72333034-72386379 GCA_014843695.1 Archivesica marissinica | reverse complement strand
TACACACAGGACCTCGATCTGGTTCTTATATGTACACACAGGACCTCGATTAGACGATCTGGTTCTTATATGTACACACAGGACCTCGATCTGGTTCTTATATGTACACACAGGACCTCGATTAGATGATCAGGTTCTTATATGTACACACAGGACCTCGATCTGGGTCTTATATGTACACACAGGACCTCGATCTGGTTCTTATATGTACACACAGGACCTCGATTAGACGATCAGGTTCTTATATGTACACACAGGACCTCGATTAGATGATCTGGTTCTTATATGTACACACAGGACCTCGATTAGATGATCTGGTTCTTATATGTACACACAGGACCTCGATTAGATGATCTGGTTCTTATATGTACACACAGGACCTCGATCTGGTTCTTATATGTACACACAGGACCTCGATCTGGTTCTTATATGTACACACAGGACCTCGATTAGACGATCTGGTTCTTATATGTACACACAGGACCTCGATTAGAGGATCTGGTTCTTATATGTACACACAGGACCTCGATCTGGTTCTTATATGTACACACAGGACCTCGATCTGGTTCTTATATGTACACACAGGACCTCGATTAGACGATCTGGTTCTTATATGTACACACAGGACCTCGATTAGAGATCTGGTTCTTATATGTACACACAGGACCTCGATCTGGTTCTTATATGTACACACAGGACCTCGATTAGATGATCTGGTTCTTATATGTACACACAGGACCTCGATTAGATGATCTGGTTCTTATATGTACACACAGGACCTCGATTAGAGGATCTGGTTCTTATATGTACACACAGGACCTCGATTAGAGGATCTGGTTCTTATATGTACACACAGGACCTCGATTAGATGATCAGGTTCTTATATGTACACACAGGACCTCGATTAGAGGATCTGGTTCTTATATGTACACACAGGACCTCGATTAGAGATCTGGTTCTTATATGTACACACAGGACCTCGATCTGGTTCTTATATGTACACACAGGACCTCGATTAGACGATCTGGTTCTTATATGTACACACAGGACCTCGATCTGGTTCTTATATGTACACACAGGACCTCGATTAGATGATCTGGTTCTTATATGTACACACAGGACCTCGATTAGATGATCTGGTTCTTATATGTACACACAGGACCTCGATTAGAGGATCTGGTTCTTATATGTACACACAGGACCTCGATTAGATGATCTGGTTCTTATATGTACACACAGGACCTCGATTAGATGATCTGGTTCTTATATGTACACACAGGACCTCGATTAGAGGATCTGGTTCTTATATGTACACACAGGACCTCGATTAGAGGATCTGGTTCTTATATGTACACACAGGACCTCGATCTGGTTCTTATATGTACACACAGGACCTCGATTAGATGATCTGGTTCTTATATGTACACACAGGACCTCGATTAGATGATCTGGTTCTTATATGTACACACAGGACCTCGATTAGATGATCTGGTTCTTATATGTACACACAGGACCTCGATCTGGTTCTTATATGTCACACAGGACCTCGATCTGGTTCTTATATGTACACACAGGACCTCGATTAGATGATCAGGTTCTTATATGTACACACAGGACCTCGATTAGAGATCTGGTTCTTATATGTACACACAGGACCTCGATTAGAGGATCTGGTTCTTATATGTACACACAGGACCTCGATCTGGTTCTTATATGTACACACAGGACCTCGATTAGACGATCTGGTTCTTATATGTACACACAGGACCTCGATCTGGTTCTTATATGTACACACAGGACCTCGATTAGATGATCTGGTTCTTATATGTACACACAGGACCTCGATTAGATGATCTGGTTCTTATATGTACACACAGGACCTCGATTAGAGGATCTGGTTCTTATATGTACACACAGGACCTCGATTAGAGGATCTGGTTCTTATATGTACACACAGGACCTCGATTAGATGATCTGGTTCTTATATGTACACACAGGACCTCGATTAGATGATCTGGTTCTTATATGTACACACAGGACCTCGATTAGATGATCTGGTTCTTATATGTACACACAGGACCTCGATTAGATGATCTGGTTCTTATATGTACACACAGGACCTCGATTAGATGATCTGGTTCTTATATGTACACACAGGACCTCGATTAGAGATCTGGTTCTTATATGTACACACAGGACCTCGATTAGAGGATCTGGTTCTTATATGTACACAGGACCTCGATTAGATGATCTGGTTCTTATATGTACACACAGGACCTCGATTAGAGGATCTGGTTCTTATATGTACACACAGGACCTCGATTAGAGGATCTGGTTCTTATATGTACACACAGGACCTCGATTAGAGATCTGGTTCTTATATGTACACACAGGACCTCGATCTGGTTCTTATATGTACACACAGGACCTCGATCTGGTTCTTATATGTACACACAGGACCTCGATTAGATGATCTGGTTCTTATATGTACACACAGGACCTCGATTAGATGATCTGGTTCTTATATGTACACACAGGACCTCGATTAGAGATCTGGTTCTTATATGTACACACAGGACCTCGATTAGATGATCTGGTTCTTATATGTACACACAGGACCTCGATCTGGTTCTTATATGTACACACAGGACCTCGATCTGGTTCTTATATGTACACACAGGACCTCGATTAGACGATCTGGTTCTTATATGTACACACAGGACCTCGATTAGATGATCTGGTTCTTATATGTACACACAGGACCTCGATCGGTTCTTATATGTGATCTGGTTCTTATATGTACACACAGGACCTCGATTAGATGATCTGGTTCTTATATGTACACACAGGACCTCGATTAGATGATCTGGTTCTTATATGTACACACAGGACCTCGATTAGATGATCTGGTTCTTATATGTACACACAGGACCTCGATCTGGTTCTTATATGTACACACAGGACCTCGATCTGGTTCTTATATGTACACACAGGACCTCGATTAGACGATCTGGTTCTTATATGTACACACAGGACCTCGATTAGAGGATCTGGTTCTTATATGTACACACAGGACCTCGATCTGGTTCTTATATGTACACACAGGACCTCGATTAGACGATCTGGTTCTTATATGTACACACAGGACCTCGATCTGGTTCTTATATGTACACACAGGACCTCGATCTGGTTCTTATATGTACACACAGGACCTCGATCTGGTTCTTATATGTACACACAGGACCTCGATCTGGTTCTTATATGTGCACACAGGACCTCGATCTGGTTCTTATATGTGCACACAGGACCTCGATTAGACGATCTGGTTCTTATATGTACACACAGGACCTCGATTAGAGGATCGGGTTCTTATATGTACACACAGGACCTCGATCTGGTTCTTATATGTACACACAGGACCTCGATTAGACGATCTGGTTCTTATATGTACACACAGGACCTCGATCTGGTTCTTATATGTACACACAGGACCTCGATTAGATGATCTGGTTCTTATATGTACACACAGGACCTCGATTAGATGATCTGGTTCTTATATGTACACACAGGACCTCGATTAGAGGATCTGGTTCTTATATGTACACACAGGACCTCGATCTGGTTCTTATATGTACACACAGGACCTCGATTAGAGATCTGGTTCTTATATGTACACACAGGACCTCGATTAGAGGATCTGGTTCTTATATGTACACACAGGACCTCGATTAGATGATCTGGTTCTTATATGTACACACAGGACCTCGATTAGAGGATCTGGTTCTTATATGTACACACAGGACCTCGATCTGGTTCTTATATGTACACACAGGACCTCGATTAGAGGATCTGGTTCTTATATGTACACACAGGACCTCGATTAGAGGATCTGGTTCTTATATGTACACACAGGACCTCGATCTGGTTCTTATTGCACACAGGACCTCGATTAGACGATCTGGTTCTTATATGTACACACAGGACCTCGATCTGGTTCTTATATGTACACACAGGACCTCGATTAGATGATCAGGTTCTTATATGTACACACAGGACCTCGATTAGATGATCTGGTTCTTATATGTACACACAGGACCTCGATTAGAGGATCGGGTTCTTATATGTACACACAGGACCTCGATTAGAGGATCTGGTTCTTATATGTACACA
Organism: Archivesica marissinica; assembly: GCA_014843695.1. NCBI lineage: Eukaryota > Metazoa > Mollusca > Bivalvia > Venerida > Vesicomyidae > Archivesica > Archivesica marissinica. The sequence goes on along the minus strand of CM026386.1, from coordinate 72,382,209 downwards.
CAGGACCTCGATTAGATGATCAGGTTCTTATATGTACACACAGGACCTCGATTAGAGGATCTGGTTCTTATATGTACACACAGGACCTCGATTAGAGGATCTGGTTCTTATATGTACACACAGGACCTCGATCTGGTTCTTATATGTACACACAGGACCTCGATTAGACGATCTGGTTCTTATATGTACACACAGGACCTCGATCTGGTTCTTATATGTACACACAGGACCTCGATTAGATGATCTGGTTCTTATATGTACACACAGGACCTCGATTAGATGATCTGGTTCTTATATGTACACACAGGACCTCGATTAGAGATCTGGTTCTTATATGTACACACAGGACCTCGATTAGAGATCTGGTTCTTATATGTACACACAGGACCTCGATTAGATGATCTGGTTCTTATATGTACACACAGGACCTCGATCTGGTTCTTATATGTACAACAGGACCTCGATCTGGTTCTTATATGTACACACAGGACCTCGATCTGGTTCTTATATGTACACACAGGACCTCGATTAGACGATCTGGTTCTTATATGTACACACAGGACCTCGATTAGAGATCGGTTCTTATATGTACACACAGGACCTCGATCTGGTTCTTATATGTACACACAGGACCTCGATCTGGTTCTTATATGTACACACAGGACCTCGATTAGACGATCTGGTTCTTATATGTACACACAGGACCTCGATTAGAGATCTGGTTCTTATATGTACACACAGGACCTCGATCTGGTTCTTATATGTACACACAGGACCTCGATTAGATGATCTGGTTCTTATATGTACACACAGGACCTCGATTAGAGATCTGGTTCTTATATGTACACACAGGACCTCGATTAGAGGATCTGGTTCTTATATGTACACACAGGACCTCGATTAGAGGATCTGGTTCTTATATGTACACACAGGACCTCGATTAGATGATCTGGTTCTTATATGTACACACAGGACCTCGATTAGATGATCTGGTTCTTATATGTACACACAGGACCTCGATTAGAGGATCTGGTTCTTATATGTACACACAGGACCTCGATCTGGTTCTTATATGTACACACAGGACCTCGATTAGACGATCTGGTTCTTATATGTACACACAGGACCTCGATCTGGTTCTTATATGTACACACAGGACCTCGATTAGATGATCTGGTTCTTATATGTACACACAGGACCTCGATTAGATGATCTGGTTCTTATATGTACACACAGGACCTCGATTAGAGATCTGGTTCTTATATGTACACACAGGACCTCGATCTGGTTCTTATATGTCACACAGGACCTCGATTAGAGATCTGGTTCTTATATGTACACACAGGACCTCGATTAGATGATCTGGTTCTTATATGTACACACAGGACCTCGATTAGAGATCTGGTTCTTATATGTACACACAGGACCTCGATTAGAGGATCTGGTTCTTATATGTACACACAGGACCTCGATCTGGTTCTTATATGTGCACACAGGACCTCGATTAGACGATCTGGTTCTTATATGTACACACAGGACCTCGATCTGGTTCTTATATGTACACACAGGACCTCGATTAGATGATCAGGTTCTTATATGTACACACAGGACCTCGATTAGATGATCTGGTTCTTATATGTACACACAGGACCTCGATTAGAGATCTGGTTCTTATATGTACACACAGGACCTCGATTAGATGATCTGGTTCTTATATGTACACACAGGACCTCGATTAGATGATCTGGTTCTTATATGTACACACAGGACCTCGATTAGATGATCTGGTTCTTATATGTACACACAGGACCTCGATTAGAGATCTGGTTCTTATATGTACACACAGGACCTCGATCTGGTTCTTATATGTACACACAGGACCTCGATTAGACGATCTGGTTCTTATATGTACACACAGGACCTCGATTAGAGATCTGGTTCTTATATGTACACACAGGACCTCGATCTGGTTCTTATATGTACACACAGGACCTCGATCTGGTTCTTATATGTGCACACAGGACCTCGATTAGACGATCTGGTTCTTATATGTACACACAGGACCTCGATTAGAGGATCTGGTTCTTATATGTACACACAGGACCTCGATCTGGTTCTTATATGTACACACAGGACCTCGATTAGATGATCTGGTTCTTATATGTACACACAGGACCTCGATTAGATGATCTGGTTCTTATATGTACACACAGGACCTCGATTAGATGATCTGGTTCTTATATGTACACACAGGACCTCGATTAGAGATCTGGTTCTTATATGTACACACAGGACCTCGATTAGATGATCAGGTTCTTATATGTACACACAGGACCTCGATTAGAGGATCTGGTTCTTATATGTACACACAGGACCTCGATTAGAGATCTGGTTCTTATATGTACACACAGGACCTCGATTAGATGATCTGGTTCTTATATGTACACACAGGACCTCGATCTGGTTCTTATATGTACACACAGGACCTCGATTAGATGATCTGGTTCTTATATGTACACACAGGACCTCGATCTGGTTCTTATATGTACACACAGGACCTCGATTAGACGATCTGGTTCTTATATGTACACACAGGACCTCGATCTGGTTCTTATATGTACACACAGGACCTCGATTAGATGATCTGGTTCTTATATGTACACACAGGACCTCGATTAGATGATCTGGTTCTTATATGTACACACAGGACCTCGATTAGAGATCTGGTTCTTATATGTACACACAGGACCTCGATTAGAGATCTGGTTCTTATATGTACACACAGGACCTCGATCTGGTTCTTATATGTACACACAGGACCTCGATCTGGTTCTTATATGTACACACAGGACCTCGATCTGGTTCTTATATGTACACACAGGACCTCGATTAGATGATCTGGTTCTTATATGTACACACAGGACCTCGATTAGATGATCTGGTTCTTATATGTACACACAGGACCTCGATTAGAGGATCAGGTTCTTATATGTACACACAGGACCTCGATCTGGTTCTTATATGTACACACAGGACTCGATTAGACGATCTGGTTCTTATATGTACACACAGGACCTCGATCTGGTTCTTATATGTACACACAGGACCTCGATTAGAGGATCTGGTTCTTATATGTACACACAGGACCTCGATCTGGTTCTTATATGTACACACAGGACCTCGATTAGAGATCTGGTTCTTATATGTACACACAGGACCTCGATCTGGTTCTTATATGTGCACACAGGACCTCGATTAGACGATCTGGTTCTTATATGTACACACAGGACCTCGATTAAGACTCGATCTGGTTCTTATATGTACACACAGGACCTCGATTAGAGGATCGGGTTCTTATATGTACACACAGGACCTCGATCTGGTTCTTATATGTGCACACAGGACCTCGATTAGACGATCTGGTTCTTATATGTACACACAGGACCTCGATCTGGTTCTTATATGTACACACAGGACCTCGATTAGATGATCTGGTTCTTATATGTACACACAGGACCTCGATTAGATGATCTGGTTCTTATATGTACACACAGGACCTCGATTAGAGGATCTGGTTCTTATATGTACACACAGGACCTCGATTAGAGGATCTGGTTCTTATATGTACACACAGGACCTCGATTAGATGATCTGGTTCTTATATGTACACACAGGACCTCGATTAGAGGATCTGGTTCTTATATGTACACACAGGACCTCGATTAGAGGATCGGGTTCTTATATGTACACACAGGACCTCGATCTGGTTCTTATATGTGCACACAGGACCTCGATTAGACGATCTGGTTCTTATATGTACACACAGGACCTCGATCTGGTTCTTATATGTACACACAGGACCTCGATTAGATGATCAGGTTCTTATATGTACACACAGGACCTCGATCTGGTTCTTATATGTACACACAGGACCTCGATCTGGTTCTTATATGCACACAGGACCTCGATCTGGTTCTTATATGTACACACAGGACCTCGATTAGACGATCTGGTTCTTATATGTACACACAGGACCTCGATTAGAGGATCGGGTTCTTATATGTACACACAGGACCTCGATCTGGTTCTTATATGTACACACAGGACCTCGATTAGACGATCTGGTTCTTATATGTACACACAGGACCTCGATCTGGTTCTTATATGTACACACAGGACCTCGATTAGATGATCTGGTTCTTATATGTACACACAGGACCTCGATTAGATGATCTGGTTCTTATATGTACACACAGGACCTCGATTAGAGGATCGGGTTCTTATATGTACACACAGGACCTCGATTAGAGGATCTGGTTCTTATATGTACACACAGGACCTCGATTAGATGATCTGGTTCTTATATGTACACACAGGACCTCGATTAGAGGATCTGGTTCTTATATGTACACACAGGACCTCGATTAGAGGATCGGGTTCTTATATGTACACACAGGACCTCGATCTGGTTCTTATATGTACACACAGGACCTCGATTAGACGATCTGGTTCTTATATGTACACACAGGACCTCGATCTGGTTCTTATATGTACACACAGGACCTCGATTAGATGATCAGGTTCTTATATGTACACACAGGACCTCGATCTGGTTCTTATATGTACACACAGGACCTCGATCTGGTTCTTATATGTGCACACAGGACCTCGATCTGGTTCTTATATGTACACACAGGACCTCGATTAGACGATCTGGTTCTTATATGTACACACAGGACCTCGATTAGAGGATCGGGTTCTTATATGTACACACAGGACCTCGATCTGGTTCTTATATGTGCACACAGGACCTCGATTAGACGATCTGGTTCTTATATGTACACACAGGACCTCGATCTGGTTCTTATATGTACACACAGGACCTCGATTAGATGATCAGGTTCTTATATGTACACACAGGACCTCGATCTGGTTCTTATATGTACACACAGGACCTCGATCTGGTTCTTATATGTACACACAGGACCTCGATTAGATGATCTGGTTCTTATATGTACACACAGGACCTCGATCTGGTTCTTATATGTACACACAGGACCTCGATCTGGTTCTTATATGTACACACAGGACCTCGATCTGGTTCTTATATGTACACACAGGACCTCGATTAGACGATCTGGTTCTTATATGTACACACAGGACCTCGATTAGATGATCTGGTTCTTATATGTACACACAGGACCTCGATTAGAGGATCGGGTTCTTATATGTGCACACAGGACCTCGATTAGAGGATCTGGTTCTTATATGTACACACAGGACCTCGATTAGATGATCTGGTTCTTATATGTACACACAGGACCTCGATTAGAGGATCTGGTTCTTATATGTACACACAGGACCTCGATTAGATGATCAGGTTCTTATATGTACACACAGGACCTCGATTAGAGGATCTGGTTCTTATATGTACACACAGGACCTCGATTAGAGGATCTGGTTCTTATATGTGCACACAGGACCTCGATTAGAGGATCAGGTTCTTATATGTACATACAGGACCTCGATTAGACGATCTGGTTCTTATATGTGCACACAGGACCTTGATCTGGTTCTTATATGTACACACAGGACCTCGATCTGGTTCTTATATGTACACACAGGACCTCGATTAGACGATCTGGTTCTTATATGTGCACACAGGTCTTCTATTAGACATTCTTATGTTAATGATTGCTTCAGCTGAGTGTAGATCTCAGATTCAACCAATCAAATCACTTGAGCTTTGAGAACCTCCAGCATAATATATATACGCTTTGATCTACACTGTAGATGTAGTTTAATAAATTTGAACAAACATTCATGTGCTTTTATGGCACATCAACACAGTGCAGGTTATACGGCGCCAAACAGATCATCAAAGTCTGGTTTCACATCTACCGTAATTTACATTGGAATAGAAACGTGAAATATTGCCACACTGGAATCACAGAGTTGCTCCAAAACCAAGTCACATCTTACGATCATGTACGGGAAAAGTAGTGCTCCCAATACTAGTTTATACAAATTTATTTTAGCTTGATTGCAAAACAAGTTCTTTCAACTTATATCAATCACTCTCAAGACATCATTCCTGTTGGAACCCATCACCACGAGGGAGAGAGAAGAGGCATGTGGAATTTAAATACCATGCCTAAGGGCACAATCGTAACGGCTCCAGCGGGACTCGGGGAGTGGGCTTTCGCACCTGAAGCGAACACGCTACCACTGCGCTATCACAACTTCCACAAATAACTTCTCCAAATGACTATACATGTATCTATTCTTAAGTTTTCTTTGTTTCAGTGCTTGATAATGAACTAATAAAAGTCACTTAGCACATACAGGTATAGTACATGTACATGGAACATGCTTTCTCGGTAAATTACTCACATATGGAATTGGTACTTTTTGGAGGCTCACAGTGGGAACTGGGATCATACCATAATTAGGGACAAGTTTGCTTGAGAAATTGTCTCTGATATAACAAATGGTGATACAACAAATGGTGATACAATGAATGGTGATACAATGAATGATGATACAATGAATGGTGATACAATGAATGATGATACAATGAATGGTGATACAATGAATGGTGATGCAATGAATGGTGATACAATGAATGATGATACAATGAATGGTGATACAATGAATGGTGATACAATGAATGGTGATACAATGAATGGTGATACAATGAATGGTGATACAATGAATGGTGATGCAATGAATGGTGATACAATGAATGATGATACAATGAATGGTGATGCAACGAATGGTGATACAACAAATGGTGATACAATGAATGGTGATACAATGAATGGTGATACAATGAATGATGATACAATGAATGGTGATACAATGAATGATGATACAATGAATGGTGATACAATGAATGATGATACAACGAATGATGATGCAACAAATGATGATATAACGAATGGTGATACAACAAATGGTGATACAACAAATGGTGATGCAACGAATGGCAATACAATGAATGGTGATACAACGGATGATGATACAACGAATGGTGATGCAATGAATGGTGATACAACGAATGATGATACAACGAATGGTGATGCAACAAATGGTGATACAACGGATGATGATACAACGAATGGTGATGCAACAAATGGTGATACAACGGATGATGATACAATGAATGGTGATACAACGGATGATGATACAATGAATGGTGATATAACAAATGATCACTACAATTTTCACTTGATGCATACACATATTCTAATTCCTTCTATTCATTTTCAGTAGTCTAGACACAATTTTTGTCACAACCTTGTCAAGTGTCAACTAAACATTGATCTTCTAGATAAAAAAAACAACATTGATTATGAATTTATGACAGACATATTAATTTCAATCATAAACTGAAAATTAATAAACACAGGCTGTAATTTCTGTGTAAATATTACAATGTAAACATTACAATGTAAACATTACAATAAGATTTATTTCTTTTAAAATGATTCTTCTGTCCAACTTTCGCATAACCAATCCTGATCATGGCAATGCAAGATGTTGAAATTGATACAGAAAGTACCTGGCTGCTAATCACTTCAAACTGTAAGTGTTGTATCAACAAAATAAATGTAATATTTATTTAAAATGCTTATGTACAGTGTATAATGAGTTAATTAATAGTATCAAGTAATGTTCATTAATATTAACGTTTCTCTTTAAAATAATGGTAGTCTGTCTCATTTTGTATTGAGTTGTCCTCACTAATCATACAAGTGCTGTATTTAAATCTTGAAGTTTTGCAGTTTGAAGCAACTGTCCAATTCACGAGTTGTTTGTAGTACTTTACAAGCTTCCCATTTTGCTCTTACATTTTTTAGGAAAGCATGTATCTTGTCAGACTTCAGTAAAGAAATGAATGGACTTGAATGTATTCTGCTCGCTCAGCTGACAAGTCCGAGGTAGTCGTCCATTAATGTACCAATTGCAAAAATGTCCTTGGCATCCACTCTTGTTCCTACAATTTTGATTCTAATTTCATCATCTTGTTGTATAACGACATCTTCATCTTTGGTCTTATAGCATGGCGGATTAGAGTTGGGATCAAATTCCATGTCTGCCGGAATAGAATGCCGTGATATGAAGCACGACAACGGCCCGATTTCCGTGAACAGACCAACTTTGTTCACTTGAGTTACAACAGCATCCAACACTTCTCCTTTGAACGGGCGGAACACGATTGCCTTGTATTTCACTGGATAAACAACGAAACCGCGACTAGCCTGGATCACACCTGCACCTATATTGTCTATTGTGGTCACTGCAATCACAAACCCATACTTTCCAGTGCACGTTCCTTCAACTTCAGTGAACAGTTTCTGTTTCACAATATTCAGCAGATTTGGTCCAAAATATCGCGGGTGAAGGAGTATCTCGTGTTCCAATGACACGTGGTAAAACATTTCTTTATGATATTAGTCTCTGGTTTGTGGAATAAAGAGTTTTATTGTCTGTTCGTTCAAAAACAAACACAAGTTTGTAATTAATGCGTAAGAGTTTCTTCCCCTGGTTCGAGTTCAATTATGCGGACATGCTTAAATTGCGGTCCGGCCGGTCGTATTTGAGTACATAATTATTAGAGGCATGGCACCACCGGACTCACCAATGCCTGTTTGAAATGCATGATTTATCTATACATTATACCCAGATTACTATACGGTCTTGAGTCCCTAATAGTAACTGAAAAACAGAAGACTCTACTTGAAACTGCATACAGAGACCTCCTGAAAAGAATACAAGCTCTTCCCCAAAGAACTGCAAACGAGGCACCTTATCTTCTATGCCACTCAACGACAGCAGAAGGCACACTTGATATCCGAACATTAACATTCTTTGGGAAAATCATCAACGATAGCTCATCAATTTTACACCAAATATGCATTCGGCAACTAGCCACTAAAGAATTATCATCCAACTCATGGTTCATCTCAATTGTAAAGCTGACATTCAAGTATGGTTTACCATCTCCCCATGATGTTATACAAAATCCGATGAAATACAATACATGGAAAAGACTGGTAAAGAAAACAGTACACATGTTCTGGAAAGAGGAACTTGAAACGGCTGAAAAAGAGAAACCCACACTCCAGCTAATTCACCAGGAAATACCATCATAGGAACATGTTGAAATGAACCCATATGCTGTTGACAGAGCAAGACTTCAAGCCAGAATCCTAACAGAAACATTCACACTGCAGAAACATAGAGCCAAATTCTACAAAGAAAGCCCAAACTGCCGCCTTTGCCTACTTGAGCCTGAAGATTCTGCACATATGCTACTCAGATGCCCAGCCCTACAACTAACAAGATGCTCGGCACTTCTACCAGTCTACCAGAGAATACAAGACATAGGGAACCAATCCCCCAGATCGGAAAATGAACTCTTAGAAATTCTACTAGGATTTTCAAGAGATGCTGGAATATATAAACTGGCCAGCAATGCTTGCTATGCAATTACGCATCTACGCCAATCACTCTATTCAAATCAAGTCTAGTCTATCAAATTGCTAATGTGTGCATTGTCTACTTCATATGTATATATATATAATTTTGTGTTTTTCTATACAAATGGTTACTGTTACAAGCTTACAAGTGTATAAGTTTTTATTGTCAGAATATACAACATATTCCTATGTGCTCTTATAAGAGGTGCCTATAAGAGGCAGATTATACAAAGTCAAGTCAAGTCAAGAGGCACGGGAGGGGGGTCAAGAAGCGGCGCCGTACAATCTGATGTTTGCTTAATGGTGTTGATTGGTTTGAGTAGATTACTCACATCCTGTGTATTAAAGGAGGCTTAACCAAGATATTAGTGAATGTTTTAGTCGCCCAAATGCATACACATATTTGTTGCGGATATTTTGATGTGCCATTTTGTATCAGTAATGGAAAACAATCAATATAATTCCTTATCAGTCAAAAGGGTATATTTCAAATTATTGAACTGAACCGGACCGAATTGGTGAACCGAACTGGACATCTTCATACTTTCAATACAATTTAAAATGAACATATCTATGCTAAGTAAGCCTACTTGGTACTTCCTTATTTGAGCATCAAATTTCAATTTCAAAATTATTTTCCAGTTGCCAAAATAAACGATAATTAAACAAACTCGTCTAAATGTATCAGGTTTTGATCGTTCTAATTGACCAAACCAATGCTATGGCTACTGTCAACCTAGACACTTCCGGGGATACTATGTGTTTAGGGTTTTTATTGTTCTCAACGATTTCGCGACTAGAAAAGTTTGCGATATTAAGTCACCTGAGAATAGCGCGAACGTTTTGGCAAGTATCTTATGCCCCACAGATGCTGAAAAATGCTGGAAATTGAGGCAAAAATCTAAAACGATTACGTATCGTTTTGATTGATTCATATAGCAGGACATGTATTATGTGCACATTCTGTTATTAGCGATAATGACAATGATTATATTATTTTCTAAATAGCTCAGCAATGTACATGTTGTAAAATCGTTTAAATATTTAGGAATAGTTGTTACACAGGGTGGCTCATTTCATGAAACACAATGATTTATATATATGTATAAATCGTACATCAAGAGCAGTCCTAACCTATCATTCAAGGAATCACATAAAGTGGCTGCTTAGCACAGGTGGCTGGTTAATATCGGTCAGATGCGATATAAAACAACATATTGGGATTCTGGAAACTGGCTGCTTAATACGGGTTGGCTGCCTAGTAGATGTGACAACTAACACAGGTTTTATTGTTTACAGTGTGTTGTAACATCTTTAAAGCAATTGCTATCAATGAAACGGGTCTAAAGTGCGATGGTTTTGTTCTATCATCCTTATTCAAAGTCGTCACTATGTTTGCATTATTCCAGTCCGTAGGAATTTCTTATGTATCTAGTGACTGTTTGCATAAATTCATTATGTGAACTTTCTCATTTATTAATACAGATATCTAAATGGCATGTTCTCATGTCCGCTTCTTTAACAGTTAGCCTGTTTATGCATGTAATTACACAATTTAATTTAATATTAATTTTAGTCATGTTATATATTGTTGTGGAGATATTCCTCTACCGGTACGGTAGGCTTTCATTTGTGAATAGAGAGTAGAATTGTTCGTTTAATAATTAGGCATTTTCTTGTGCACATTCAGCTATTTTGTCATTAGCTTTTAATGTTCCAATTCTTATTGCATCCTGTTTTCATGATTTTGTATATTTCCAGAAGGTTTTTGAAGAACGATTGGTGTTGTTATAGTGCGACGTGTGTATAGTATTTATCACTGTACATATCACTTTCTTCCTGTCTGTTAGAGTGTGTTCACGATATTTTGGATTTATTGACTCTATGGTAGCTTTATAATAAAGTTTAGTATAAAGTGTGTGTTTTCTACTTATCATTGATTTCAGGTTTTAGTTTCAGTGTCTTCTTTGAATCGCCAGATCGGACAGTAAGATGGTACGGTGGTCGCCAAATCGGACAGTAAGATGGTACGGTGGTCGCCAGATCGGACTGTAAGATGGTACGGTGGTCGCCAGATCGGACAGTAAGATGGTACGGTGGTCGCCAGATCGGATAGGTGGGTTTTCTCCGGGTACTCCGGTTTCCTCCCACACGAATGACCACATATATACGCTTTCATTCGCACCAACGAGAGTGATTAATATAAGTTGTTAAAACTTGCTACGCAATCGTTCTAATCCCTTTCAGTCTACTGCTGTTAAATTATAATGTAAAATGTTCATTTCTTGATAACATGTACAAATACTGAAATAAACAATGTTTAAACTAATCGTTGTAAAATAAATAAAGTTTAAACTTTGAATTTATTTCTGCATACATGTAGTTGCAAAAATAGCATTTTAAAGTCACTTAGTCAGGTTCCTTGTGTATGTGTTAGGTGGTTGTGGTCAGCGCATACCAAGTTATTTTTGATTTTATATAGGTATATTACTGATGATTATATGCGTCGATATTCAAGTGTTTGCCAGTTCAGGGAGTTGATCATTTTTGTTACACTGCTTGTATAGTTATAGTCATTGCAGACATAGCGTGCGGTTGATCTTTGCACTCTTTCTGCTGTATAGGTGAGAGACTTTTGCCAGGGGTGTCAGACAGTTGAGCAATACTCGAGTTGAGGACGTACATAGGTGATATAAGCTTTTTCTTTAACCTTCTTGTTACTAGTCTTTACATTCCTTTTGATGAATCTGAGAGAATTAGTAGCTTTGGAGGCGATGTTGTTTATGTGGGTAGACCAGTTTAAATCTTTACTAATTGTAACACCTAGATATTTGGCGGAATCGTTTGAGTTTAGTTCCATGTTATGGAGTGTGTAAGGTAAATTAGTGGTTTTCTTTTGCGAGTTATTCTCAGCACCTCACACTTGTCTGGATTCAACGCCATGGATCAGTCCAGTTCCCACTGTTCAATAGCATTGAGGTCACTTTGGAGGATTTGTGCATCAGAGGAGGATTTTACTGTGAGATTCACTATGGTGTCATCTGCGAACAGTCTAGCTTTACTATTGATGGAGTTTGGGAGGTCATTAATGTAGGCTAGAAAGAGGCAAGGTCCTAAGACAGAGCCTTGCGGGACCCTATAGATGACAGGCAGTGTATCAGAAGTGCAGCCATCCACAAATACTTTTTGGGATCGGCCCTTAAGGAATGACTTGATCCACCGTGAAACCAGGGGGTGGACACCCAGCTCATTAAGTTTGTATATTAGTTTGTTGTGATCAACATTGTCAAACGCTTTTACTAAAATCCATAACAATAACATCAGTTTGTTTACCATTTTCAAGGTTGTCGTATACCTCTTGCGTGAAGCTGATAAGCTGAGATTCACAACTATGTTTTGATCTGAAGCCATGCTGGAATTGGCTTAGGGGGTCATTATTGTAAAAATGGGTCATGATGTTAGATACCAAAATATGTGTCCAATAGTTTGGAAGCAATGCAGGTGAGAGAAATTGGCCTGTAATTACTAGCCTTGGACTTTGGGCATTTCTTATAGACATGGGCTACTACTGCACTTCTCCAGTCTGATGGAAAACTGCCCGTTTCTATGGATAGTCTAAAGATGGTTGTCAGGATGGGAGCAATCTCATGGTGTAGCTCTTTATGGATCTTATGGGATATTTCGTCCGGACCTGAACGTTTATTTGGGGATAGCCCCGGGAGAAGTTTGTCAACACCTTCGACTGATATTGAGATCATTGGCATCTTAGGTGGTGACTCTATTGAGGTAGCTGTTTTGCAGAGTTGCTTCAAGCTGGATGGTTGGGGTTTGGAGAAGATTCAAATTGTTTGTTAACGGGGTCAGTATAAGTGATACCCTCGTACTTTAGGGGTGCTACACCACAGTTTTCTGTTTTCTTAAGTTTTACAAACGAGTAGAACTTTTTATTGTTGCCAGGTTGTGAATCATCCATGAATATGACTGATTCGAGATATGACCAGTATGTTGTTCTATATCTTTTTGGATCTAATGCTTAAGTGCTTTGAACCGATTTACGTTGTGGGTAGTTTTCCGGTTTGTTGTTTTAAGTTTGGAGTACATGTTGTCTCGTTTGTCTCAGAATTTGGGGAGTTAACCATGATAGATCACATCGTGATTTGGACATTTTTTGTCCAAGCTGTGTTTGGATCTGAGTAGCCGGAGTTAGAAAATACAGTTCCAAACTCCGTTAAGTCCCTTTTGACGTTGACCCAGTTGGCTTTGCTAAACCTTTTTATTAACATTTTTTGCTGCAGGCCTATGGGTCGGCCGATCTTAATATTTATTTTGTGATGCACAATATCATGATCAGAAGATCCTAAACATGGAAGGGTGTTTGTGGTGTGAACTGATGAGGGGGCATTGGTCAGGAATATATCTAAACTATTCTCATTTCTAGTGGGAATATTGACCATTTGTTGGAGATTATAGAAGTTTAGTCTATCCAGGAAGTTTTCATACATTTCCTTGAATTTGCACTTAGACTTCGGGGCTTCAGATGACCAATATATGTCCGGGAGATTGAAGTCACCGAGTAACCATATATAAATCTTATATATGTTATATATTTAATTTTTTTTGATAATACATGTATTTTATTGCATTTTTTTCATACAATACATTACATATATACATACAATACTAAGAACAAATCAGAGATTAATATGTAATTATATGATTGCAGTATACGATACATTTGTTTTGTCAAGGGGAAAAAGCAAATGGGTTGGGCTACAAGTTATAACAACATTATTTACAGCCCTCCCCGTCACTTCTAACTAAATAAACAATGTTGGATGAACAATTTCTGTAATGTATGATCTGATGTAGAAAAATAACACATACAATTAAGTTTAGTGGTTAATATTTGTTAATTATTATATCATATGCGACAAAAAAATGACACAAAGAAATGGAAAAACGTACAGTTAGTTTATGACTTGAATATGAGCTTAAGAATTAAAACTAAGATATAGTGCATGTACCCCAACCACAAAGATTAGCTCTCCCCACTCCATGCTTACCAGACAAAAAGAAGGACAAATAATTGATATTATGCGAATCGTCGAGTCGCTTTAATAAATCTTTGAACCTCTATAAACAATTTATTATTTTCTGAGATAGACAAGTGTTCAATTCCAACTAAAAGTTGTTTTGTACTTATTAGATGAAATCTACGAGTATTTCTGAAAAGATGTATACGCTCTAATCTGTATTTGTTGCATCTAAAAAAAGTAGTGCTCGGGGTCTTCGATACCATGGCCACATTCGCAGTTAGGATTATCACGAAGGAAATTGACATGTAGATGAGCATTCAAGTTACTGCATGCGTTACGTATTCGCGCTTGTTGGACAGATGGAAATATTTCCCTGGTGGTGTAGAATTCGGGTACGATAGCACCTTTGTAGATTTGTTTCAGCTTGCTTTTAAACTCACTTAGAGAGTTAGTGTCACGGATATAATGATCTAGCTTATTCCATATGTCTAGAGAGGAGGGAATAGTTGAATGTGCATATATTTGAAGACGCCTTGGCAGAGTTATATAATTATTTCTATTACGTAAAGGATATGGATTAGTTTCATCAACAGTTGTCGGGATTATATCGTTTAGATAAGAAGGCAGTATACTGTGTTTATTACGATATATTAATATTGGTTTTTGCATACTGCGCCTATCCGCTAAAGACACACACCCTATTTCTGTTAGTAGCCTGTTAATTGACACTGATCTCGTTAGGCCTGTTACAATTCTGGCTGCTTCGTACTGCAATTATTCAAGTGTTTCCTTTTCGTATTGTGTGCAGTTGTCCCAAACCACCGATGAATATTCTAATAAAGGTCGTAAATATGAAATGTATATTTGATTTAGTGAAGAGCGATTTAGCTTAAATTTTAGCATTCTCATTGATCCGAGTACTTTGGAAGCATATTTCATTATGTTGTTTATATGTTTGTGCCAAGATCCATCATTACTTAAAGTTAACCCAAGATGCTTGTGATTGTCAACAAATCCCAGCTCAGTATTTTCAAAAATAAGATTTGGTCGATCATTATTGTGACCAAGAGAAAAGAATATGACTTCTGTTTTGGACGAATTAAAAGTTACTAGCCAGCGTTTGGACCAGTCTAAGATTATTTTCAAATCATGATTGAGTGTTGTTTCAATATGGCTTGTATCGGAATAAGAAACTGTCATCTGCAAAAAGCCTTGTTGTACTAAGTAATGAATCAGCGATATCGTTAACATAAATCAAAAACAATAGAGGTCCTAAAACTGATCCCTGGGGAACTCCACTTTAACTGTTTTGGTATCTGAAAAAGAAGGACCTACAAAGACCCTTTGTGATCCGTTAGACAGATAATTTGATATCCATTTTAACAGGTTGTCATTTATTCCATATTGCTGAATTTTAAAAGTTAAACCTCGATGCCAGACTCTATCAAAAGCTTTTGATATATCGCAGAAAACCATACACGAGTTCTTACGCTCGTCGAAGGCCTTGCAAATTTGGTTATATATATCTATCCGCTGATATACCGTTGAATGCCCGGGTAAGAAGCCAGATTGTAACCTGTAAATGAGGTTATTTGTATGTAGGTGGTTGTATAAATGCTTAAAAACTACACGTTCCATAACTTTTCCGACACAACTTATCAATGATATCGGTCTATAATTAGAAGGAAGAGACTTCTCACCCTTTTTAAAGATTGGCATCACATGTGCAATGTTCCACATGGACGGATAAGAAGATTCGTTTATAGATCTATTACATATTAAACTAAGAGGGTATGAAACAGAGTTAGAAGTTTCTTTAAGCATCCTATGGCTGATTCCATCTGGACCGCTTGCTTTGTTCACTACTAAGTTAGATATAACATCTTTAATTTCTGCTTGCGATATGTTGATATTCGATAGCGTCGAGTTTGTTTTGTGTATGAGTGTGTGAAGCGTAACATTAGAATCATCAACTGTTGAAACAGACTCAAAATAGTCGTTTAGTGCATTAGCTTTTTCTTCATCAGACAGATGATATTGGTCATAGTTAGTTTTTATTAGAGGTGGTATGGAGTCATTACTTTTACAATTGTCCTTTACTAACATTTTAACTATTTTCCAATATTGGCGCGGATTAGAAGTGCTCACATCTTTAAGGGTGATTTCTAAGTTGTTATAAAATATCTGCTTAGCGTGTGTTTTCATATTGTTAACTTTGTTTCTTGTAGACTTGTATGAACACCAATCAGATAACTTGCCTGATAATACAGCTGTGCGCTTCAATCTGTCGCGTTTCCTTAGAATTCTTTGTATGTCATTATTAAACCATGGCTTATATGTTGGACGAATAGTACTAAGATGTGAGGGAATACATACGTTTGCAATTTCTAAGAATTTTTCTAAGAAGATCTTGGCCGCGTTATCAATTGTATTTGTTTGTAAGAAAAGCCAATTTGTAGTAGCAATGAGGTGATTGAATAATTGGAAATCAGCATTTTTATAGTTCCATACTCGTCTGTTATGTGATGGTGTTGCTTGTTTATTTGATATTATGTAAACATATGTCCCATAATGATCACTTATATGACTTGGCGTATTAAATGTTCCGGCATCAAGATACATGATATTGTTCGAGATTGCAATAGGATCGAGTAAAGTACTAGAATGTGTTGTGATACGTGTTGGTGTAGTTATTACGTTATTCATGTTTGTAATTGCTAAAATATCTCGAAACTCGTGACAGGAATCATTCAATTGATCCTCATTAATGTCTCCTAGAATAATTATTCCGGAAAAGGTTTCGCTCATTCTGTCGATGGCAATGCTTAATCTCATCCAAAAATCAACTGAAATATGGGGTGGTCTATAGATAGTACAAACTAGAAAAGTGTCATTCTTATCTCGAATGGAGACACATAAGGCTTCAGGCAATAAGACCTCAAAAGCATTAATTCTTTTCGGGCATAAATGCATTGAAGCATATACGAGAATTCCACCAGAATGTGCCGACACATCTTTGCGAAAAAGGTCATCATACGCTTCAATTTGAAGCCAGCTATCTACTACAGTTCCAGATAAATGTGTTTCGGTGAAACATAACATGTCGAAATCGGAAAGATTGTCTCGAATAAAGTCTAATTTATTCCGTATACTACGGATATTTTAGTGAAATATGGAGAAGCATTGGTTCAAACAAAGTTCTGGACCAGGATTTACCTCTACATCGCCACAGCGTAAAAGGAGACGACATGCAACTATTGAAAGAAATAACTCTAAATGTCCTAATTGGAAACAGTCTATCGGTAGACGTGTCTCTATACAGTGTTGGCATGTAATAATTAACATAATATTTTCAAAGTGAATGTTTAAGATATTGAGGCGCACCAATAATAGAAAACATACGATTGCATTGAAAATATAGTTTAGGATTATTGTTGGATTCATTAACAATATTGAAAATGGATGGCAACTTAACGAAATAGGTCCAACATTTAATTTTATTTGTCCCCTGTTAAATAAGCCTATCGCTACCCTCCACAATCCAATAGTATTACCCATGATCAAAAAGTTCAACGTCAATGATTGTGGAGGGCGACAGTAGGATCGTGTACATCATAACAATTGGGAAGCATGGTCGGGGGAGAGCATGACCCGGGGGAAACATGAGGGTGTTAGATAGTAAACGCATGAATGTTAAAGGATAAAGTAGGAAAAGAAAAAATGAAATAATTAATAAATACTATCGAAATACATCGAGGAAACAACAGCAACAAATTACACTGAAAATCTACAAGATATATAGTCAAGTGTGTTGCTTGGTAACATTGCTCGATTGTCAGTAGTTGATAAACGAAATCCCAATGACATTAATGTCCCATAATATAAATGCATTGGGAACGAACACTGTGAGTACATACTTTAGGCATGGACAACGTCAACTATTTGATGTAGGGGAATAAATAGCCCACTATTTGTTCAGACATCTCGGATGCACTGTGGTTTGGTCGTAGTTCGATCCGGCAGTTGACAGCACACGCCATTACACATGTGGACGTCCACTATATACTCAGAGAATCAAATTGCATACTGTGCTGTGCTGATATAGGGCGGTGTTACGATTAAGTATATATACATGATCAATATTAGTTTTTATTACGACGACAATACATCACGGGCGGCCTGCATTTCACTAAGTTAGTATAACTAGATTGCACACTCCGTAAACCTTATCTAATTATTTTAAGCTTAATATATAGATATATTGAGTGTGTATTTAATTGTCTATACCATGCATACTCGTTATTATTAGATCAAAAATAAGCGTATTGTTACATAGTACTTATTAATCACAGATAAAATAATCGGCAAACATCCGTAAAGCAGTTATTGGTTTATGTGTAAAATTATAATACAAAAACAGGTTTTGCAGCCGCTGACAATCTAACAAACTAAGGAGTGTAGTTCGTGTAATCATGCTCGTGACCAGCAATTGGTTATGGTATGGTTTGGTTTCATCAATGATAGAATTGTACACATACCTCTAAATGAACGATATAGTCACATTACGTTTACATTTGCCAAATCGGTGCATGATTTTCACCAAATTCACTCCTTAAATGTATGTTCGTGATATTTGGAGATAACACATGTAGTGTAATATGTACGGTACGAAATTTCTGACTTATTTTCACAGTTAATTATCACCATGCAAATTAAATGTTGCATGCCATTCATGATATTATGTTGTAATTGTATAAAATAATAAACCATACACATATACAGGCAAAAGCGAGATTTACCCCCAGTCAACTATTGCCAACAATTATTTAACTCGGACAACCGAAGTTTTGCCAAGTATATAAATATCGTATCAATTCGCTGGTCTTAAAGGCCTGCAGTTTGACCCCGTCCAATTGTAAAGATTTATACTTTACTACCTGTTCCATGTGATTAGTGGCTTGTATCAACAATGTAGCAGTACATTCAGTATAATTTGGCGTATGTAGGTATTTTCTAACGGTTAATATGCACGATCACTCTGTGAGCTGAGAATTAGTCAAAATGAGGCCCTGACAATTTAAGTAAACGTATATTATTGATTGTAAAGAAAATTGATAGTTATGAGTATTCAAACTACATAATCCAGATCAGCCCAGGGACATAGATTACATGTTATGTAGGTGCCTCATCAGCCGTAGCGTAATCACTGAGACTGATAATTTGTATGCATGTATATAATATGTATGTATTTATATGAATAAACTATATGTGTTCGTTATATGGTAACCTTCATACTTCATTTAATTATATATCTACAGTATTATTCGCAAGTTTTCTGTTATATTTTAAATATTTCTCTGTGTCAGTGTGTGTTTACCGATATTGATGCTACATAATAATCACAGTGAATGCTATGAGTACATGTATAATATTATAATTATAATCTCTTGAACATACGAGTATTACACATATTCTGCCGATTTCTACAAGATGCCATTGAGTAAAATAACAATGTATGTAACTGATGAGCAGAGAAAAGAATTGCTGACTTTCTTGCAAAATAAGAACTGGGACGTAGAGATGGAAATAGAAGAAACAGCCACCGCCATGCCCGTTGCAGAGGCTGCTTACGTACCTCCCCCTATGCCTCAGCATGCTGAAGGTGTTGCTGAGTGTCCACTGTGCTTGTGTTCCCCTTGCATAATAAATGAACAGAACAAACAACTTTGGTGGCCTGCTAATAATCGTCCACCGCATAATCTAAATTCACATGAGAGAAAGCTTCTATACAGGAGGTTTTGGGCAATGCTATATAATTGTGGCGCATGGAAAGATGTCAGATATATAGAGAGAAAAGTAGCGGCTAGAAGAGGAGACTGTACTTGGCATAAGAGGGAACTGATGCCTGAATGTGTGGTACAGCAATGCAGGAACTGGCTGCCTAACCCGCGCAACCAGCCTTATTTGGGCCATAAGTGGAGTTGAATTGTTTATACCAGTTGTAAGTACTATAAAAATACAGAACTTCAATTTCAGCAATTTATAACCTCTGATATGTACGTGGGTCATAATAGATATAAGTGGTGCTCATGTATTAGATGTATACCATGCAGGGCCTCGCATGTGGCAAATACGATGTGCGTCGACCGTCAGATTTGTACCGCTATTCCTCGTGTGTTTAGTGCGTCGACCGTCAGATTTTTACCGCTATTCCTCGTGTGTTTAGTGCGTCGACCGTCAGATTTGTACCGCTATTCCTCGTGTGTTTAAGTTCAAATATAGGTCAACCTGCAGGCCTTTAAATGACTAATGATGGATTTATCTTATGAGTACACAGTAAGCCACATGATCACATGTATGCTGATTGGTTAGCGAAATAAATGGATAATTCCATAGGAAGATTTAAACGTAAAAATCGTATTTTGAATATTGAGGTCAACAATAGAAATAAAGGTGTTATGGAACGATATACTTTGTCGTGGAAATAAAGGTGTTATGGAACGATATACTTTGTCGTGGAAATAAAGGTGTTATGGAACGATATACTTTGTCGTGGAAATAAAGGTGTTATGGAACGATATACTTTGTCGTGGAAATAAAGGTGTTATGGAAGGATATACTTTGTCGTGGAAATAAAGGTGTTATGGAACGATATACTTTGTCGTGGAAATAAAGGTGTTATGGAACGATATACTTTGTCGTGGAAATAAAGGTGTTATGGAACGATATACTTTGTCGTGGAAATAAAGGTGTTATGGAACGATATACTTTGTCGTGGAAATAAAGGTGTTATGGAAGATATACTTTGTCGTGGAAATAAAGGTGTTATGGAACGGTTTACATGATCATTGAAATAATGGTGGTATGGAAGGATATACATGATCATGGTAATACAGGTGTTATAGAATTATATACTTGATCATGGAAATACAATGGCGACATAGTAAAAATATATTTGTCATAAACCTGTTTGTGGCAGCTTACCGGTGCTGTGCTGTAGAACACTTGTATACTGAGCCAAAAAAGAAAGTATCCACTTTTAATTTTTGAATAATTTCATTAATATTAAAGGCCTGCAGTTTGACCCCGTCCAATTGTAAAGATTTATACTTTACTACCTGTTCCATGTGATTAGTGGCTTGTATCAACAATGTAGCAGTACATTCAGTAAACTTTGGCATATGTAGGTATTTTCTAACGGTTAATATGCACGATCACTCTGTGAGCTGAGAATTAGTCAAAATGAGGCCCTGACAATTTAAGTAAACGTATATTATTGATTGTAAAGAAAATTGATAGTTATGAGTATTCAAACTACATAATCCAGATCAGCCCAGGGACATAGATTACATGTTATGTAGGTGCCTCATCAGCCGTAGCGTAATCACTGAGACTGATAATTTGTATGCATGTATATAATATGTATGTATTTATATGAATAAACTATATGTGTTCGTTATATGGTAACCTTCATACTTCATTTAATTATATATCTACAGTATTATTCGCAAGTTTTCTGTTATATTTTAAATATTTCTCTGTGTCAGTGTGTGTTTACCGATATTGATGCTACATAATAATCACAGTGAATGCTATGAGTACATGTATAATATTATAATTATAATCTCTTGAACATACGAGTATTACACATATTCTGCCGATTTCTACAAGATGCCATTGAGTAAAATAACAATGTATGTAACTGATGAGCAGAGAAAAGAATTGCTGACTTTCTTGCAAAATAAGAACTGGGACGTAGAGATGGAAATAGAAGAAACAGCCACCGCCATGCCCGTTGCAGAGGCTGCTTACGTACCTCCCCCTATGCCTCAGCATGCTGAAGGTGTTGCTGAGTGTCCACTGTGCTTGTGTTCCCCTTGCATAATAAATGAACAGAACAAACAACTTTGGTGGCCTGCTAATAATCGTCCACCGCATAATCTAAATTCACATGAGAGAAAGCTT
The DNA here is from genome assembly GCA_014843695.1 of Archivesica marissinica. Classification (NCBI taxonomy): domain Eukaryota; kingdom Metazoa; phylum Mollusca; class Bivalvia; order Venerida; family Vesicomyidae; genus Archivesica; species Archivesica marissinica. Next base: position 72,359,723 of record CM026386.1, on the reverse strand, counting down.
CTATACAGGAGGTTTTGGGCAATGCTATATAATTGTGGCGCATGGAAAGATGTCAGATATATAGAGAGAAAAGTAGCGGCTAGAAGAGGAGACTGTACTTGGCATAAGAGGGAACTGATGCCTGAATGTGTGGTACAGCAATGCAGGAACTGGCTGCCTAACCCGCGCAACCAGCCTTATTTGGGCCATAAGTGGAGTTGAATTGTTTATACCAGTTGTAAGTACTATAAAAATACAGAACTTCAATTTCAGCAATTTATAACCTCTGATATGTACGTGGGTCATAATAGATATAAGTGGTGCTCATGTATTAGATGTATACCATGCAGGGCCTCGCATGTGGCAAATACGATGTGCGTCGACCGTCAGATTTGTACCGCTATTCCTCGTGTGTTTAGTGCGTCGACCGTCATATTTGTACCGCTATTCCTCGTGTGTTTAAGGTCAAATATAGGTCAATCTGTAGGCCTTTAATAATTCTCCAAAATAAGCAATACATAATGTACATGCATTTATTTGGAGTACCTGTTAACCTTAGTTTTATCAAAAATCAGCCAAGCGCTAAACCGCAAGGAGCGATTATCTTGTTTTACACGTGCATCTCGTGCAGCGATAGTTGATATCTGGAATTGGTATCTGACTGCACTGATTGACCAGCAGTTACGAACAATACAAAAAGATCACATCAGATTCAATCGAAGCATAATGCCACGACTAAATAACGACCAACGAAATCAGGCGATCGGGATATTGAATGCTGGCGCATCAGTAGCCGATATATCCCGGCTGTTCGGCTGCACAAGGGCAACAATTAACCGCTTGCGTACACGTTTCCAGACCATGGGAAATGTTCGTGACCGTCCCCGAGGAGGTCGGCCACGTGTAACGACTGCGGCGGATGATCGGTACATTACGGTTCAACATTTACGTAACCGTCGTCTGTCAGCATCAGCACGACGGCACGGAATCAGTGCACAGACAGTTCGGAACCGACTTCGGCAAAATCATGACCCGATTCGTCTGTACAGACCCTACTTTGGCCGCATTTTAACACGGCGTCATAGGGCTGCGAGACGTGATTGGTGCCGACGTCACCGGCGTTTCCGACGTGCTGAATGGAGATCAGTGTTATTTTCGGATGAATCGCGATTTAATTTGAGCCATGCCGACGGACGTGAACGAGTTTATCGCCGTCGGAGAGCATTACGCTGATGCGTGCGTCATTGAAAGAGACCGTTTTGGGGGAGGTTCAGTTTTAGTCTGGGGCGGAATAATGAATGATCAAAAGACTCGTTTTTCACGGAAACATTAATGCCCAGACCTACGTCAATAATGTTCTTCAAGCAGAAGTGCTTCCGTTTATTCAGCGTAATGGACATAACGTCACACTTATGCATGACAATGCCCGGCCCCATACAGCAGCACTTACTCGACGCTTCTTGGCGAATAATAACGTGAACGTTTTAGACTGGCCGGCAATTAGTCCCGACTTAAATCCCATCGAGCATATTTGGGATGAGTTAGGACGTCGTGTTAGAACACATTATGTAATCAACACGGTACATGACCTTTCAGCAGCATTGCAGGCTGAATGGAACAACTTATCGGCACATTACATACAACGTTACGTCGACAGCATGCGACGGCGGATATTGACGTGCATTGGGCAATACGGCGGACACATGAGATATTAGCTCTTTCACTGCAACCAACATCACACTTTCACTGGAGAAAAATCCCATTAAATGGAATGTTTAACTTTCCCGATAGCTAATGCAGATTTATCGAAACGGTTGTTATTTCGGAAATGTAATATCGATCAAGTTTTTTCGATGAAATGCGTATAGCAACTGCTTCAAAATTTTACAGGATATCAAAAACGGTTTCTTCTTTATCAGTTGTTTATTTCAATGCAAATTAGAAATTCGGATGTGTACTCTTTTTCTATATATCGATAGAGACATAGAGTGGATACTTTCTTTTTTGGCTCAGTATATATATAATCAGGGGGGAAGTCCTGTAGCTGTTTACACACAATGAAATTGACGTATACAGGAGCTACAGCTAGTACAACAGGTTAGTGCTTCTGTGTATATGGAAGGGTACGAAAAACATTATATCAAGTACATATATATACAAGAGCATTGTCTATTGGAAAAATTTGTTTCAAAACTGTATCTTATGTACATGTATAACCAAGAGCATTAGCTATTGGAAAATTGTTTCAAATCTTTATATCGTATGCACATGTATAACCAAGAGCATTAGCTATTGGAAAATTGTTTCAAAACTATATCTTATGTACATGTATAACCAAGAGCATTAGCTATTGGAAAATTGTTACAAAACAATAACTTATGTACATGTATAACCAAGAGCATTAGCTATTGGAAAATTGTTACAAAACAATATCTTATGTACATGTATAACCAAGAGCATTAGCTATTGGAAAATTGTTACAAAACAATATCTTATGTACATGTATATACAAGAGCATTGGCTATTTGAACATTGTTTCAAAACAATATCGTTGTACATGTATATTCATTTAGTTATTTGAAGTTTTGTTTCAAAACAATTATATTAAATAAGCATTTAGCTATTTGAAGTTTTGTTTCAAAACAATTATAATAAATAATTTGTTAGTTTTGTAGCTATTTATAGTTTTGCTTCAAAACTATTATATTAAATAGGCATTTAGCTATTTGAAATTTTGTTTCAAAAACAATTATAATAATTCAGCATTTAGCTATTTATAGTTTTGTTTCAAGACAATTATATTAAATAAGCATTTAGCTATTTGAAGTTTTGTTTCAAAAAACAATTATAATAAATAAGCATATAGCTATTTGAAGTGTTGTTTCAAAAAACAATTATAATAAATAAGCATATAGCTATTTGTAGTTTTGTTTCTAAAACAATTATATTTAATAAGAATTTAGCTATTTGAAGTTTTATATCAGAACAATTATATTAAATATGCATTTAGCTATTAGAAGTTTTGTTTCAAAACAAATGTGTTAAATAATCATTTAGCTATTTGAAGTTTTGTTTCAAAACAATTATATTAAACAAGCAATTAGCTATTTGAAGTTGTGTTTTAAAACAATTATATTAAATATGCATTTAGCTATTTGAAGTTGTGTTTTAAAACAATTATATTAAACAAGCATTTAGCTATTTGAAGTTTTGTTTCAGAACAATTATATTAAACAAGTATTTAGTTATTTGAAGTTTTGTTTCAAAACAATTATATTAAACAAGCATTTAGCAATTGGAATTGCATACATGTATATATAAGATCATTACTTATTTGTGGTTTTGTTTCAAAACAGTATATATGTATATATTATAAATACAAGAGCATAAGTTTATTACATCTGTTAATGTAACTGTGTACAGGAGGACTGTTCATTTATTCGATGGTGTATACTGGGAGTGGCTTCCCCTCTTTGATACACTGAATGTCAATCATGTCTCTGATCACTTGGTGCTTCTTGTTGTTTGGCATCTCACACTTCACTTTGCACCCAGCTACCCATGTTTTTGACAGTTTCCTTTGGCGCACTAGCTGGCGTGCTTCATAAGCCAACTTCTCTCTGAGAAGGGTGAGGTTATCCGAGACAAAAATGCCACCACCCAGATCCTTCCTCCTAGTATACAACAACTGTCTGGCATTTGAGTTTGTAAATTTAATGATGGTTCTTCTATTGTACCCATCTTTCACTATTCCCTTTCTATGAATCGTGTCGATATCAGAATTGTCAAATGTATACCCTTAGACACACAGTGATCTATGACTTTCTTATCTAAGTTTTCTCTTTGTACATCACCCGGAATACCTGCAATATCTAGACACATTCTTCGGCCATATTGTGCCAGTTCGTCTAGTTAATTGCAGGATTTAATATTCCATTTCGCACACGCCAATTACATTTCATCCATTTCGCACACAATATTCCATTTCGTATTTCAGGCGTACCGATCGTTATGGATGCACACCACTGTATTTTCTCCTTCGCGCTATAGTAAATCGATCAACTGTCACAATCAAATTCTCAGTTCCAAACAAGAATCGACATTTACCGCATGCAGTTCTGTAAACTCCAGGGCTGCTGCTTGCTGTTAGACACAAGTAAGTCACCATCAAAGTTTTTCACAATTTTCAAATGTAAACAAACACCGGTTCAAAATCGGTAGCACGACTTACCCAAATCTTCCCAAATCTTCCCAAATCCACCAAATCTATACCAAATCTTACCAAATCTAGTATCTTATGGTGTTATTGTGACCTACGAAGTGCGGTGAAGAGGGAGATGCTTTTCAACCCGCCTGACTCTACCCGCTGGGGAATGCACGACACCTGACCCCAGTGTTGATAGAATCGCCGCGGAGATTATTCGGGACCACGTATCAGACGTCACCGGAACACCAATAACTACATACGGCGACGGCAATTGTTTGTTCAACGCCGTCAGTATTGTGTTGATCGGCAACGAAACATTGTCCGTCAAACTTAGGTACTTGACATGCATAAAACTCGTCCTCCACCAGCGCGACTATCTGAAACACACCAGACGGCAGTACATAGAAACAGTATGCTGTGGCATTCAACAGGCAGCAATGGAAACTGCAGTTATAGGCGCATTCTCTTCAGGTTGGACCATTGTAGGTCTTACCGACGTATTGAAGCGACCCCTCCGTGTAATCTATCCACCATACAACATAAGGGACCTGGAATCGCACGACGCAATGAACTGCATGTACACACCGATGTTTCACACCATTGACAACTCCCCAATACACGTGCTGTGGCATTCACTTGGACTATTGCCAGTCCCCGGACAATTCTACACAGTGAATCATTTCGCTGCCGTTATCGGTGTCACCGCGAAGTCCCCTATATGTACCGCAAACACGTCCCCGCGACACAATGTGACCACCACCAAGTCTCAGAATGCTGTAGGTGCAACAACATGCACTACCCGCCAACCACCCCGACCCACAGTGACCAATGTGACCACCACCAAGTCTCAGGATGCTGTAGGTGCAACAACAAGCACTACCCGCCAACCACCCCGAACCACAGTGACCAATGTGACCACCACCAAGTCTCAACCACCCCCAACCACAGTGAACAATGTGACCACCCCTAAATCTCAAAATGGTAACGTGAAAATCAAATCTGAGCCCATAACGCCCATCAAACTGGAGAATATTTCGCCTGTCATAATATCCGAATCACAACGTTCAACACCGATTAAGCGTCATCATTCCCCCACAAGACACAATGACAATGTTAAGCATCAAAAGCTACATGTAACGCCAATTCAAATAAAACGCAATTCAACGCCAGTAAAGTTACCTGCAACCAAACGCCGTAGGTCATCAGACTTGTCCTTTCTAGATCTCAATGAAACTAGCATCAGGAATAGTTTTGAGTGTCTGACCGATCTGCGTGACGATGATAGTGTGTTTGGGATCGAAAGTGGGGATGCAAGTGGGAGCGGGATCGAAAGTTGGGACGAAAGTGGGGGTGGGATTAAAGCTAGGGACGAAAGTGGGAGCGGGATTAAAAGTGGGGACGAAAGTGGGGGTGGGATTAAAGCTAGGGACGAAAGTGGGAGCGGGATTAAAAGTGGGGACGAAAGTGGGGGTGGGAATAAAAGTGGGGACGAAAGTGGGAGCGGGATCAAATCTGGGGACGAAAGTGGCGAGGAGAGTGATGGAATTAAACGTAGCGATGAATTTGCACACGCACCATATAATGGGAGGTTTATGGGACAAGATGAACTTATAGCGCGTCTGATTTCGTGTGAAAATCCACGGGATAATATACCAAATGGCCCAAAAAGGATCGCAGAGAGTTCCCAGATGATTGTGGCGGCTGGGACTCTTCATCTAGTACTACCGTCAACCAAACATTCACTATTACTGGCGATAAAACGACGTGCGTTTATCTTAAAAATGGTGAATATTGCTCCAAGAAAGTTGTAAATAGGAAACTTCAATATATCCCTCTTAATCCACAGCCGACCAACGTCATTACACTACACCGATACTATACAAAATTAAAGCAGAATGGCAAGTACAAAAAACGTATCACTCGAATTACAAGCACACCCTCCACACACTCACACATATTACACAGGGCTATCATTGAGTATTGCGGGTATAATGACACAAAGCGCAAATCAGCGCATGGAAACTCCAAATCTGGCGAACCATACACACGAACAGATCCACAAATTCTGCAACGCGCATGCGAACAAGCTACTCACAAAAAGGCAACAGAAATTGTTAACGACATGTGTTTAGATGACAGTGCATCCGCACCAAGAAGCAGCAGACAAGTACAAGACAAAATATACAGGGAAAATAAGAAAAACAAACCTACTTACCATGCTCCACACCGCAACATAGCTGATGACCTTTTGGACGTTATGGCTACAATACACACACACCCATATGTACAAGAAATTACTCTCACCAAAGACAAACAACCAACTGTCATAGTCTATTCTTCGGAACAACTTACAGATATGAAGAAAAATTGCATTGGGAATAATGCGAGTATTTTGGGGGTAGACAGAACATTTAACCTTGGGAAATTTTTTGTAACTTCTTTTTCATATAAGAATAGATCCGTGATCAACCGAAAATCTGACATGTTTCCAATAATGTTAGGACCCAGTCTAATTCACTGGGATGGGGAGCAGGCAACTTATAGCATTTTTTTTTCCCATCTTAGGGACCGTTTGGGGAATGAACATTTAACAATTGGTAGTGACGAAGAAAAGGCGATGACAAACGCACTAAGCGACAACTTCCACAAAAGCACATTTCTGCTTTGCACTAAACACCTCAAAGATAACATTCGGCGATTTCTCCAAAAAAATGGATCAAATGAAACAGACAGAAGCAATTGTAAAAAATATTTTCAATAGCAAGGATGGAATTGTATACAGTAAAGATGACATAGTATACTCTAAGCGGGTAGACGACATGTCGGTGTATTTTCAGAGGTACCCGAAATTCGGCACGTATTGGCAGCGTTATTTGGAACCAAACCTTCGGAAATTTGTTTTTGAGCAGCTGAAATGTAATGAAATTTCAAAATTGTGGACAAACAACAATTCTGAATCGATAAATCACAGGTTGAAACAAGTCGCCGCATGGAATCAACACAACATTCTGGAACTGGTTGAATGCATTTCTAAAGTGTCGACTATCCAATTGATTGATATTCGTCGAGCGCTGTATGGCTCCGGAAATTACAAACTTGTAGACAGTGCTCACGCTATTTCGGAAGATATTTGGCATGCCAAGACACAGGCAGAGAAAGACAAACTATTCGGACATTTCTTAAAAGCGCCAGTTAAAAGTACCACGTTATGTTCAGAGTCCAATCTCATAACTGCACCAAGTGCGAACTTTCAAATAATAAGACCCAAAGTGACTGTTGGCAAAAAGCCAGGGCAGGTGAAAAGACAAAAGGCAGAACGGACTAACGTCCATAGATAGGTCAAGTTTGCCTTTTTTCTTGTCTTTCTCTGCCTGTGGCTTGGCATGCCAACTATCTTCCGAAATAGCGTGAGCACAGTCTACAAGTGGGTAGAAAATCAAGAACAGAACAATGTGCTAGCCATCTCATGTACGTGCATCTTACAGTGAATGCGTCGTTTATTTACCCACCGAGTACAGCATCTTTCCCGGTCGGGAATCGCATTTAATGTGACACGATCTGTACGACGTGGGTAGAAAATCAAGAACAGAAAAATGTGCTAGCCAGAACTCACATGTTATAAACCAAATATACATGCGCATGTACATGGTACATGCAGCTCATGTACGTGCATCTTACAGTGAAAGCGTCTTCGAGACAAAGCAAATGGGGGCAATTCTAATTATTATGTGGTTTTACCGAGTTTTAAAAGTAATGTCGTTTCAAAATATGCCCTTGTGTCACATGGTTCAGAATCACGATGTAAATGCACGTACATGTACATGTATGTCCATCTTATGCATCGTCATTTATTTACCCACCGAGTACAGCATCTTTCCCGGTCGGGAATCGCATTTAATGTGACACGATCTGTACGACGTGGGTTCAGAATCACGATGTAAATGCACGTACATGTACATGAATGTCCATATTTTGATCCCCCCCCCCATTTGCTTTTCTCGAAGATTCCTTCGCTTTATTAATAAAGTTAAAATGGTCAACAAAGTACGAGTAAACACATACATGTATCATGTAACTGCATTGATAGTTTAGTTCTATGAGTAAACACATACATGTATCATGTAACTGCATTGATAGTTTAGTTCTATGAGTAAACACATACATGTATCATGTAACTGCATTGATAGTTTAGTTATATGAGTAAACACATACATGTATCATGTAACTGCATTGATAGTTTAGTTCTATGAGTAAACACATACATGTATCATGTAACTGCATTGATAGTTTAGTTCTATGAGTAAACACATACATGTATCATGTAACTGCTATGAGTAAACACATACATGTATCATGTAACTGCATTGATAGTTTAGTTCTATGAGTAAACACATACATGTATCATGTAACTGCATTGATAGTTTAGTTCTAAAAAAATGCTGTGTTTCAAGTTACATGCTGAAGAAAATGTTGTTTTAAATAGTAAATATACTTACGGTATATTACTGTAAAACATATTTTGCTCATAACAATGAGCTATGCACATATGTTTTTCGCATAATAACTATCAATTTAACATATTTATTTTATTGTTTTGAAAATGGATAAAAAATTTACGACCGCACCAAAAAAGCAAGGTCGCCGGACGGGAAACCTGAAACACGGCTATTTTTTTTACGCCTTATATTACATAAAGTTTTTATTGTGTGTCTTTCGACGACTGACACGTCTGCATGCACTATTTGCTGAGACATGGTTAGAGAATGGCTATATAGCGACCCTGCTGAGACAAGTGTTATTATTAAATATGTTAAAATATTAAATACAAATGTCTCTGCTTCTTTCGTCACGTTCCATCTTAAAATATGCATATGAAATCAGCATGCTACGGGCCCACTAGCACCATATGTCAAGATATTCCACTTGTGAAGTAAATCAGAAATGCTGCATGGTATTACAGCAGAGAAACTGATCAACATTCCCAAAACTGCATACATAATGCAGTTTTTGGGAATATTGATTAGTTTCTCATCTGTATGCATGCATATAATAACGTCATGATCACCAACCATGTCCTGTGATTACGCACATGGGTTAATCAATCACATCCGTGCTTTCTTATTTAGGCATAGGCCTACATGTATGCCTCCTACACTGCCTGGCAATCTATACTTCATTTATAAATAGGTATGCAGGATAGACACTGTTGCGTTCAATAGGTCTTTAGGCATTAATTATGAACCCTTTGACATTAGCGGTGAAATAACGGCTATATAATAATTTATATGTCTTGGATTTTCCTTAAAATTGCGACCGAAATAGCAATCAAATATGTCGTGGATTTTCATTAAAATTGCGTTGTGACGACGCAATAATAATTATTCTAATGAAATTCCAAGACATATAAATTATTATATAGCCGTTATTTTACCAGCATGCATAGTTAAACAATTATTGGGCTCCATAAATACAATGCATAGCCTGTCATAATAACAACCCCCACATCACACGAAACAGTCCATGTACGAGGGTTGGGCATCTCAAACGTCTACCACAGTCCTAGATCGAGATGGAACAGCTCCGTGGAACAGCGCTGCAATGATAAAGACAGACTGGTAAGTGCAATCTATTATTTACTTTTGTATATATACACGGACACAGTGATGTCCCTTATATGTTCATGTGTTGTAAATCGCGGTTGCCTCCCTTGAATCAAAGTAAAATTGTCAGTTTCGATTTCGTCAATAATATAGACATTGTGATGTGCACACATGACTGAAAATTAGCTATGGCATGCCATACTAGTATTTAAAGGGATATATAGCTTTATTTAGCTCATCAAATACAGATTACATGTGGATTTGGGAAGATTTGGTGTAGATTTGGTGGATTTGGGAAGATTTGGGAAGATTTGGGCAAATCGTGCCACCCGTTAAAAATGGAGCGCGTAGGAATCCTAGCTGTCATGTAGGGCTGTTTACTCATCAATGCGCTGGAGCAAGTAGTACTGAAATAAATGCACACACAGACTTCTTTAGATGAGCACAAATGCCACAGATGCACCACAATCACAGTAAGAAATGCAAACAGTCTCTGGTTCTACAGTAAAACATCATCAAATTATGGTATGTTTGATTGTAAAAACTACTTTCTAGGCTACACGACCCGGAACCAATTCCCCAGTGGGGTCACATGTTATGATCACGATCTCGTTATGATCACGATCACGTGATTAATTGTTTACTCATTTTATGACATTTCGTGAATGTTCTGAAATATTCATGAATCATCATGATTTGATGACAAATAATCATGTAAACATACCCGAACATAAGATAACGTGACTGCTTATCAGCCAGATCAGACCAATATAGGTCGTCCATCTGGTTGACTAAGCTGAAAGATCATTTAAAACGGATTCTAATTCTGCATTCACGTTGACAGGACTGCAGGGAGAGAATAGAGGAACCAAGAGAAAACGCACGAACACAAACCAGTCTGGGTTTATACAACGGTTCAAGACAATAGCAATGACAATACTTGGACACCTATTTCCAGATCAACCATGGCTATCAATGTGGGATTGGAACCAAGAGTATGGACCACCAAGAGGGGCGACTACAGCCAATGCAGGGTATTGTTTTGATGGATGGCGCGAACCAGTATCGCACTCACAAGGATTATCTAGCAGAGGTATATAAAGTAGTTTAAAGTTATTATTCACATCAATAAAATTAACAGGTATATTTAAAACGTTATTTAATCTGGCATCATCTATAGTGATTGCGTCACTCTGCATAGAGTATAGGCCTACTCGCAATGTCTGCCTTTTTATATCAACATCTAACTTCTGACAACTAGGTTGTGAGTGATGGGTAGTAACTTTGGACTTGGGTAGACAATAACCTATTATCCACGGATACTCTTTCCATTACCAACTACTTGCTAAATTTATGGATTCATTTCAGTGCGATTACAGTTAAATACTCGAGTAGTGCTTCAGTGTTGCCGTGTACATTTTGTACATAACACTTTATTGCCTTCATCCCTGTCCAGTATCGTACTATCTGTTTCACCAGATAACTCTCTGAACTGGCACACTTGAATATCGACACACATACCATCATCAGTCATATCACAGGAACTTTTTAATAGAGGGGGGTGTCCTAGGATAGAGGTACAAGACCGTTGGTGGCTTATGGATAGAATTTCAAGTTCCTGTGGTCATATACCTCAGTCCATCCCTGCTTTAAAATGTTTGCTGAGTGGTTGGCCGCTGTAATGATAATGTCTGATTTTAACCGTAGCAGGGTTCCCGCTGTAGGTCGCCAATTGCGACAAAAAACAAATAATGGCGCTAAATTTTGTGAAATGGCGAAAATATTTAGCGCAACTTTTTTGGGCACGTCACATGTTTTGTCAAATTCATGGCTTCAAATATTTATTTGTGAACCATATTGGCTCTTAGTTGGCGCTAATTTTTGTTTGTTAATTTGCTCCAGTGTTTTTCCATTGGCGCAGACAAACATTCAGACAGAGGGAACCTGCCATAGTATTTTGTTCTTTTTAACACTCTGTCTCACTTAATGAGATTTTTAACCACTGTCCCTGACAAGCTCCTCCCAGTCATACTCAGCATTGAGTGTTGGGAGTAACACGTAGATGTATACAATTAAGCCTACTATTGACAGCATTCATGTATACATAGTACCGGTATGATACTAATAACATAGATTTCTATTATTTCAATCCATGGTGCAATTAGTGAGAGAGCATAAGTATATTTAAAAAGATCATGAATTTCAAATTAATTTTATTTCTCAAGTATACTACATACCCGCGAGGTGTTTGACATTAGAGGAAGATAGATTGATAGATTCTGAAATTCTATATCGAAGTATTATGATGATTCAGTCTTCGAATCGGCAGGTTACTGGTATTCCCATAATAGCGTTTTATTTTAATTTCAGAACGACCTAACTACAGTTACAATTACCAAGAACCATCATATTCTGACTATTGTGAGGAGTGGTCAGACTCGGATGATTTTGACATGAATGCGAATAGCGGTAACAGACCAATCCGTAAACGACATTGCTGTCAAACAACATCCAAGGACAGTTTTCCCTCGATTGACTTAACTGACCAAGAGAATGAACATCCAGTTACAAGAAGGACTGGTCAGTTCAGTGGATCCAGTGGTAGATACTCAGGTGAAAATGTTGAAAAACATACACGATACAGGACAAGAACTTCAGAGAACAAGTTGAAAAAGCCAGACTATGTCCTGTGTGATAGCGATATTGAAAATGACATTAATGATACAAGTAATTATTCTGTGTACGAGTATTTGAAAGCTTTCTTAAGTTCTACAGGAAGACAGATTGATTCAATGAGAGGTGATGGAAATTGTTTCTTTCGGGCATTAAGCAAAGTGATTTATGGCAATCAGACATTCTATAATGATATCCGTCAAGCAGTAGTTGACGTTCTCGAGGAGCATCCCAAAAAGTTTGAAGCTTTTGCTGATGGGCCAGTGTCACAGCACATAAAGGATATGAGAGAAGACAAGACATGGGCAACACAAACGGAGATCTATGCTGCAGCAACTCTGCTAAATAGAGATATCTACATTCTATCACCTGACCAGACTGGTGATACTTACCGCTGGCTTTTGTTTAAACCTCAGTTCAAATACAACTCAAATGTGGCGGGATGTCAGTGTTATATCACCATATGTCACACCCATGGGAATCACTATGACAGAATTGCTGCCCGCAAAGCGAAGTGTAACTGTGACCATGAACCTCCAGAAATGTCGGGAGTCAAAGAATCTGTAGATCTAACTAACGAAGATGAAATAGTATGATTACAGTATACATTGTATATTAAACACTTTGCATTATGGGATTGTGTTCCTGTTAATCTAGTACATGTACTAGTAGTTGCAGGATGGTTCGCTAGTTCAGTAATTGTTGATCAATTTGTTCGGATTATTCCGCTATTTAATAAAAATGGACTGATCAACATAGTTTTCTGTGGTATTTGTATGTGTAATCACACAGTCACTCGCATAACAGTCAGGTTTATTTTTAGTACTTACACATGATGTCTCGCTATGATTCATATAGAGCTGATCAATTATATTATTACAATGGACTGTTTATGGCAGGTTGGTGTATATATATCTAATCAACACATATATTTATAATTGTATATATTCTTAGTAGTCGGTTATATTTATTATTATATGTTGAGGCCCATGGTCTTTAGAAGGATGTGAACATAATTTTTACTTATTTATTCTGTTTTATATACAGTCAAACCTGTCTGTAAAGGCCACCCTCGGGAAAGTCAAAAAGTGGCCTTTGTTGGCAGGTGGCCTCTCAATAGAGGGTTAAAATGCATTGAAAATGGCTCAACGGGAGAGAAAAATGGTGGTCTTTAGAGACAGGTTTTTCATATGCGGCCTTTATTCAGAGGTGGCCTTTAGCACAACCTGTCTTAAGCAGCCAGTCAATGGAATCACAGAAAGTGGCTGGTTAGCACAGGTGGCTACTTAATAGAGGTCAAATATATAATACAACAACATATTGGGAATCTAGAAACAGGCTGCTTAATACAGGTTGGCTGTTTAATACAGGTGACCACTAACACAGGTTTGACTGTATAGTCAAGTCTGTGTATTGCTCTCTGCACGGTATGTAGCAGGGAAAACTGTCCTGGAATGTCGTTCGTAACAACACAATTTTAATGTAACTCGTGACATATTTCCATAGTTTTCATTTACAAATAATGTTTTGTCGTCTGCTACAATTATCTGAACTATTTCTAGCTGTTATTTTACCCAGCATGCAAAGTGTTAAAGACCACTATTGGGAATGGCAAACAGTGGTCTCTGTTGTCAGGTTAATTGATAGAGCAGGTACATGATAAGATGATGTCTGCTGAGTGTGAGGTCATAGAACAAGTACATGATAAGATGAGGCCCGTTGGGTTTGAGGTCAAGGTCATAGAGCAAGTACATGGTAAGATGATGTATGTTGTGTTTGAGGTCACGGTCATAGAGCAAGTACATGATAAGATAATGCCTGTTGAGTGTGAGGTCACGGTCATAGAGCAAGTACATGATAAGATAATGCCTGTTGAGTGTGAGGTCACGGTCATAGAGCAAGTACATGATAAGATAATGCCTGTTGAGTTTGAGGTCAAGGTCATAGAGCATTGCATTGATAAAACAATTCCAGTCAATATATTTGTGGTACATTGTAAATACACATAGCGTGAAAATGAATTATACAATTTTTATTATAATATAGACTATTAATGTATGTACGACCTAGTCCAGCATTACAAGACATGCCATGCTGCCTAGGAGTTCAGTTTGTATTATGATTTATCGGCTTCACACATGTATGACTTTTGTGTGAGCACCAGCATTGCACATGTTTTGTCGTTTCCACAACTTCATGTGTGTAATTTTGGCTTGCAAGTTCATTCATGTTAGTTTGACTTTCGACATAAAACATTGAAAATGAGCTTTTTAAAATGGAAAATTTATAAAATCATCGCACAAATGCAAAGCTAATTTTCTGAAATTCGACAAGCTGAATATGATCTCTATTCTCTAAGCAGCAAACTACGATCTCAACTGAACCAAATCCATTGACTCCACGGAGACCACACTTGCATTTACATTGTATAAATATATTATATGTGAAAATGTATTAGCTATCTGAATTGTGTAAGTTAAGTTTTTCTTAGTAATTTTGCTGAAAAGGGTTCAAATTGATGATTTTTGGCAGGGAAAAAAAGTTGTCAAAAAAACAATTATTTGCGCTCATATAAATAGTTAATGTAATGTGAATAAATATTACTTTTTAAAAAAAAATTATTTTATTATTTATTTTCCTTTTATAGCATATACAACATAATTGTCACATGTTAAACACTATACATAGTACTTAATGAACATATAATTATAATTCTTATCTATTTAATATGACTGTGCTGACAGTTACAAATATTTCCTATTTCAAAATTCTTGCATCTGATGCATGGATGCCATAAAAGGTGTCCGTCTTAAATGTGATGCTCCCATGCTTGACGGATAAATTGTTAAGGTATATAAACATTCATGAAAAGGAGTTTTAGAATACATGGACAATGTTTAAAAAGATAACGTTATTAAAACTCCCAATGATCATAATGTCCCCAATTTAGCACTAAAGTTCAAATTGCGATGTGCAGTTCTCTTACGATGGTTTAGATAGTTAGTAACTTACTACAAATTTAAAAAAGACCATTTGAACATATGATAATTTACTTTATCATGCATTATTGCAATCTCCTTTTCAAGAGATATTCTCATTTACAAGTAGTTTAAGAACTGCTCAATGTTGGGAATATTTTTTCTGTATTTCATTTGAAATATAAATGATTTCATTAAAAAGATTATGAAATTTATAATGTTGCTTTTTATTCCTTTTTCTAAGATCCCAAAGCTTATATTTTCTAAGTTGAAAGATACTGAGAAATTGTGGGTGCTAAGAAAATGCGTCAGTCTATTCCATAAACTTTGAATATGATTACACTCCCAAGAAAGATGTTCCATGCTTTCTATCTGTATGTTGCAAAAATCACATAGGTTTGTGCTAGATATTTTCATTTTAAACAATAATTTATTTGTTGGTAAAATCCGCATTATATATTTATATTGAAAGCTTCTAATTTTTGTATCTATTGTAGCTCTAAATGGTTGTGCATATACTTTTTTCCAGTTTATGTTATTCATTTGTAAGTTATGTTCCCATTTTAATTCCGTTTTTTTGGGTTATATATCTGTTTAGTATAAATTAGCTTGTTAGGTGTTTTAGAATTGCAGACTTTACTCAGTAAACTTTCCTTTTGTGAATGTATTATGCCTTCGTTTGTAAGTGATGTTTTCAAATATGCTGGAATGCTGGTAATTAATTGATGAAACTTTAGGAATAGATCATATATATATATAAAATCTTCAAATGAGTAGAATTTGTTCTCTCTGTAGTCAAAAACATGTTCTAAATATTTGATTCCCTTGTTATACCATTCTTTGAAGAAAAATGAACTATTTCCGTGTTTTATGTTAGAATGATTCCATATTATTTGCTTACCACCCACTTCACCTGAATTACCTTTTGCGCTATTCCATGCAACGATAACATCCATAAGTTTTTATTCATAAGGAACGTGTTTGTTTTACATATAGTTTTAACATCTTTGTCAATGTTACTTTCGAAAATTAATTTTCGTCCAACTGATTTTAGGGATTATTATTTATGTTGGTGTTAAAACGTTTTACCCAACATGATTTGATTGAATTTATAAAGCACCGAAGATCAACCATTTTAATGCCTCCATGTTCATAATCAGGTTGTAAAACTTCTCTTTTTATTTTTTCAGGGTTTCTATTCCATATAAAATTATACATGCTTTTTATTATTTCTTTTATTTTGTCCTCGGTGGGATTTGGTAAAACTGTTAATGGATATATAAGCTATGGTAATGCAAATATTTTTATTACAGTTACCTTTCCAAGTAACGTTAATTTTCTATGTTCCCATTGTTTGAGACAGTTCTTAAAACTATTTAGTTTTGGTATTAAATTCGTTTCAGTGTTGTTTGAGAATTGTATGCCTAATGTATTGGCAGACTCCGAAGTTTTATCCGGACATAGTTTAATATTCGTATGTGCTAATGTTCCAACCCTTAAAACTGTTGATTTGTTATAATTGAGTTTTAAACCTGATATATATCCGAAATTGGAGATTATATTTAAAAGTTTTTCGAAGGATTCTCTCTGTGAACAAATATTACTACATCATTTTTTTTATGTTTGTCTAAAAAAATTCCAACCATTTTTTCCAAATGTTTGTTTCGCTGTCGTAGAATAAAACAAAATCACATTATTGTATTAGGAAGAATTGTATGAATATTAATTACTTACATTGTATTTTCACTCGTTTAATAAATATTCACATACAGTCAAACCTGTGTTAGTGGTCATCTCCATTAAGCAGCCAACCTGTATTAAGCAGCCAGTTTCCAGATTCCCAATTGGTTGTTTTATTATATATTTTACCTCTATTAAGCAGCCATCTGTGCTAAGCAGCCACTTTCTCTTACTCCCTTGGCTGGCTGCTTAAGACAGGTTTGGCTGTATTCCAATTTTATGACGTTTTTTTTAAAGATATCGTTTTTTTTCTATATGGTACTTAATATTCTGAATTTTATAAATATAAAAAAGGATTACTTTTGAAATGAGCTGTGTTGTCACCAAAATTCATAAAAAAATCCACTAGATATCTCCCACTTGTACCTCTTTGTCCAATATATATATACCAGGATGTCCCCCCCGCTCCCTTAGAGCTGTAGTTCACATACATGCAATATCTTGTGACAGGTCTTGGTAGGTAAGATAAACCCTAAACATTTCCACACAATAACATGTCAAACATTGCATGCAGTCTTCTGTTTAGTTATATCTATTATAGTCAACAAGATGGACGGTATTGAGTATAGGGTCGCAATCACGTTTAAAGCTTCCTCTCTCAATAACCTGTCAACCGCTATGTCTAGTGTTAGGTGTACAGAGGAACAGCGATCATGATTTCCGGGTCAATGGTCAGTCATGCGACATATTTTTGGTTCGAGGTCACACAACTTTGCATTGAAAATGGGTTTCATGCATCAAGCGTCCCAATTTACATGAATGAAATAAATTTCTGAGGGAGATCAGAATGTCTCAGGGAGACCAGGGTATCTGAGGGAGATCGGAATGTCTGGGGGAGACCAGAGTGTCTGAGGGAGATCAGAATGTCTCAGGGAGACCAGAGTATCTGAGGTAGATCAGAATGTCTGGGGGAGACCAGGAATGTCTGGGGGAGATCAGAATGTCTGAGGGAGAGCCGTAGGGGAGACCAGGAATGTCTGGGGGAGATCAGAGTGTCTGAGGGGGAGACCAGGATGTCTGGGGGAGACCAGAATGTCTGGGGGAGATCAGTGTCTGAGGGAGAGCCGTAGGGGAGACCAGGAATGTCTGAGGGAGGTCAGGAATATCTGGGGGAGACCAGAATGTCTGGGGGAGATCAGGAATGTCTGGGGGAGACCAGACTGTCTGGGGAGCGCCGTAGGGAGACCAGGAATGTCTGGGGGAGGTCAGGAATATCTGGGAGACCAGAATGTCTGGGGGAGATCAGGAATGTCTGGGGGAGATCAGAAAGCCGTGGGGGAGACCAGAATGTCTGGGGAGGTCAGACTGTCTGGGGGAGACCAGAAAGCCGTAGGGGAGACCAGAAAGCTGTGGGGGAGATCAGAAAGCTGTGGGGGAGACCAGAATGTCTGGGGAGACCAGAATGTCTGGGGAGATCAGACTGTCTGGGGGAGACCAGAAAGCTGTGGGGGAGACCAGAATGTCTGGGGACATCTGTTTTCTATAAGTACTTTATATATTTAATGTGCTTGTATTTTATTGTGTAACGTGGGTCTGAAACGTATGTTGTTGTTGAAAACTTGCAAATATACAATTGTATTGAAGTTTGTGTTTTTCTTGTATATTGTTCTGTAGATTAAAGAGGATACCGTAATCAATTATTTATCACCAGCTACACAACTGTTCCAGCTTCTTCACAATGGACATTGTTCTTCATATCGTAAATAAAACATGTGACAAGTAATGGGCATGTAGGATTGGTTTAGATGTATCAATATGTAGGTTTTCTTTCTAATAAACCTGGTAATCCATGGATCGCAGGTTCGATCCTCCGTCTGACTAATAAAATTAAGTCTTTCAGATGGGACATTAAACCGAAGTCTTGTCGGTGCTTTACACTGTGCATGTAAAAGAACCAGAGGAGACTCTGGTATGAGTCTGTCTCTATCATTGTACTATCCTCCAAAAATCTAAAATGACTAATCTCTTCTGGAGGCGTCGCTCATATATCGCTCAACCGGTAGCGACGATAAATAAACGTAAAACACACACCTTTCTTACTTCGGATCCGTGGTTGAGTGGTTAAGGTCACTGACTTGTATACCACTGTAACCTATCATTACCGATGGTCACGAGTTTGAGCCCCGCTCATTGACATTACATACGTGGCCTGACCGAGTATCAAACCCGGGACCGGTGCTCATATGGACAACCGGTAGCGACGATAAATAAACGTAAAACACACAAAAAATCTAATTAACCTCTTAGTTTATACAAATTTATTTTAGCTCGATTGCGAAACAAGTTATTTCAACTTATATAAATCACTCTCGAGACCTCATTCCTGATGGAATCCATCGCCACGGGGGAGAGAGAAGAGGCAACGTGGAATTTAAATGCCTTGCCTAAGGGCACAATCGTAACGGCTCCAGTGGGGCTCAAACTCCGGACCTGAAGCGAACGCGCATCCACTGTGCTATCACGACTTCCATTAACCTCTTAGCGAGTGTGACGTACACGAGACAGGAAACAGAGGCACTAACAGGACTTTAATAGTCTTAGGGAAGGTGGGCGTGAGGGAGATGTTCCACTATTGGCTGTTAGGGAAGGTGGTTGTGAGGGTGATATTCTACTACTGGTTGTTAGGGAAGGTGGCTGTGAGGGAGATGTTCTACTATTGGTTGTTAGGGAAGGTGGCTGTGAGGGAGATGTTCTACTATTGGTTGTTAGGGAAGGTGACTGTGAGGGAGATATTCTACTATTGGTTGTTAGGGAAGGTGGCTGTGAGGGAGATGTTCTACTATTGGTTGTTAGGGAAGGTGGCTGTGAGGGAGATGTTCTACTATTGGCTATGAGGGAAGGTGGCTGTGAGCAAGATGTTCTACTATTGGCTGTTAGGGAAGGTGGCTGTGAGGGAGATGTTCCACTATTGGTTGTTAGGGAAGGTGGCTGTGAGCAAGATGTTCTACTATTGGTTGTTAGGGAAGGTGGCTGTGAGGAGATGTTCTACTATTGGTTGTTAGGGAAGGTGGCTGTGAGGGAGATGTTCTACTATTGGTTGTTAGGGAAGGTGGCTGTGAGGGAGATGTTCCACTATTGGTGTTAGGGAAGGTGGCTGTGAGCAGATGTTCACTATTGGCTGTTAGGGAAGGTGGCTGTGAGCAAGATGTTCCACTATTGGCTGTTAGGGAAGGTGGCTGTGAGGGAGATGTTCCACTATTGGTTGTTAGGGAAGGTGGCTGTGAGCAAGATGTTCTACTATTGGCTGTTAGGGAAGGTGGCTGTGAGGGAGATGTTCTACTATTGGTTGTTAGGGAAGGTGGCTGTGAGCAAGATGTTCCACTATTGGTTGTTAGGGAAGGTGGCTGTGAGCAAGATGTTCCACTATTGGCTGTTAGGGAAGGTGGCTGTGAGCAAGATGTTCTACTATTGGTTGTTAGGGAAGGTGGCTGTGAGCAAGATGTTCCACTATTGGCTGTTAGGGAAGGTGGCTGTGAGGGAGATGTTCTACTATTGGCTGTTAGGGAAGGTGGCTGTGAGTGAGATGTTCCACTATTGGCTGTTAGGGAAGGTGGCTGTGAGGGAGATGTTCCACTATTGGTTGTTAGGGAAGGTGGCTGTGAGCAAGATGTTCTACAATTGGTTGCTAGGGAGATGTTCCACTATTGGCTGTTAGGGAAGGTGGCTGTGAGCAAGATGTTCTACTATTGGTTGTTAGGGAAGGTGGCTGTGAGGGAGATGTTCTACTATTGGCTGTTAGGGAAGGTGGCTGTGAGGGAGATGTTCCACTATTGGTTGTTAGGGAAGGTGGCTGTGAGGGAGATGTTCTACTATTGGTTGTTAGGGAAGGTGGCTGTGAGCAAGATGTTCCACTATTGGCTGTTAGGGAAGGTGGCTGTGAGGGAGATGTTCTACTATTGGCTGTTAGGGAAGGTGGCTGTGAGCGAGATGTTCCACTATTGGCTGTTAGGGAAGGTGGCTGTGAGGGAGATGTTCCACTATTGGTTGTTAGGGAAGGTGGCTGTGAGCAAGATGTTCTACTATTGGTTGTAGGGAGATGTTCCACTATTGGCTGTTAGGGAAGGTGGCTGTGAGCAAGATGTTCTACTATTGGTTGTTAGGGAAGGTGGCTGTGAGGGAGATGTTCTACTATTGGCTGTTAGGGAAGGTGGCTGTGAGGGAGATGTTCCACTATTGGTTGTTAGGGAAGGTGGCTGTGAGGGAGATGTTCTACTATTGGTTGTTAGGGAAGGTGGCTGTGAGGGAGATGTTCCACTATTGGTTGTTAGGGAAGGTGGCTGTGAGCAAGATGTTCCACTATTGGCTGTTAGGGAAGGTGGCTGTGAGGGAGATGTTCCACTATTGGCTGTTAGGGAAGGTGGCTGTGAGCAAGATGTTCCACTATTGGCTGTTAGGGAAGGTGGCTGTGAGGGAGATGTTCCACTATTGGTTGTTAGGGAAGGTGGCTGTGAGCAAGATGTTCTACTATTGGCTGTTAGGGAAGGTGGCTGTGAGGGAGATGTTCTACTATTGGTTGTTAGGGAAGGTGGCTGTGAGCAAGATGTTCCACTATTGGCTGTTAGGGAAGGTGGCTGTGAGGGAGATGTTCTACTATTGGTTGTTAGGGAAGGTGGCTGTGAGCAAGATGTTCCACTATTGGCTGTTAGGGAAGGTGGCTGTGAGGGAGATGTTCCACTATTGGTTGTTAGGGAAGGTGGCTGTGAGGGAGATGTTCCACTATTGGTTGTTAGGGAAGGTGGCTGTGAGCAAGATGTTCCACTATTGGCTGTTAGGGAAGGTGGCTGTGAGCAGATGTTCCACTATTGGCTGTTAGGGAAGGTGGCTGTGAGGGAGATGTTCCACTATTGGTTGTTAGGGAAGGTGGCTGTGAGCAAGATGTTCTACTATTGGCTGTTAGGGAAGGTGGCTGTGAGGGAGATGTTCCACTATTGGTTGTTAGGGAAGGTGGCTGTGAGGGAGATGTTCCACTATTGGTTGTTAGGGAAGGTGGCTGTGAGCAAGATGTTCTACTATTGGCTGTTAGGGAAGGTGGCTGTGAGGGAGATGTTCCACTATTGGCTGTTAGGGAAGGTGGCTGTGAGGGAGATGTTCCACTATTGGTTGTTAGGGAAGGTGGCTGTGAGCAAGATGTTCTACTATTGGTTGTTAGGGAAGGTGGCTGTGAGCAAGATGTTCTACTATTGGTTGTTAGGGAAGGTGGCTGTGAGGGAGATGTTCCACTATTGGCTGTTAGGGAAGGTGGCTGTGAGCAAGATGTTCTACTATTGGCTGTTAGGGAAGGTGGCTGTGAGGGAGATGTTCTACTATTGGTTGTTAGGGAAGGTGGCTGTGAGCAAGATGTTCCACTATTGGCTGTTAGGGAAGGTGGCTGTGAGGGAGATGTTCTACTATTGGTTGTTAGGGAAGGTGGCTGTGAGCAAGATGTTCCACTATTGGTTGTTAGGGAAGGTGGCTGTGAGCAAGATGTTCCACTATTGGCTGTTAGGGAAGGTGGCTGTGAGCAAGATGTTCTACTATTGGTTGTTAGGGAAGGTGGCTGTGAGGGAGATGTTCTACTATTGGTTGTTAGGGAAGGTGGCTGTGAGCAAGATGTTCCACTATTGGCTGTTAGGGAAGGTGGCTGTGAGGGAGATGTTCTACTATTGGCTGTTAGGGAAGGTGGCTGTGAGTGTGATGTTCCACGATTGGCTGTTAGGGAAGGTGGCTGTGAGGGAGATGTTCCACTATTGGTTGTTAGGGAAGGTGGCTGTGAGCAAGATGTTCTACTATTGGTTGCTAGGGAGATGTTCCACTATTGGCTGTTAGGGAAGGTGGCTGTGAGCAAGATGATCTACTATTGGTTGCTAGGGAAGGTGGCTGTGAGGGAGATGTTCTACTATTGGCTGTTAGGGAAGGTGGCTGTGAGGGAGATGTTCCACTATTGGTTGTTAGGGAAGGTGGCTGTGAGGGAGATGTTCCACTATTGGCTGTTAGGGAAGGTGGCTGTGAGCAAGATGTTCTACTATTGGCTGTTAGGGAAGGTGGCTGTGAGGGAGATGTTCCACTATTGGCTATGAGGGAAGGTGGCTGTGAGCAAGATGTTCTACTATTGGTTGTTAGGGAAGGTGGCTGTGAGGGAGATGTTCCACTATTGGCTGTTAGGGAAGGTGGCTGTGAGCGAGATGTTCTACTATTGGTTGTTAGGGAAGGTGGCTGTGAGGGAGATGTTCTACTATTGGTTGTTAGGGAAGGTGGCTGTGAGGGAGATGTTCCACTATTGGTTGTTAGGGAAGGTGGCTGTGAGCAAGATGTTCCACTATTGGCTGTTAGGGAAGGTGGCTGTGAGCAAGATGTTCCACTATTGGCTGTTAGGGAAGGTGGCTGTGAGGGAGATGTTCCACTATTGGTTGTTAGGGAAGGTGGCTGTGAGCAAGATGTTCTACTATTGGCTGTTAGGGAAGGTGGCTGTGAGGGAGATGTTCCACTATTGGCTGTTAGGGAAGGTGGCTGTGAGCAAGATGTTCTACTATTGGCTGTTAGGGAAGGTGGCTGTGAGGGAGATGTTCTACTATTGGCTGTTAGGGAAGGTGGCTGTGAGCAAGATGTTCTACTATTGGTTGTTAGGGAAGGTGGCTGTGAGGGAGATGTTCTACTATTGGTTGTTAGGGAAGGTGGCTGTGAGCAAGATGTTCCACTATTGGTTGTTAGGGAAGGTGGCTGTGAGGAGATGTTCCACTATTGGCTGTTAGGGAAGGTGGCTGTGAGGGAGATGTTCCACTATTGGTTGTTAGGGAAGGTGGCTGTGAGGGAGATGTTCTACTATTGGTTGTTAGGGAAGGTGGCTGTGAGGGAGATGTTCCACTATTGGTTGTTAGGGAAGGTGGCTGTGAGCAAGATGTTCCACTATTGGCTGTTAGGGAAGGTGGCTGTGAGCAAGATGTTCCACTATTGGCTGTTAGGGAAGGTGGCTGTGAGGGAGATGTTCCACTATTGGTTGTTAGGGAAGGTGGCTGTGAGCAAGATGTTCTACTATTGGCTGTTAGGGAAGGTGGCTGTGAGGGAGATGTTCCACTATTGGCTGTTAGGGAAGGTGGCTGTGAGCAAGATGTTCTACTATTGGCTGTTAGGGAAGGTGGCTGTGAGGGAGATGTTCTACTATTGGTTGTTAGGGAAGGTGGCTGTGAGCAAGATGTTCTACTATTGGTTGTTAGGGAAGGTGGCTGTGAGCAAGATGTTCCACTATTGGTTGTTAGGGAAGGTGGCTGTGAGGGAGATGTTCCACTATTGGCTGTTAGGGAAGGTGGCTGTGAGCAAGATGTTCTACTATTGGCTGTTAGGGAAGGTGGCTGTGAGCAAGATGTTCTACTATTGGTTGCTAGGGAAGGTGGCTGTGAGGGAGATGTTCCACTATTGGCTGTTAGGGAAGGTGGCTGTGAGCAAGATGTTCTACTATTGGCTGTTAGGGAAGGTGGCTGTGAGGGAGATGTTCTACTATTGGTTGTTAGGGAAGGTGGCTGTGAGCAAGATGTTCCACTATTGGCTGTTAGGGAAGGTGGCTGTGAGGGAGATGTTCTACTATTGGTTGTTAGGGAAGGTGGCTGTGAGGGAGATGTTCCACTATTGGTTGTTAGGGAAGGTGGCTGTGAGCAAGATGTTCTACTATTGGTTGTTAGGGAAGGTGGCTGTGAGCAAGATGTTCTACTATTGGTTGTAGGGAAGGTGGCTGTGAGGGAGATGTTCACTATTGGTTGTTAGGGAAGGTGGCTGTGAGCAAGATGTTCCACTATTGGCTGTTAGGGAAGGTGGCTGTGAGGGAGATGTTCTACTATTGGCTGTTAGGGAAGGTGGCTGTGAGGGAGATGTTCCACTATTGGCTGTTAGGGAAGGTGGCTGTGAGGGAGATGTTCCACTATTGGTTGTTAGGGAAGGTGGCTGTGAGCAAGATGTTCCACTATTGGCTGTTAGGGAAGGTGGCTGTGAGGGAGATGTTCTACTATTGGTTGTTAGGGAAGGTGGCTGTGAGCAAGATGTTCCACTATTGGTTGTTAGGGAAGGTGGCTGTGAGCAAGATGTTCCACTATTGGCTGTTAGGGAAGGTGGCTGTGAGCAAGATGTTCTACTATTGGTTGTTAGGGAAGGTGGCTGTGAGCAAGATGTTCCACTATTGGCTGTTAGGGAAGGTGGCTGTGAGGGAGATGTTCCACTATTGGCTGTTAGGGAAGGTGGCTGTGAGTGTGATGTTCCACGATTGGCTGTTAGGGAAGGTGGCTGTGAGGGAGATGTTCCACTATTGGTTGTTAGGGAAGGTGGCTGTGAGCAAGATGTTCTACAATTGGTTGCTAGGGAGATGTTCCACTATTGGCTGTTAGGGAAGGTGGCTGTGAGCAAGATGATCTACTATTGGTTGTTAGGGAAGGTGGCTGTGAGGGAGATGTTCTACTATTGGCTGTTAGGGAAGGTGGCTGTGAGGGAGATGTTCCACTATTGGTTGTTAGGGAAGGTGGCTGTGAGGGAGATGTTCCACTATTGGCTGTTAGGGAAGGTGGCTGTGAGCAAGATGTTCTACTATTGGCTGTTAGGGAAGGTGGCTGTGAGGGAGATGTTCCACTATTGGCTGTTAGGGAAGGTGGCTGTGAGCAAGATGTTCTACTATTGGTTGTTAGGGAAGGTGGCTGTGAGGGAGATGTTCCACTATTGGCTGTTAGGGAAGGTGGCTGTGAGCGAGATGTTCTACTATTGGTTGTTAGGGAAGGTGGCTGTGAGGGAGATGTTCTACTATTGGTTGTTAGGGAAGGTGGCTGTGAGGGAGATGTTCCACTATTGGTTGTTAGGGAAGGTGGCTGTGAGCAAGATGTTCCACTATTGGCTGTTAGGGAAGGTGGCTGTGAGCAAGATGTTCCACTATTGGCTGTTAGGGAAGGTGGCTGTGAGGGAGATGTTCCACTATTGGTTGTTAGGGAAGGTGGCTGTGAGCAAGATGTTCTACTATTGGCTGTTAGGGAAGGTGGCTGTGAGGGAGATGTTCCACTATTGGCTGTTAGGGAAGGTGGCTGTGAGCAAGATGTTCTACTATTGGCTGTTAGGGAAGGTGGCTGTGAGGGAGATGTTCTACTATTGGCTGTTAGGGAAGGTGGCTGTGAGCAAGATGTTCTACTATTGGTTGTTAGGGAAGGTGGCTGTGAGGGAGATGTTCTACTATTGGTTGTTAGGGAAGGTGGCTGTGAGCAAGATGTTCCACTATTGGTTGTTAGGGAAGGTGGCTGTGAGGGAGATGTTCCACTATTGGCTGTTAGGGAAGGTGGCTGTGAGGGAGATGTTCCACTATTGGTTGTTAGGGAAGGTGGCTGTGAGCAAGATGTTCCACTATTGGCTGTTAGGGAAGGTGGCTGTGAGCAAGATGTTCCACTATTGGCTGTTAGGGAAGGTGGCTGTGAGGGAGATGTTCCACTATTGGTTGTTAGGGAAGGTGGCTGTGAGCAAGATGTTCTACTATTGGCTGTTAGGGAAGGTGGCTGTGAGGGAGATGTTCCACT
>CM026386.1:72288194-72332034 GCA_014843695.1 Archivesica marissinica | reverse complement strand
ATGGGTGGGAGCCCTACTGGCTGGGGTGTCAGAACTTCTACCAAGGTGTGTATGAACCCATGATGGGTGGGAGCTCTACTGGCTGGGGTGTCAGAACTTCTACCAAGGTGTGTATGAACCTAGGATGGGTGGGAGCCCTACTGGCTGGGGTGTCATAACTTCTACCAAGGTGTGTATGAACCTAGGATGGGTGGGAGCCCTACTGGCTGGGGTGTCAGAACTTCTACCAAGGTGTGTATGAACCTAGGATGGGTGGGAGCCTTACTGGGGTGTCATAACTTCTACCAAGGTGTGTATGAACCTAGGATGGGTGGGAGCCCTACTGGCTGGGGTGTCAGAACTTCTACCAAGGTGTGTATGAACCTAGGATGGGTGGGAGCCTTACTGGGGTGTCAGAACTTCTACCAAGGTGTGTATGAACCCATGATGGGTGGGAGCCCTACTGGCTGGGGTGTCAGAACTTCTACCAAGGTGTGTATGAACCTAGGATGGGTGGGAGCCCTACTGGGGTGTCAGAACTTCTACCAAGGTGTGTATGAATCCATGATGGGTGCGAGCCCCACTGGGGTGTCAGAACTTCTAGCAAGGTGTGTATGAACCCATGATGGGTGGGAGCCCCACTGGGGTCAGAACTTCTACCAAGGTGTGTATGAACCTAGGATAGGTGGGAGCCCTACTGGGGTGTCAGAACTTCTACCAAGGTGTATATGAGCCTAGGATGGGTGGGAGCCCTACTGGGGTGTCAGAACTTCTACCAAGGTGTATATGAACCTAGGATGGGTGGGAGCCCTACTGGGGTGTCAGAACTTCTACCAAGGTGTATATGAACCTAGGATGGGTGGGAGCCCTACTGGGGTGTCAGAACTTCTACCAAGGTGTGTATGAACCTAGGATGGGTGGGAGCCCTACTGGCTGGGGTGTCAGAACTTCTACCAAGGTGTGTATGAACCTAGGATGGGTGGGAGCCCTACTGGCTGGGGTATCAGAACTTCTACCAAGGTGTATATGGACCCATGATGGGTGGGAGCCCTACTGGGGTGTAGGAACTTCTACCAAGGTGTGTATAAACCTGTGCCAGGCCTACGGGGGGGGGGGGGGCTCAGAACTTCTACCAAGGTGTGTATGAACCCATGATGGGTGGGAGCCCTACTGGGGTGTTGGAACTTCTACCAAGGTGTGTATAAACCTGTGCCAGGCCTACTGGGGGCGGGTCAGAACATCTACCCAGGTTTCTTGTGTTACACATGCTTTAAATATTTCAGAGAGGACAGAAAGAAACAAGAATCATGTATTAACGTCTATTCCAAAAGATCTTGACGATAAACTTGCATCAATCCCTAACATTGAGACTGATATCACTGAGAAGCTGGGCATTAAAGTACCTAACATTGGCAGGTTTGTATACAGAATATTTTCACGTAACTTGCTGACCAGTGGATTGTTATATGAATAGTTCAATATTTGTTGCCTTGGAAGTGCAGATTTTTGTTTTATGAAATTTCATTCAGTATGCCAGACGACAGATAAAGTGCAAACCCTTGGGCATTATTGACCTTCAAGGTTGTGTCCCAAATTTTGCACGGTACGCCATATTGTATGGACTGGAGGATATGTGTAGTTCTTGACACGCCATGACAGCACTTGTGAACAAATGTTCACCCATTTTTTCTATATTTTATATGAATATTATATATATTTGTTATCGATTTGCTGAAGATGGTTTCCCACATATTTTGAAGTCGCGATCACGTGCAGTTGTAAATGCTCGTAAAAAATATGACCCTCCTAAATATATCCTGTGCACTCCGAGATGTACATTTTCTGCAGGCATGTTTCTGCCAGGCGAGTGTATTAATTTGTGTTCTGTATTTACATGAGCAGGTATGGTGATGTCAGGCGAGTGTATTAATTTGTGTTCTGTATTTACATGAGCAGGTATGGTGATGTCAGGCGAGTGTATTAATTTGTGTTCTGTATTTACATGAGCAGGTATGGTGATGTCAGGCGAGTGTATTAATTTGTGTTCTGTATTTACATGAGCAGGTATGGTGATGTCAGGCGAGTGTATTAATTTGTGTTCTGTATTTACATGAGCAGGTATGGTGATGTCAGGCGAGTGTATTAATTTGTGTTCTGTATTTACATGAGCAGGTATGGTGATGTCAGGCGAGTGTATTAATTTGTGTTCTGTATTTACATGAGCAGGTATGGTGATGCCCCGCCCTTGGTCTCCAGTGATGCAGACTCTGATGTGAGTTACCTTTGTTGCTCTAATACACATAATTATACTGGTATCTCCTTGTGGAACCGGTGACATCGTAATTCACATTTTGTGAGATTTACTATTTTCATTAATAAAATATAGTAGCAGACCGATGTTTTTGTAGTAATTTTTTATTTCGGTGTGTGTTTTCAGCTGATGAGCATCCTTTTAGGGTAGGGGGTGGGGCAAAATGATTAGCTTCGTGAAATATAGGTGTATATACTAAAAATAAACTGTACGTAACATTTTGTGTTGATATTTAGTTCATTTTATTTACAAACAAAAATGCCGGCTTCCTTTATAAAACTGGACCGTGGGAATAGACTATAGGTGGCGCTTTTTTCGGACTGGTTGTCGAAATGTGAAATACCGCGATACAAACTATCCCGCGATACAACCGGAAGCAACTATATATATCAGTGTCTACTAGTTTTTCAACATTGCCTATTTTTAGATGCGCTTATAGCTGTGATGTCACAACGAGATTGTGGCGGAAATATATTGAGTACAGAAAAGGGAACAGTGTGATTAACGTTTAGCACGCTGTAGGCGAAATGAGCAGATAACAAATGTGTAATATCAGACTGTGTCTCATTTATATGAAAAAAGTTGGCAATTTCTTACAGAGATTGGTGGTTAACTGCTAGAACCTGTCCAGGAAAGGTGTTGTTAGGTAATCTGCCCATCGGTGATATAGCCCAAAATGGTGCTGATGCAGGCATAAAACCCAAACAAACAATGACTATGCTCCACATTATGGATATTGCGAATATTTGAGTTGACGACTTGGAACATGATTTGTGAAAATGTGGTTTCGCAAAGATTTGTTAGGTTAAGAAAATGTTTTGGAATTCATAAATGAAGTCTGCGGCAAGATTTATAAGCCTCATCAATAAAAAGACATGACATCCTCGTTATGCTGATGAATTGCAGTATGTTATTTCCGTAAATTACTTCTGTATGTTATTTCCGTAAATTACTTTTGTATGTTATTTCAGGCTGCTTCCACGGATCATAAGAAAATGAGACGTAAGGTACGTGATTATAGAACGAGGTCTCGTTGGACCTTCTGGTATGTAATTATAGAACATGGGAGTAAACAAAGTCTCGATTAACCTTCCGGTATGTAATTATAGAACATGGGAGTAAACGAGGTCTCACTTGACCTTCTGGTATGTAATTATAGAACATGGGAGTAAACGAGGTCTCACTTGACCTTCTGGTATGTAATTATAGAACACTGGAGTAAACAAAGTCTCGATTAACCTTCTGGTATGTAATTATAGAACACGGGAGTAAACAAAGTCTCGATTAACCTTCCGGTATGTAATTATAGAACACTGGAGTAAACAAAGTCTCGATTAACCTTCCGGTATGTAATTATAGAACATGGGAGTAAACAAAGTCTCGATTAACCTTCCGGTATGTAATTATAGAACACGGGAGTAAACAAAGTCTCGATTAACCTTCTGGTATGTAATTATAGAACACGGGAGTAAACAAAGTCTCGATTAACCTTCCGGTATGTAATTATAGAACACGGGAGTAAACAAAGTCTCGATTAACCTTCCGGTATGTAATTATAGAACATGGGAGTAAACAAAGTCTCGATTAACCTTCTGGTATGTAATTATAGAACACGGGAGTAAACAAAGTCTCGATTAACTTTCCGGTATGTAATTATAGAACACGGGAGTAAACAAGTCTCGATTAACCTTCCGGTATGTAATTATAGAACACGGGAGTAAACAAAGTCTCGATTAACCTTTCAAAATGTAATTATTGAACACGAGTAAATGAGATCTCACTTGACCTTCCAAAAATGTACCTATAGTTCACAAGTTTCACTTGGCGGAATCTGGTTGTAGAATGTCGAGTAAGCAAGATCTGACTTGATCATCCGATATGTAATAGAATATAGTGTAAATAGTCTCATGTGACATGACGCATAAGTACAGCGTACAACGACGTCTCGCCTATTGTTTTAGCACTGTCCGTCCGAGTCAATATTTCCAGTACGGGCAGTAACTTCCTCGGCTACTGCGGGGCTTTAATCACTTAACTGTGACAATTTTTGTTTGATTTATTTTCCAGAAAAAGTCTAAATCCACAACATGGACAGTAATACGTCCTCCAATAAAGGAAAGTTCCCAGGTAAACTGTGGGTGTGTTTGTAATGTTTTTATATCAATCTTTATGATGGATTGCAGGAATTTTGTCATTTGTAATTACAAACACATGAATCGATTTCACTGTTTCAAATTGCCTCTCGGTAAATAGCTATAATGCTAATGTTATTTGTTTGTAGAAACTCAGACAATATATAAAGTTTTGAATGGAATCGAATTGAGAGAAAATCCGGGAACTTTAAATATAGTCAATGAGAGACATCTTGTCAGTTACTTCCCCTGAATACTCCCTAAACAATGAGAGACATCGGTCAGTTACTTCCCCTGAATACTCCTTAAAAGTAGATAGGTCCTATTAAGTGTTTTCCTCTGTTTTTATCGTTGTTTCCTTTGCACAACATACTAGCAATTTTATTCCACTATCACTTCTTATGAGTATTAAATTACTATATCTCGATAGATCTCCTACAGTATATGCAATGGGTAGTTATTTGTAAAAGAATGTTGTCAGTTAATTAACACGATTTTGATAAAATCACATTTATCATACCGCAACATCTGGTTAGAGAACAACAGTAAAAACAAAGGATTCTAACTAAAAGGACCTATTCACATTTTGGAATAAATCAGTCTTTATCTGCCAAGGGAGGTAATAGAAAATTAGAGATGTCTCTTATTGGAAGGGATTTGTGAGGTCGTATTTTGCAAATGACATAGTTATTATATATTTATGAGGTCATGGGTCATTGATTGTAATGCCATAATGTTGTTTGGAAGTTATCAACCATGCTTGCTTGCAAGACTACCTAGTAGTTGTGGTAGCGCACTCACTTAGGTGCGAAAGGCCCCGAGTTCGAGCCCCGCTTGAGCTGTTATTATTGTGCCCTTTTTCTCCCTCGTGGCGATGGATTCCATCAGGAATGAGGTATCGAGAGTGATTAATATAAGTTGTAAGAACTTGTTTCGCAACCTAGCTAAAATAAATTTGTATGAACTAAGACTACCTACACATGCATGTTAATTTGTTTATTCCCGCAGTCGAAAGACATGGTAACTCTGCAGCAGAAACAAAACTCAAACTCGAATGAATTCAGTATAAAAACGATGCAGCAACAGATATGGGCGATGGAGAAGGCAGAGTTTGTGACGTACCTGAGCGACGGCTCTGACTTGTACAGTAGGCACGCCAACAAGAGCGCTATGATGAACTACCAGAAGGCCCTGGACATGTTTCATCTTCATGCTAATAAACAGGTAAATGTCTGTTAACATGAATTAAGCTAGAGGGCAATTAAGAGCAACTGTCTCCCTCAACTCCTGCAGCTCCCTCACTTCTCCCTATTTTGAGGTTGGAAGAAGTTTGATCCCCATAGAATATGTAGAGGAATTTGTCGAGGCAACACACTTCTCCCTGTTTTGAGGTTAGAAGAAGTTTGATCGCCATAGAATATATAGAGGAATTTGTTGAGGCAACACACTTCTCCCTGTTTTGAGGTTAGAAGAAGTTTGATCGCCATAGAATATATAGAGGAATTTGTTGATGCAACACACTTCTCCCTGTTTTGAGGTTAGAAGAAGTTTGATCCCCCATAGAATATATAGAGGAATTTGTCGAGCAACACACTTCTCCCTGTTTTGAGGTTAGAAGAAGTTTGATCCCCACAGAATATATAGAGGAATTTGTCGAGCAACACACTTCTCCCTATTTTGAGGTTAGAAGAAGTTTGATCCCCCACAGAATATATAGAAGAATTTGTCGAGCCAACACACTTCTCCCTATTTTGAGGTTAGAAGTTGAGCCCATAGAATATATAGAGGAATTTGTCGAGGCAACACACTTCTCCCTGTTTTGAAGGTCTGTCTTAAGCCCTGTGTTAATATATCTGATACAGTGTTATAGGTTAGTTTAAGCATATTTATGTTCTATCGCGTACATGATTATTTACAACATTTTGTATTAAGGAATTGGACAGAAAGCTATACAACTTACGGTTGTCCTCTCCTACATAGGTTATAGGTTGTTTCACAAACAATTGCAGTCTTCCATAGTAGAGATTAATCAGATTTTAAATCTAATGTCTGTCCTACCTACATGCAAATATGTATTTCCTGCCTACATGTAACTAATGTCTGTCCTGCCTACATGTAACTATGGTATGTCCCAAGGTCTGTCCTGCCTGCATGTAACTTTGGTATGTCTCAAAGCCTGTCCTGCCTGCATGTAACTATGGTATGTCCCAAGGTCTGTCCTGCCTGCATGTAACTTTGGTATGTCCCAAAGCCTGTCCTGCCTGCATGTAACTATGGTATGTCCCAAGGCCTGTCCTGCCTGCATGTAACTTTGGTATATCCCAAAGCCTGTCCTGCCTGCATGTAACTTTGGTATGTCCCAAGGCCTGTCCTGCCTGCATGTAACTATGGTATGTCCCAAGGCCTCTCCTGTCTGCATGTATCAATGGTATGTCCCAAGGCCTGTCCTGTCTGCATGTATCAATGGTATGTCCCAAGGCCTGTCCTGTCTACATGTATCAATGGTATGTCCCAAGGCCTGTCCTGTCTGCATGTATCAATGGTATGTCCCAAGGCCTGTCCTGTCTACATGTAACTATGGTATGTCCCAAGGCCTGTCCTGCCTGCATGTAACTATGGTATGTCCTACTGCCTGTCCTGCCTGCATGTAACTATGGTATGTCCCAAGGCCTGTCCTGCCTGCATGTAACTATGGTATGTCCCAAGGCCTGTCCTGCCTACATGTATCTATGGTATGTCTTGCTGCCTGTCCTGCCTACATGTATATATGGTGCTGATGCAGGCGTAAAACCCGAAATATAACATAACAAAATGTCCCAAAGCCTGTCCTGTCTGCATGTAACTTTGGTATGTCCCAAGGCCTGTCCTGTCTGCATGTAACTTTGGTATGTCCCAAGGCCTGTCCTGTCTGCATGTAACTTTGGTATGTCCCAAAGCCTGTCCTGTCTGCATGTAACTTTGGTATGTCCCAAGGCCTGTCCTGCCTGCATGTAACTATGGTATGTCCCAATGCCTGTCCTGCCTGCATGTAACTATGGTATGTCCTACTGTCTGTCCTGCCTGCATTAACTATGATGTAACTAAGGTATGTCCTACTGCCTGTCCTGCCTACATGTAACTATGGTTTGTCCTACTGCTTGTCCTGCCTACATGTAACTAAGGTTTGTCCTAGTGTCTGTCCTTCCTACATGTAACTAAGGTTTGTCCTACTGTCTGTCTTGCCTACATGTAACTAAGGTTTGTCCTACTGTCTGTCCTGCCTACATGTAACTAAGGTTTGTCCTACTGTCTGTCCTGCCTACATGTACTAAGGTTTGTCCTAGTGTCTGTCCTTCCTACATGTAACTAAGGTTTGTCCTACTGTCTGTCTTGCCTACATGTAACTAAGGTTTATCCTACTGTCTGTCTTGCCTACATGTAACTAAGGTTTGTCCTACTGTCTGTCTTGCCTACATGTAACTAAGGTTTATCCTACTGTCTGTCTTGCCTACATGTAACTAAGGTTTATCCTAGTGTCTGTCCTTCCTACATGTAACTAAGGTTTATCCTACTGTCTGTCTTGCCTACATGTAACTAAGGTTTATCCTAGTGTCTGTCCTTCCTACATGTAACTAAGGTTTGTCCTACTGTCTGTCTTGCCTACATGTAACTAAGGTTTATCCTACTGTCTGTCTTGCCTACATGTAACTAAGGTTTATCCTACTGTCTGTCCTGCCTACATGTAACTAAGGTTTGTCCTAGTGTCTGTCTTGCCTACATGTAACTAAGGTTTATCCTACTGTCTGTCTTGCCTACATGTAACTAAGGTTTATCCTAGTGTCTGTCCTTCCTACATGTAACTAAGGTTTGTCCTACTGTCTGTCTTGCCTACATGTAACTATGGTTTATCCTACTGTCTGTCTTGCCTACATGTAACTAAGGTTTATCCTACTGTCTGTCTTGCCTACATGTAACTATGGTTTGTCCTACTGTCTGTCTTGCCTACATGTAACTAAGGTTTGTCCTACTGTCTGTCCTTCCTACATGTAACTAAGGTTTGTCCTAGTGTCTGTCTTGCCTACATGTAACTAAGGTTTATCCTAGTGTCTGTCTTGCCTACATGTAACTAAGGTTTATCCTAGTGTCTGTCTTGCCTACATGTAACTAAGGTTTATCCTACTGTCTGTCCTGCCTACATGTAACTAAGGTTTGTCCTAGTGTCTGTCCTTCCTACATGTAACTAAGGTTTGTCCTACTGTCTGTCTTGCCTACATGTAACTAAGGTTTATCCTACTGTCTGTCTTGCCTACATGTAACTAAGGTTTATCCTACTGTCTGTCCTGCCTACATGTAACTAAGGTTTGTCCTACTGTCTGTCTTGCCTACATGTAACTAAGGTTTCCTACTGTCTGTCCTCTACATGTACTAAGGTTTATCCTACTGTCTGTCTTGCCTACATGTAACTAAGGTTTATCCTACTGTCTGTCTTGCCTACATGTAACTAAGGTTTGTCCTACTGTCTGTCTTGCCTACATGTAACTAAGGTTTATCCTAGTGTCTGTCCTTCCTACATGTAACTAAGGTTTATCCTACTGTCTGTCTTGCCTACATGTAACTAAGGTTTATCCTAGTGTCTGTCCTTCCTACATGTAACTAAGGTTTATCCTAGTGTCTGTCCTTCCTACATGTAACTAAGGTTTATCCTACTGTCTGTCTTGCCTACATGTAACTAAGGTTTATCCTAGTGTCTGTCCTTCCTACATGTAACTAAGGTTTATCCTAGTGTCTGTCCTTCCTACATGTAACTAAGGTTTATCCTACTGTCTGTCTTGCCTACATGTAACTAAGGTTTATCCTAGTGTCTGTCCTTCCTACATGTAACTAAGGTTTATCCTAGTGTCTGTCCTTCCTACATGTAACTAAGGTTTATCCTACTGTCTGTCTTGCCTACATGTAACTAAGGTTTATCCTGTATGGTGACAAAAGTAAAGACTGGGTAACATGAAACATGCCCAATACCTGTTGGAATTATGAGATAGTGTTATTACATTGAATACAAGCAATGTTATGTGATATTGTGCAAGTTTATCAGTTGCATGCAATTATATCATGGAAATATCCTGGTTTCAGATGTTTGGGATGGATGAGACTGATGTTCTCACATTGAAGTATGCCTTCAGTGTTGCTGCAATTGGAACTAACAGTTATAAGGTATATAGTTGTACATTGTTACTTACATTGAAGTACGCCACAGTGTCGCTGCAATTGGAACTAACAGTTATAAGGTATATAGTTGTACACACAGGCACAAGACACAAAATTATTTTTGTTTGCCCTATGGTCATATAGTAAGTAATGTTTACTGAAGGCAACCAACGGAAATGAAACATGCATGCAGAAACATCGACGAGAAACTAGGTAAAAAACGACCAGATCACTGATATGCCCTTGTGGTCCTGACCGGAAGACCTTATTCTATCAACAAATACTTTTTATTTCATGGAGAACGGTCATATAACACCAGAATGGCACATTGTTTCTTCGTGAACAGCAGGAAATGCAATGTTGTCATTTTCGCTGGGCGTTCGGTTTTTGACAACATCTGATGTGAATGAGTGCTGTTGCCTCATTGGTCAAAAATGAAACATGTAAATCCATATGATTGGTTGGAGAAATGATGCAATTGTGTTTTATATAATAGAATACTACAGATTGCTAATGTATGTTGTGCTGAAATATCACTAGATCGTTGGTAGGTCAGTAACATGTCGGTTTATCTATCGGGAGCATATTTCTGTTGGTTTGTCGGTAGGTGGGTAGCATATGTCGGTCTGTCAGTAAATTGGTAACAAAAGGTTGGGTTGTGAGGGGCTAGGTGGCGTGGTTGTGAGGGACTAGGTGGCAGGGTTGTGAGGGGCTAGATGGTGGTGTTGTGAGGGACTAGGTGGCAGAGTTGTAAGGGGCTAGGTGGCAGGGTTGTGAGGGGCTAGGTGGTGGGGTTGTGAGGGGCTAGGTGGTGTGGTTGTGAGGGGCTAGGTGGCAGAGTTGTAAGGGGCTAGGTGGCGGGTTGTGTGGGGCTAGGTGACGGGGTTGTGTGGGCTAGGTGGCGTGGCGGGATTGTGAGAGGCTAGGTGGCGTGGTTGTGTGGGGCTAGGTGACGGGGTTGTGAGGGGCTAGGTGGCGGGCTTGTGAGGGGCTAGGTGACGGGGTTGTGAGGGGCTAGGTTGCGGGGTTGTGAGGGGCTAGGTGGCGGGTTGTGTGGGGCTAGGTGGCGGGGTTGTGTGGGGCTAGGTGGCGGGGTTATGTGGGGCTAGGTGGCGGGGTTGTGAGGGGCTAGGTGGCGGGGTTGTGGGGGGCTAGGTGACGGGGTTGTGAGGGATTAGGTGGCGGGGTTGTGTGGGGCTAGGTGACGGGGTTGTGAGGGGCTAGGTGGCAGAGTAGTTCAGGCCTGTTGACAACATGTCATTTGCTCCTCAATGATGCAGGTTGGAATCACACAAGTGGTGTCAAATTCCATATGGATAACTATCCAGCTGGCTTTAAGAAGGTCAGTGGTTTTAACCATGTGCCTGACGTACTGCTCGTAGGGCATCCAGGGGTCTTCCTCCACCAATAATCGATAGAGAATCGCCACATGGCCTAAGCAACAAGTGCGACTAGCGTGTGTCCGTTTGTCTGTTAGTAGGTCGATGTATATGTCAATCTGTCGAAACGTCGATGCATATGTCAGACTGTCTGTAGATCGCTAGATTCTTGTCTGATCAATACCTGGAGAATAGGTTTCACCAAGCCTGGTCAATCTATGGTTGCGTGTTGGGATGTCGTTGGTGATCAGTAAATGGACCCTATTAATTTAGGGGTCAGTGGGATGTAGTTTAGTTTCACAGCATCTGTAAAGGGGTGGAGTTATAAACATATCTAGGTGTTTATTTGTGTTTGGACAATCAGGTGGATGCATCCCATTGTATATAACACAGATAGTTACAGATATGTACCCTTTGTCTATATTTAGAGCATACTGTATATAACACAGATAGTTACAGATATATACCCTTTGTCTATATTTAGAACATACTGTATATAACACAGATAGTTACAGATATATACCCTTTGTCTATATTTAGAACATACTGTATATAACACAGATAGTTACAGATATGTACCCTTTGTCTATATTTAGAACATACTGTATATAACACAGATAGTTACAGATATATACCCTTTGTCTATATTTAGAACATACTGTATATAACACAGATAGTTACAGATATATACCCTTTGTCTATATTTAGAACATACTGTATATAACACAGATAGTTACAGATATATACCCTTTGTCTATATTTAGAACATACTGTATATAACACAGATAGTTACAGATATATACCCTTTGTCTATATTTAGAACATACTGTATATAACACAGATAGTTACAGATATATACCCTTTGTCTATATTTAGAACATACTGTATATAACACAGATAGTTACAGATAACAATATACCCTTTGTCTATATTTAGAACATACTGTATATAACACAGATAGTTACAGATATATACCCTTTGTCTATATTTAGAACATACTGTATATAACACAGATAGTTACAGATATATACCCTTTGTCTATATTTAGAACATACTGTATATAACACAGATAGTTACAGATATATACCCTTTGTCTATATTTAGAACATACTGTATATAACACAGATAGTTACAGATATATACCCTTTGTCTATATTTAGAACATACTGTATATAACACAGATAGTTACAGATATATACCCTTTGTCTATATTTAGAACATACTGTATATAACACAGATAGTTACAGATATATACCCTTTGTCTATATTTAGAACATACTGTATATAACACAGATAGTTACAGATATATACCCTTTGTCTATATTTAGAACATACTGTATATAACACAGATAGTTACAGATATATACCCTTTGTCTATATTTAGAACATACTGGGTGGATTAGAGAAGCTTGTATGTGACACAGATAGTCAAGTGATATGTACCCTTTGTCTATATTTAGAACATACTGTATATAACACAGATAGTCAAGTGATATGTACCCTTTGTCTATATTTAGAACATACTGTATATGGCACTGATAACCAAGTGATATGTACCCTTTGTCTATATTTAGAACATACTGTATATAACACAGATAACCAAGTGATATGTACCCTTTGTCTATATTTAGAGCATACTGTATATGACACAGATAACCAAGTGATATGTACCCTTTGTCTATATTTAGAGCATACTGTATATGACACAGATAACCAAGTGATATGTACCCTTTGTCTATATTTAGAACATACTGTATATAACACAGATAGTCAAGTGATATGTACCCTTTGTCTATATTTAGAACATACTGTATATAACACAGATAACCAAGTGATATGTACCCTTTGTCTATATTTAGAACATACTGTATATGACACAGATAACCAAGTGATATGTACCCTTTGTCTATATTTAGAGCATACTGTATATGGCACTGATAACCAAGTGATATGTACCCTTTGTCTATATTTAGAACATACTGTATATAACACAGATAACCAAGTGATATGTACCCTTTGTCTATATTTAGAACATACTGTATATAACACAGATAACCAAGTGATATGTACCCTTTGTCTATATTTAGAACATACTGTATATAACACAGATAACCAAGTGATATGTACCCTTTGTCTATATTTAGAACATACTGTATATAACACAGATAACCAAGTGATATGTACCCTTTGTCTATATTTAGAACATACTGTATATAACACAGATAACCAAGTGATATGTACCCTTTGTCTATATTTAGAACATACTGTATATAACACAGATAACCAAGTGATATGTACCCTTTGTCTATATTTAGAACATACTGTATATAACACAGATAACCAAGTGATATGTACCCTTTGTCTATATTTAGAACATACTGTATATAACACAGATAACCAAGTGATATGTACCCTTTGTCTATATTTAGAACATACTGTATATAACACAGATAACCAAGTGATATGTACCCTTTGTCTATATTTAGAACATACTGGGTGGATTAGAGAAGCTTGTATGTGACACAGATAACCAAGTGATATGTACCTTTTGTCTATATTTAGAACATACTGTATATAACACAGATAACCAAGTGATATGTACCCTTTGTCTATATTTAGAACATACTGGATGGTATAGAGAAACTTGAGGAGATCAAAGACTTCTGTGAGAGCCACGATGATGTGAAGTTTCCCGTACTCTACTACGGTCTCGGCAAGGCTTATGTCCACCTAAACAGGTCAAGTTGGAACACTGTACACATTTAATCGTGACATTAGAGCGCAAATAATTTTTGCAGGGAAATAACTCTGCCTTTACATCCGTTTACCTGTTGAAACATATGGAGACGATTAAAACTCATCAAAATCCATGTGAAAATGACTTCACTCCCTTGATTTATATGATGCACAATTGGAGTTAGTGGAATTTGTTATATGTTATATTTCGGGTTTTACGCCTGCCTTAGCACCATTTCGGGCTATATCGCCGGCGGGCAGTTTACTTATCAACACCTTTCCTGGGCAGGCTCCAGTGGTTAACCAGTACTTGGGTGCACCAACCTCAATAAGAAACTGCCAACTTTTTCATATAAATGAGACACGGCCTGAGCGGGGCTCGAACCCGTGACCATCAGTGATGATAGGTTACATAGTGGAATTTGTGGTGCACACAAAGAGTTGGCCTAGAATATATTCTCAAGAAGTAAATCTATTTTAAAAACAAACAATGACCTCAGTTATAATCAGAAAAGTGCGGATTCCGCATTCAGTTTCGTATGGACTTTTTATTTATTTTCCAAAGAATGCGAAACAAGCTTTAACAATCTATATTAATCACTGTCGTTTACGTCTATGAAAGTGTATATGAGATCATTAGTGTTGGAGGAAACCCGAGCCCCCAGAGAAAACACACCTGTCCGATCTGGCTACCGCCGTACCTCACATAAATCGAGGATCGCGATTCGAGGATCGCGATTCGAGGATCGCACTTGATTTGCATTCGTGGGAAGCCTTTATACAAGTTTTGTATAAAAAACACGGACATGGTTACATGGGTATAATGAATGGAATTGGAGATATTGATCAGTTATTGCCCCTGAATACTCTTCTAAAAGTATATAGATCCACTTAACTTCTTTCCTCTGTTTTTATCATTGTTTCCTTTGCATAACATGCTATCAATTTTCATCCACTTTCTCATCTTATAATTATTAAATTACTACATCTCGACAAATATCCAACAGTATATCCAAGGGTACTTATCTGTAAAGATTTGTAATCAATTAATTAACACAATTTTTATAAGTCCGCCTCCGTGGTCGAGTGGTTAAGGTCGCTGACTTGTATACCACTGTAACCTATCATCACTGATGGTCACGGGTTCGAGCCCCGCTCAGGCCGTGTCTCATTTATATGAAAAAGTTGGCAGTTTCTTACGGAGGTTGGTGCACCCAAGTACTGGTTAACCGCTGGAGCCTGCCCAGGAAAGGTGTTGTTAAGTAAACTGCCCGCCGGCGATATAGCCCGAAATGGTGCTGATGCAGGCGTAAAACCCGAAATATAACATAATAAATAACAATTATTATAAAATCACAATTGTCATACCACAACATTTGGTTTAGGAACACCGGTAAAAACAAAGGATTCCAAAGTAAAAGGACTAATACACATTTCGGGATAAATCGATGTCTCTCATTGCACAGTATTTGTCGTACAAGTACTAGATCAGTGAACTGGTTGATACTTTGTTGTAGATTCCCAGAAGCTGTAGAACCCCTGCAGAATGGATATCAGGTTGCGAGCAGTGTGACGTATACCCAGATGACCTGGCCGGGAACCAAGCAACTCATCAAGGAAACTGAGCGGAATTTTCTACTGGTAAGATGGATGATAGCAATGTTGCTTGATCTCACTCACATTTGACCAGTCGGTGCGTAGACACGTCGGATGTACAATCAAAGAAATACGAGTCCTTTAATCAAATGTGTTAGTGGCCACCTCTATTAAGTAGCCAATTTCCTGATTCCCAATATGGTCTTTTATTATACATTTGACCTCTATTACCTCTATTAAGCAGCCACCTGTGCTAATCAGCCAATTTCTGTGATTCCCTTGGCTGGCTGCTTAACCCTTTGCATGTTGAGTAAATAAAAAATCACATTTGCAAACAACAAAGATCCAGATCAGGATCTATGTTGTTTGCTATTCAGCAAAGTGTTTAGTGCCACTATCCGAATATCAAACAGTATAGAGCCTGA
The DNA here is from genome assembly GCA_014843695.1 of Archivesica marissinica. Taxonomy (NCBI): domain Eukaryota; kingdom Metazoa; phylum Mollusca; class Bivalvia; order Venerida; family Vesicomyidae; genus Archivesica; species Archivesica marissinica. The sequence continues at coordinate 72,316,292 of CM026386.1, read as the reverse complement.
TCAGACGGCACATAATAGATGGCACATTATGTGCCGTCTGATCTGGCTCTATGCTGTTTGGAGAAGCAATTTGGTCTGCCGCTAACGTGCAAAGGGTTAACCCATTTCATTCTGGATACCGGTCAAACGGTATCTGCAAAAAACATGGAGCCAGATCAACCGCCACGGAACGCGCCGTCGGATCAGGATCTATGCTGTTTGCTATTCAGATGATCTTGCTAAGACACTTGGCTATGCAGCAAACAACATAGATCCTGATCAGCACGCAGCGTCACGCTGCGGCTGATCTGGATCTATGTTGTTTGCAAAAGCCTTTAAATATATCCAGAATGAAATGGGTTAAGCCAGGTTTGACTGTACACCAAATCCTCTTCTAGCACAATGCTATGATACTACATGTAGTTTTGTTGTATTGTAGGAGAGTCTGAAAGAGTTGCTACAGTTATGTAAGTTTCCTCCGACCCCCGATGCCGTGTGTCGCAACCATACAGATACAAGCGATAAGCGTACTGTGATATACCTCACTGATCCTGACTTTAAGGTAAGTTCTCTTCCTTTCAATGATAACTGGTGCACTTCTCTCTCCCTCGTGGCGATGGATTCCATCAGGAATGAGGTCTCGAGAGTGATTAATATAAGTTGTAAGAACTTGTTTCGCAATCGAGCTAAAATAAATTTGTATGAACTAAAGTAACTGGTGCACTCTGTCTGTTTCTATGGAGACAAGAGGGGAAGTCATTTTGGTAAGGGAGCTTAGTATCTGAGCATTCATTACACAATGCTGGTAATACGATTTGTGCGGTATACTGATATTACGATAAACCAATGTGTAATTAGCGCATAATATGGAATCAACAGCAGTACGGAAATAATATACTTAGCAACCCCAGCATATTACAAAATCAATGGCTTATCAGCTAGAATATTTCAGATTTCCAGAAAAAATCGGTGGTCTTTGATCTTTTTATTTCATAAAATCATTATTTCCCATCCGATCTGAAAATCAATTACACCTTCTGAAAGCTAATAAAATTATGATATGTGTGTGTTTTACTTTTATTTATCGTCGCTACCGGTTGCCCATTTGAGCGACGCCTCCTGAAGAGATTAGTCGTTTTAGATTTTTGGAGGATAGTGCAATGATACAGACAGAGACCCATTCCAGTCGCCTCTGGAATTTTACATGCACAGTGTACAGCACTGACACGAGACCTCGGTTTATTTTATTACGGTCAGACGGGGGGGGGGGGGGTTCGAACCTGCGATCCCTGGATTGAGAACAAATTATCCTAAAGGCTATCTAAATACAACCCGAGTTTGATGAAAGACACATGGCCCGGTTAATTACAGAATTTTCAACAGTGTATGACATGTCCTTGCGAATTGTAATAATGAGCCTGCAGCAGAATATGTGTCTGCTAAGAATTAAAATACGGGTGTTTCGATACTAATAAATATTCATGTTTTTAATGTAGCAAGAGACAGCTGATTGGTTGGCCTTTCAGACGATGTCTGTTAAATTTGCATACGACAACCCCATGCCTAGATATAGTCTTCTAACGTTGGAGCCAAATTTACGTGAAAATACCACATTTTTGCTAATTTAACAAATAGTTCTAAAAAGCTCAAGGTTTTATCTTTATATTGATACAGTCCGTCTCCGTGGTCGAGTGGTTAAGGTCGCTGACTTGTATACCACTGTAACCTATCATCACTGATGGTCACGGGTTCGAGCCCCGCTCAGACCGTGTCTCATTTATATGAAAAAGTTGGCAGTTTCTTACGGAGGTTGGTGCACTCAAGTACTGGTTAACCGCTGGAACCTGCCCAGGAAAGGTGTTGTTAGGTCAATTGCCCGCCGGCGATATAGCCCGAAATGGTGCTGATGCAGGCGTTAAACCCGAAATATAACATAAATATAACATAAATTATATTGTTTCGAAAATCCCGGAAGGAACTATAAGTAACCAGTATTTTGCTTTTGAAATCGGCAACCTTTGACTACAGCCATAAGAAATGCACATCTGCCATTTTGAATGTGCCGACCGCGAATTATCTGAAGAAGCTGATTGATAAAATTCAATATTAACCCATTTCATTCTGGATACATTTAAAGATGGTGACGTAATTAGTTATGAACTAATCTTCCTTAGGACCCTTTAAATTTTTTAACACTATAGCATTAATGCACAGACACAATAATTATAACCAGGTTGTTAATATACTTGTATAGCGGGCCACATTTTTGTCTATTCTCCGACACTGACTTAGGAACATATATTCCACGATATGCCAAGATCTGCCGGAAATGTTTCAAATGTTTAAACGTTGTGCTTTTATTGCAGGGCTATATACAGATCATATGTCAGATGAATTGTGTGGTTAAATTCCACCAGAGTTGCTTCAGATCTTATAAAAGCACCATGAACAAGCAGAGTGATAAGGTAATGAACCACCATGTAACATGGAGTTACAGGTGCCGGCCACAGGCTATTATAATACATAGTGGGCAGTCAGCTTTCAGGGGTAATTTGCAATAGTAATGTGCACAAAATAACTGTTCCAAGCGCGTGTCCCGTATTAGGAAAATAGGGATTTATGTTGTTTACAATGAACAAAGAAGGCAAAATATTGGAACCGAGAAAAGTTTCCGGTTATGTGGAAATTCCGATATTGGAGGGGTCGTCCCACTGTACCCATTTAAGGGAATATCCCCTTGAGAGGTATTCCTTATTTAGGGGGAAGTTCCCCCTGAGAAGTATATGCAAGAAGTATTCCTCCTTTTGAGGGGATTGTAACCCTTGAGAGGCAAATGCATGAAATATTTCTCCATTAGGGGGGAATGTTCACCCTCCATTAGGGGGAATGTTCACCGTCCATTAGGGGGGAATGTTCACCCTCCATTAGAGGGAATGTTCACCCTCCATTAGGGGGAATGTTCACCGTCCATTAGGGGGGAATGTTCACCCTCCATTAGGGGGAATGTTCACCCTCCATTAGGGGGGAATGTTCACCCTCCATTAGGGGGGAATGTTCACCCTCCATTAGGGGGGAATGTTCCCCAGATGTTCACCCTCCATTAGAGGAATGTTCACCCTCCATTAGGGGGGAATGTTCAGCCTGCATTAGGGGGGAATATTCACCCTCCATTAGGGGGAATGTTCACCGTCCCATAGGGGGGAATGTTCACCCTCCATAGGGGGTATGTTCACCCTCCATTAGAGGGAATGTTCACCCTGCATTAGGGGGGAATGTTCATCCTCTATTAGAGGGGAATGTTCACCCTGCATTAGGGGGGAATGTTCACCCTGCATTAGGAGGGAATGTTCACCCTGTATTAGGGGGGAATGTTCACCCTCTATTAGAGGGGAATGTTCACCCTGCATTAGGGGGGAATGTTCACCCTTTATTAGAGGGGAATGTTCACCCTGCATTAGGGGGGAATGTTCACCCTCTATTAGGGGGGAATGTTCCCTTGAGAGACATACACATGAATTTATGTAGCCAGTTCAACAGTGAATATAAATATACTTTCAGGATGTTTTAGATACGGTGTGTCCGACCCCGGACTGTATGGCGTACATTATCAAGGTACACATTGTGAGAGCGGACAGTCTAAGCAAGGAGGTAACAGTCTTTTATAAATATTTTGGCCTCGTATTATTCTTCCTGACCGTTGCATTGATTTTGGTCTGCATTTATTTGAAATTTGGTTAACACATAACCTGCCAATCACAACTAAAGACGCTTTTGCAAACAGCATTGAGCCAGATCAGACGGCACATTCTGATCAGGCATTATACTGCTATTCGGATAGCGGACCTAAAACACTTGTCTCAATAATCAAATCTGATCAAAGCCGCGGCTGATCTGGATCTATATTGTTTGCACATTCCATCCAATTTATTCGGCAGGTTAAGGGTTAAACTAGTTCTATATTTACGTAGTCAGAAAACGGCATTCCAACTGCCATCTCGTTAGGGGATGATTAGAATATTCTACAGCTTAATTACTATACATTGTTCATAATTGGATCAATTAACATCAGTATGCGGACATGCATGCTCATCTGAAACACTTTCCAAATATCTGAAATTAAAGCAATCATACAATCCTATTAACCCATTTCATTCTGGATACATTTAAAGGCTTTTGCAAACAACATATCCAGATCAGCCGCAGCGTGACGCTGCGTGCTGATCAGGATATATGCTGTTTGCTACATAGCCAAGTGTTTTAGCAAGATCATCTGAATAGCAAACAGCATAGAGCCTGATCAGATGGAATGTGCCGTGGCAGCTGATCTGGCTCTATGTTCTTTGCAAATACTGTTTTGACATGTATTATATCCAGAATCAAATGGGTTAATGCAATGTACAATGCTATAGCCAAGAATTAAATGGTAGGAACTGTGTCCCAAGTACTCGAGTGTCAAAATTGCTACTTGTTGCAGTTGCTACTATTAATATAAATCTGACTAGCAGACTAATAAGGTCTCATCGGCTTGAGAAGTAAATGTTCTCCAATATCAAATTGAGCTTTCGATAGTTGAAAAAATGTAAACGTTTCCCGATTTACCTAAAACATGGTTTACTATAAAGAATGGAAATTTTAGTGATTGTTGTAACTTTTGTTTTTGTATGTTCTTTTATTGGCCACTAATATTTTTTGTTGTTTGTATAACAGTACATCTCGGAGAAATATGTAGATTTGAAGGAGCTCACCCGAAATAAGAAACCAGTCGCCAAACAGAAAACCACAAGGTAAGTCTCTTTCATTTGCTTGTAAAACAAGCATTTCTTTTGGGTTCTCTGCCGAATACGGAATGTATTTTATTTACCAAATATATTTATTTAACAATATTTTATTGCAAATCAATAGTACATATGTCATACACATAAAAATACAATACATAGCATGAAAATACAAATGGTTTGGGCCACATGATTTAACAACTTTAGACAACGGCCCGCACGGAATGTAATCTTTTTGAGTTTTCCATCCAGTCTATCTCGTCGGGCCAACATTTGGTTAATAGGGCTAAAATAAAATAGGGTAGAAATGGTTTTAGGTGCTTATAAGATAGACTACAAATTAGCACCTAAGCCTAATGGCTTGAGCGTAGCAACAATATTCAATTGACACCCTCTCGTTGGCGCGGATAACAGTGTATTTGTGGTCATTCGTGTAAGAGGAAATCGGAGTACCCTGAGAAAACCCACATGTCCGATCTGGTAACCACCGTACCATCTCACATACTTCCCAGTTCGCGGATCGAACCCTGGTTGCATTGGTGAGAAGCGAGTGTGCTATGATGTGCTATGGGATGGGTAGGGGGCCTCCGGACCTAGCAGCTATGGTCGTTAACTGCTGCAGGATCGAATCCCACATGGGGTGTCAAATTCTTTAATTTGAGGAAGTTATACAGATGGCTTGCAGAAGGTCAGTGATTCTACCTGGGTCCATGTCTGAAATACTGCTTGGAGATGTACACGGGGTCTTCCTCCACCAATAATAGCTGCAGAGTCATCATGACCTAAGTTGTTGGTGCGATTTTACCCAAATATAAAACAATGAGATGTGTGTGTGTGTGTTGTACGCTTATTTATCGTCGCTACCGGTTAGTGGCGCCTCCTGAAGAGATAAGTCATTTTAGATTTTGGAGAATAGTGCAATGATACAGAGAGAGACCCATTCCACAGTATCCTTTGGTTCTTTTACGTGCACGGTGTAAAGCACCGACACAAGACCTCGGCTTAAAGTCCCATCTGAAAGACTGTTAATATTATTAGGGTCAGGTGGGGGGATTGAACCTGCGATCCCTGGATTTGCAGTCCAACGTGTTAACCACTGGGCTACTGAACCGTTGGTCAATGAGATGGATACAAAAGCTATGCTTTATATTATGGCTAAAAACTGAATTATTTTTAATAAAAAGCAACCAATTTCTGTGAGTCCCTTGGCTGGCTGCTTAAGACAGGTTGGACTGTATGTGGATCATGTAATAAAGTGTTAGTGCTTATACTATTAATCATGCGATCGATTTATGTACATGATAATTTCGAACATAATTTTGTTGAAAATTTGGATATTTAGACATTATTAACAATTTTATACACAAACCTGATATATTACATACTTTTCTAAAAATATGTATACAATCCAACCTGTCTTAAGCAGCCAGCCAAGGGACTCACAGAAAGTGGCTGCTTAGCACAGGTGACTGCTTAACAGAGGTAAAATATATACCAAAGTAACATATTGGGAATCTGAAAACTGGCTGCTTAATGCAGGTTGGCTGCTTAATAGAGGTGACCGCTAACACAGGTTTGACTGTATAACCGTTATGTTACCTTATGTTTTGGCAATAGACATTGTAAAATGTTTTAGCCAATAAAATATATTGGAATATAAATAGTTTGCATTATAATGCTATAGAGTTTAGTTGTGATGTTTTTGTTGTCATACTATACATTTCATCTGTGGGGGGTTTTGTCCTACCATGTATTTCAGGTGGAGGGGCCATTAGCTGTACTTGCATTTCTACTGGGGACGGCTTTTGTCCACCTGTGCATTATGTGTCCTACATTTTTCACATACGCTCCCAGATGGTTGTTTTCCAAGTTGTAGTCACCTGGTCGTATTTCATGTCTAAGTAAAATCATTTCAACCAATGAAAGGAATGGGTTGATACTTTTCAACCAATGAGAGGAATGGGTTGATACTTTTCAACCAATGAGAGGAATGGGTTGATACTTTTCAACCAATGAAAGGAATGGGTTGATACTTTTCAACCAATGAAAGGAATGGGTTGATACTTTTCAACCAATGAGAGGAATGGGTTGATACTTTTCAACCAATGAGAGGAATGGGATGATACTTTTCAACCAATGAGAGGAATGGGTTGATACTTTTCAACCAATGAGATATATTTGTAAATGAAATTACATTTGAAATAAGTTTTTCTATATACAATAGAGATATATTTGTAAATGAAATTACATTTGAAATAAGCTTTTCTATATGCAATTGAAATATATTTGTAGATGAAAGAACATTTTGAAATTACTTCAAAGCACTGAAAACAACTAAAATCTAAATGAAGCCAAGGCCCAATGGTCATTCAGTGCACATTCAGCGTTAATACGTAATGGAAGCGTCTATATCGGTGTTCAAAGCTTGGTATTTGCCCTGATGTCAGTTAGCATGTGACATTACTGTCAAACCTGTGTTTGTGTTCGCCTCTATTAAGCAGCCAACCTGTATTAAGCAGCCAGTTTCCTGATTCCCAATATGTTATTTATACATTTGACCTCTATTAAGTGGCTGTTTAGTACAGGTGGCTGCTTAATAGAGATCAAATGTATTATAAAACAACATATTATAATAACTTTATATTAATCACTCAAGAGACCTCATTCCTGAAGGAATCCATCTCCACGATGGAAAGAGAAGAGGCATGTTGAATTTAAATGCCTTGCTCAAGGGCACAATCGTAATGGCTCCAGTGGGGAGCGAACTCCGGGCCTTTCTCACATGAAGCGAAAGCGCAACCACTGCGCTATCACGACTGCATAAGCCAAGTTACGCATTCCGCATTGCTTTGGGCCACATTACATAACAATCATAAATTAAGCACTCTACCTCTTGAGTCGCACGCAGCCTTTGATTGGTAAACACCCAACCCAACACACAAGTAGTGCTGGAGACCACTGCGCTATCACGACTTCCAATTGTATTGTAAACACCCAACCCAACACACAAGTAGTGCTGGAGACCACTGCGCTATCACGACTTCCAATTGTATTGTAAACACCCAACCCAACACACAAGGAGACCACTGCGCTATCACGACTTCCAATGGGGGTAGACATTGAGAACGATTGTATTGATTTGTTTGTGAAGCACTGTTCCATTATCATACTTATCACATGGGAGTGTGTAGATGTTTGTTGATATCTGTGTACAGTTCATCACTTGCTACGTGCTCTCCAGATCCTCGGCAAAGACATTTAGTTGGCTCAAAGAACAGTCACTGTTATTTGAAAGAAACAATATTTTTATTATATAGTATTGTGAAAGGCAAATTCTACTTTTTGTGGCATTAAGTAAAACAATGTCAGTTGAGAATATTGTGTTGATAGAAGAAACCAAATTAAGTTGCATATGGACTGGTGAGTAAGTTGTTTCATTGTTAGAGGGACCGCAGCACCGCTCAACATTAATAAGAACCATACTATATATAGGTAAGTTGTTTCATTGTTAGAGGGACCGCAGCACCACTCAATATATATGGTTTCAACTGAATCCATTCTCATCTAGAAGCACCACCCGTTGTATTCTTGTATGTGGTAATGGATTAAGCTCCGAATCTGTTTAACCCATTCAACACCAAGAAACTGACATGGACTGGTCCATGATATTTTTAGACCAATAAATGAAAAAGAAATTTAAATTTGGACCAGTTTATTTATCAAAATGGGTAATTTTGTCTAAAAATAGTAATATTAATGGCAAAAAGTGCAGATCCTGATGAGACGGCTCATCGTCTATAGTGTTGAAAGGGTTAATTTACTGGAATATGAAATTGGGATGAGGAACCACATGTTTCTGTCTCTCATTAACCTTCGCTACAATGTCTGGGTGTGACTGTATTTACTAACTGTGATATTATTTGTGGACGGTACATGTGATATTATTTGTGGACGGTACATGTGATATTATTTGTGGATGGTACATGTCATTTAGACTGTATTTACTAACTGTGATATTATTTGTGGATGGTACATGTCATTTAGACTGTATTTACTAACTGTGATATTATTTGTGGAAGGTACATGTGATATTATTTGTGGATGGTACATGTCATTTAGACTGTATTTACTAACTGTGATATTATTTGTGGATGGTACATGTCATTTAGACTGTATTTACTAACTGTGATATTATTTGTGGATGGTACATGTGATTTAGACTATTTACTAACTGTGATATTATTTGTGGACGGTACATGTGATATTATTTGTGAACGGTACATGTGATTTATGTTTCAGTGAATCGAAGCTTGCAAAGAAACAAGAGAAGAAAGATAAGCGTAAACAGAAGAAGAAAGAACATGTTGACAATGATCTTGATGCAGAGATCAATGATGGTACGGTCGTTTCTACCAATTAATGTCTTCAAATATGATAGCCCCATTTGGGAGTATTCTGTCTGACCATATAATTCCCTGTATCTGTACTTACTTGAATTGAACTGATTGGCTTCATTTTCACTGCTTGGAACAGGCGTCGATATATTTTGCCTGGTCAGTCAAATAAATATATTTTAACACCGAGACTATTAATTTGGCCGTATTGAGTTTCTGACCATATCAACACCTGGGGAAACTCGGCGGGTTTTCCGTGAAATTATTGACTTCCATTAATCCTATTAATAGGCCTATTAGCACGTGACTTAATTAATGATGTACTTGAATCGAAGGCGAGGCACTGCAATGTTGATAAAACTTTATAATTGGCCGCCATTGTTTACAGGTCAACGGAATGATAAATAGTTTTAAAAAGTACAATGTGCATCTGATTTGACATATTTACTCAATATTTAAGTCGTCGTTAGTTCAATTACGCCTAATCGACCCATTGCTACGCACTTGCACAATCAATAACCAACTGCTACGCACATCCACTGTGCTATCTTCCTACTTGATCCTTTGCATTATGTATGTCGTATGTTATATGTGATTCATGTTTAACAGGTTTTCATATACTTGGTTTTTTATAAGCTCTGTTTTTGTAACCATGCCGACAATAGTTATTCCAAAGGTGACCATTGTAACTTAGCACCTAGATAACCGATGGAATTCAGACACACACATAGCAATAAGGTTAAAAGTTCACATTTATGGATATAGTAATTAACATAAGTCTTTTAAATTTTCATTATAACAATTAGTTTTGTATGAATTCAAAGGTCTGAGGGTAGGGTTTTTACTCCTGTCAATTCCTCTATATAGCTAAGCATTGCCAAATATTAATTGGAAATAATTCAAAATAGTATTACGAGACATCTCATCAGGATCTGCACTTTTTGCCAGTAATATTACTATTTTTAGACAATATTACCCATATTGATAAATGAACTGGTCCAAAGGTAATTTTCTTATTCATTTATTGGTCTAAAAAGATCATGCACCAGTCCATGTCAGTTACTTGGGGTTGAATGGGTTAAACCCCAAAAAGAAATAAACAAAAAACAAATATCACCGAGTGTTACATTTACACATTAACTTCTGCATTGAGCGTTATATCAGTTGTATTTGTAATTGACTGGTTTGTATATCATCTGTTGCTTCTAGGTGATTCTGAAGTAATTACGGACGGAGCGAGCGCTATGGCCTTTATAGAGGACATGGAGAGTGTGGTCCAGATCTTGCCCGATGTCAAGGACACCACTGTACTAAGGAAGAACGACCTTGAATTTCAGAAAGTAATTTGCTAGTCTGTACATGTAATATCATTGTTCGTTTGTCAAGTTGATGGTTACTATTTTGCGAGAGGCACAGAGTTTACGCCCAGCTGAACAACAACACTCTATTTTGGATTGAGTATGTCCCCAAAAATAAATACGGGACTGCACAATATAGTATCTTCCGGTTTTTCGTTTTTATGTCCAATTTTTGGTCTTACGCAAATTTAAGATTTACAGCATTGTCCTCGAATTCATAAATCCACGAAATAAATCCGGTGGATGGATTCACAAAATAAAGCTCACACGAATATAAAGAGATTTACAGTATATGATTCAACTGAAATTTATTCAAATGTTATTTGAAAACAAACATAAAAATGCCAGAATATTCGGACATTCGTTGCAATCCCTAATTTCTAGTGATTGAAATTATTTTTATTCAGGGTTCCCGCTGTTGGGCGCCAATTGCGCCAATTGCGACAAAAAACAAATATTGGCGCTAAATTCTGTGAATTGGCGAACATATTTGAGTCAACTTTTTTTTTTAAATTAAAACAATTTTTTTTGGGCACATGTTTTGTCAAATACATGGCTTCAAATATTTATTTGTGTTGTGAACTATATGGCTCTTAGTTGGCTCCAACTTTTTTTAATTGGCTCCAGGTCCACCTCTGTGGTCGAGTGGTTACGGTCGCCGACTTGTATACCACTGTAACCTATCATCACTGATGGTCACGGGTTCAAGCCCCGCTCAGGCCGTGTCTCATTTATATGAAAACGTTGGCAGTTTCTTACGGAGGTTGGTGCACCCAAGTACTTGTTAACCGCTGGAGCCTGCCCAGGAAAGGTGTTGTTAAGTAAACTGCCCGCCGGCGATATAGCCCAAAATGGTGCTGATGCAGGAGTAAAACCCGAAATATAACATAATAACATAACATAAATTGGCTCCAGTGTTTTGCAATTGGCGACAGAAGTGGCACAGAAAGAGGAAACCTTCGAACCTTGTCAGGGGTTCGTTCTGATTTGACTGGTTTGTGAGCCCTCAGCTAGTTAAATAATGGTTACCGATTGTCTACCAGCCTCGCACCTGGCATACAAGTATAGGATTCGGGAAGTACTGATGTTCATAAAAAGAGGTGTCTCATAAGTTAGAAATGGCTGGCCATTTAAATAGGGGTGACACTATAATAAACAAACACTTTACTTTACATAGCCCGGGAAGAGTCGTAAAACAAAGAAGAAGTCGAAAGACAGGTCTCGACAGATACTGAGCGTCGAGGTAAATTTCACTGACAGGAAGGAAGACACTCTTCTAAACGAAAACTCTGTACTCAGTGACGAAGACGGTGCAAATATTAACACGTATGTACATGTATCATGTCCTAGTGATGGACTGTGCATTACCTCACACCTGCCAATATTCCATTTTTGATTTAATAGAATATCACGTTATCTTATGACAGCCAATATTCCATTTTTGATTTAATAGAATATCACGTTATCTTATGACAGCCAATATTCCCTGTTTGATGCAATAGAATATCACGTTATCTCATGACAGCCAATATTCCCTGTTTGATTTTATAGACTATCACGTTATCTCATGACAGCCAATTTTCCCTGTTTGATTTAATAGAATATCACGTTATCTCATGACAGCCAATATTCCCTGTTTGATTTTATAGACTATCACGTTATCTCATGACAGCCAATTTTCCCTGTTTGATTTAATAGAATATCACGTTATCTCATGACGGCCAATATTCCCTGTTTGATGCAATAGAATATCACGTTATCTCATGACGGCCAATATTCACTACTTAGCAATTTAGATCCAGCCGAGAGCCATTATGCCTGTTGCTAGTGTTGTATATGTTCATGTTACCACTACCTTTTTGCATAAAGCTCCACGTTTTTGAACCCTCGATGAGAATAGCCCCCTCCAATGTGGATGTATCTCATGTCGTGCATGTAATTGTATTATAATAATCCAGGTCACCAATGCTAGGCTGACAAATATACTGTAAATAGTTTGTTTAAAACTATTTTTCTTGATAATGTTACATTTATGGGTTGTCGATGCTCAACTGGTCATGCAGTTTAGCCGTTAATTTGACAATTTCACACTGATGCATACAAAACGTCACAAGTCCCATATTTTATTTATTTAATAGTTCACATGTCTTGTGTGCGTGTGTTTTACGTTTATTTAGCGTCGCTACCGGTTGCCCATATGAGCGCCGCCTCCTGAAGAAATTAATCATTTTAGAAATTTCGGAGGATAGTGCAATTATACAGACCCATTCCAGAGTCTCCTCTGGTTCTTGTATGTGCACGGTGTACAGCACCGACACGAGACCTCGGTTTAAAGACCCGTCTGAAAGACTGTGATATGAATCATTTTAGCAAGATATAGCAGGGGGACCAACCTGTGACCCCTGGTCTTGTGGCTGTGATTTACACCGTGCACGTAAAACAACCAGAGGAGACTCTGGAATGGGTCTCTGTCTATCATTGCACTATCCTCCAAATTCTAAAATGACTAATCTCTTCAGAAGTCGTCGCTCATATGGGCAACCGTTAGCGACGTTAAATAAACTTGAAACAAGACCACAAAGAACACACAAAACGTATTTGAAAGACTTGTTCCAATCCACTAAATCGAATTATTAACTCTATCCTTCATAGAGATTTAGGTTAATATACATGTACTATTATATCTCCATACAAACGGCAGCCATTTAACCCTTTCCTTCATAGAGATTTAGGTTAATATACATGTACTATTATATCTCCATACAAACGGCAGCCATTTAGCCCTTTCCTTCATAGAGATTTAGGTTAATATACATGTACTATTATATCTCCATACAAACAACAGCCATTTAACCCTTTCCTTCATAGAGATTTAGGTTAATATACATGTACTATTATATCTCCATACAAACGGCAGCCATTTAACTATTATGCAGTGGATAAGTAGTCGCCATATCTATCCCACCTCCATAGATATTACTGGGACTACATAGAGATTTTGGTTAATATACTATTATATCTCCATACAAACGGCAGCCATTTAACTATTATGCAGTGGATAAGTAGTCGCCATATCTATCCCACCTCCATAGATATTACTGGGACTACACCAGATTCTGGCCTTATTATGAAGATTGGTTTGGCTATTACATTGTCGATGTATGTGGTTTTGGTAATGGCGTCAAGATGTGCTTCTATGAGGGAAAGGGTTAAACCTCTGCTGGATGACACAATAGCAGGCGACTAATTGGTCTTGGAAGCTATTTATATAACAAACTGTAGAACCGGGGTGGGGGTTCGATTCAATGTAAGCAATGTGTTTTACTAAGTATTTGGATACAGTCGAGGAACTTGGGACCAAATATCTTCCCCAATTCGCAAAACTTTTGAGGGCCTCATGGGAGATTAACCTAATTGTTCAAATGAGTTCTCCTGTTAAATAAAGTCTTCATATTATTATTATTATAAACTTAGCACAAGTTTTTTAATTTGAAGCAATTGGAGTCATTGCTGAAACGACAGCAGATGCCCTGAATTTATACTATTACCCGTTTTTCATCATTACATCATTACTCTTGTTTTATTTGTGCAGGCCGGAACTTATACAGAATCCATTCTCTGTGCCAACTGAACTAAAATCTCAGATTAAAAGCTTTGAGAAATCGTACACGGGGATTACTAAGCCAGCCTTGTTGCTATCTAAACCAGATGAAGTTACAGAAAATCTTTTCTCGTAAGTAGTGAAGATATTTGGTGGCATTGCCTCTTTTAACCCATTTCATTCTGGATACATTTAAAGACTTTTGCAAACAACATAGATCCAGATCAGCCACAGCGTGACGCTGCGTGCTGATCAGGATCTATGTTGTTTGCTACATAGCCATGCGTCTTAGCAAGCTCATCTGAATAGCAAACAGCACAGAGCCTGATCAGACGGCACTTTCCATGGCGGCTGATCTGGCTCTATGTTCTTCGCAAATACCGTTTTGAACGGTATCCAGAATCAAATGCGTTAAATGCAATGACCATTATCAGATTATTAAACTCAGTTACTATCCATTCTCTCCTATGACGCGTATTTTACCACCAGTTTATGGCCTCAAAGTGACTTCCTGTCTTTATAGGCAAGTGCTAAAAAAATAATCCGTTTGTTCCAACTCAATAAGAGACATCGGTCAGTTACTGCCCCTGAATACTTCCTAAAAGTAGATAGGTCCTATTAAGTGTTTTCCTCTGTTCTTATCGTTGTTTCCTTTGCACAACATGCTAGCAATTTTATTCCACTATCGCTTCTAATGAGTATTAAATTATTATATCTTGACAGATCTCCTACAGTATATGCAATGGGTACTTATTTGTAAAGAATGTTATCAGTTAATTAAACACGATTTTGATAAAATCACATTTATCATACCGCAACATCTGGTTAGGGCACAACAGTAAAACAAAGGATTATAACTAAAAGGACCTACGTACGATTTTGGAATAAATCAGACTTTATCTGCCAAGGGAGGTAATAGAAAATTATAGATTTCTCATTGTTTATGTATCAAATAAATATAAATCATTTCTCTAAAACCATCAGAGATATAGCTTTGAAACTTCACACACTAAGGACTAATTCTAAACAGTAAGACCCGCCCTACCACTGATCTTGAAATTTGTTGGAAAGCATAAAAAAGACTGAACCAACACTTTATACGGACAAGACTCCCTTGGGGCAGTGAACTTGTGTATGTATGCTAGTGCTATGTATGTATGAAAGTACAGTGAAATCTGTGGCAGTGAACTTGTGTATGTATGCTATGTATGTATGTATGAAAGTACAGTGAAATCTGTGGCGGTGAACTTCTTTATGTATGTATGTATGTATGAAAGTACAGTGAAATCTGTGGCGGTGAACTTGTGTATGTATGCTATGTAGTCCGCCTCCGTGGTCGAGTGGTTAAGGTCGCTGACTTGTATACCACTGTAACCTATCATCATTGATGATCACAGGTTCGAAAATGTATGCTATGGTGTGTGTGTGTTGTGTTGTGTTGTGTTGTGTTGTGTTGTGTTGTGTTGTGTTGTGTTGTGTTGTGTTGTGTGTGTCCAATATTTTGCTTTAGTTTAAACAATATTTAGTTCTTTGAATTAACTAAATACAATAATTTGCTTTAGTTTAAACAATTTCTTTGAATAAACACAGTCAAGATTATATACATACATGTAGGATTGAGGAGAAAGCAACCTGCTTGCATGGTTATATATACATACATGTAGGATTGAGGAGAAAGCAACCTGCTTGTAGGACTACCTCTTTCCTATATACATATATGTAGGATTGAGGAGAAAGCAACCTGCTTGTAGGACTACCTCTTTCCTATATACATATATGTAGGATTGAGGAGAAAGCAACCTGCTTGCATGGTTATATATACATACATGTAGGATTGAGGAGAAAGCAACCTGCTTGCATGGTTATATATACATACATGTAGGATTGAGGAGAAAGCAACCTGCTTGTAGGACTACCTCTTTCCTATATACATACATGTAGGATTGAGGAGAAAGCAACCTGCTTGTAGGACTACCTCTTTCCTATATACATATATGTAGGATTGAGGAGAAAGCAACCTGCTTGTAGGACTACCTCTTTCCTATATACATACATGTAGGATTGAGGAGAAAGCAACCTGCTTGTAGGACTACCTCTTTCCTATATACATACATGTAGGATTGAGGAGAAAGCAACCTGCTTGTAGGACTACCTCTTTCCTATATACATACATGTAGGATTGAGGAGAAAGCAACCTGCTTGTAGGACTACCTCTCCTATATACATATATGTAGGATTGAGGAGAAAGCAACCTGCTTGTAGGACTACCTCTTTCCTATATACATACATGTAGGATTGAGGAGAAAGCAACCTGCTTGCATGGTTATATATACATACATGTAGGATTGAGGAGAAAGCAACCTGCTTGTAGGACTACCTCTTTCCTATATACATACATGTAGGATTGAGGAGAAAGCAACCTGCTTGTAGGACTACCTCTTTCCTATATACATACATGTAGGATTGAGGAGAAAGCAACCTGCTTGTAGGACTACCTCTTTCCTATATACATACATGTAGGATTGAGGAGAAAGCAACCTGCTTGTAGGACTACCTCTTTCCTATATACATACATGTAGGATTGAGGAGAAAGCAACCTGCTTGTAGGACTACCTCTTTCCTATATACATACATGTAGGATTGAGGAGAAAGCAACCTGCTTGTAGGACTACCTCTTTCCTATATACATACATGTAGGATTGAGGAGAAAGCAACCTGCTTGTAGGACTACCTCTTTCCTATATACATACATGTAGGATTGAGGAGAAAGCAACCTGCTTGTAGGACTACCTCTTTCCTATATACATATATGTAGGATTGAGGAGAAAGCAACCTTGTAGGACTACCTCTTTCCTATATACATATATGTAGGATTGAGGAGAAAGCAACCTGCTTGCATGGTTATATATACATACATGTAGGATTGAGGAGAAAGCAACCTGCTTGCATGGTTATATATACATACATGTAGATTGAGGAGAAAGCAACCTGCTTGTAGGACTACTCTTTCCTATAAATACATGTAGGATTGAGGAGAAAGCAACCTGCTTGTAGGACTACCTCTTTCCTATATACATACATGTAGGATTGAGGAGAAAGCAACCTGCTTGTAGGACTACCTCTTTCCTATATACATACATGTAGGATTGAGGAGAAAGCAACCTGCTTGTAGGACTACCTCTTTCCTATATACATACATGTAGGATTGAGGAGAAAGCAACCTGCTTGTAGGACTACCTCTTTCCTATATACATACATGTAGGATTGAGGAGAAAGCAACCTGCTTGTAGGACTACCTCTTTCCTATATACATACATGTAGGATTGAGGAGAAAGCAACCTGCTTGTAGGACTACCTCTTTCCTATATACATACATGTAGGATTGAGGAGAAAGCAACCTGCTTGTAGGACTACCTCTTTCCTATATACATACATGTAGGATTGAGGAGAAAGCAACCTGCTTGTATGGTTATATATACATACATGTAGGATTGAGGAGAAAGCAACCTGCTTGTAGGACTACCTCTTTCCTATATACATACATGTAGGATTGAGGAGAAAGCAACCTGCTTGTAGGACTACCTCTTTCCTATATACATACATGTAGGATTGAGGAGAAAGCAACCTGCTTGTAGGACTACCTCTTTCCTATATACATACATGTAGGATTGAGGAGAAAGCAACCTGCTTGTAGGACTACCTCTTTCCTATATACATATATGTAGGATTGAGGAGAAAGCAACCTGCTTGCATGGTTATATATACATACATGTAGGATTGAGGAGAAAGCAACCTGCTTGCATGGTTATATATACATACATGTAGGATTGAGGAGAAAGCAACCTGCTTGTAGGACTACCTCTTTCCTATATACATACATGTAGGATTGAGGAGAAAGCAACCTGCTTGTAGGACTACCTCTTTCCTATATACATACATGTAGGATTGAGGAGAAAGCAACCTGCTTGTAGGACTACCTCTTTCCTATATACATACATGTAGGATTGAGGAGAAAGCAACCTGCTTGTAGGACTACCTCTTTCCTATATACATACATGTAGGATTGAGGAGAAAGCAACCTGCTTGTAGGACTACCTCTTTCCTATATACATACATGTAGGATTGAGGAGAAAGCAACCTGCTTGTAGGACTACCTCTTTCCTATATACATACATGTAGGATTGAGGAGAAAGCAACCTGCTTGTAGGACTACCTCTTTCCTACAATATTTTTGTTTATACTCGCCACCGCCGAGGCATTTGGGCGAGTGAATATTCTAAGAAGTTTATGTCGAATCTATGTTGCTTGGTTGACATCAGGAGGAGGCATCTTCTCTCTTTGCAGGGTGACAAGTCCTGTAGTACTTCTTTCGAAACGGTCCTGTTTATTGTCGCCCCTCGCTGTTTGGTCACCTCGTAGCAGCATAGAAACCGACCACACAGTTAGACATCAATTCTTAACCCTAATGACTATTCAACAGGTTTCAACTCAAGGAGAGAAACTATTTAAGCTCTGCTTCCGTTTTAATCCTTTCCTATTCTTTGATTTTGTGTATTGTTTTGTGAATGTATATAGTGGAATAAATATGTTTACGCCAACAGTTTATAACTAAAAAGTTAGCCAAAATTAGCCACTAAGCCCCTAATGTTTGCCTGTCCGTGCACATGTTTTTTTGTCCTTCCATGTGTTTGTTTATATGTAAAGTTTAATGTGTTCATCATATTTGCAGGTATTTTGTTGACATATTGAAGTCTAACGGGCCTCTAGCGATCGATGACACAAGAGTGCAACAGGAGATGGAAGTGTTTCCCGTGGAGGCCATCGACAAGATCAAGACAGTGGGTGGACTGGCTGACTTTTTAAGGCAATCTCTTAAGTTTGCTGTCATAGACGATGTTATATCGCTCATGTCGGATGCGAAACGTGCTAGGGAAATGGCTCTAATTCGCCGACAAGAATTTCTAGATTCTGGAAGTGAATCGGCAGTACAAAGTGCATGGAAAACTGTTGGGAAAAGTGTGAATAATTTAGATGGTTTGTGTGAAAGTGTAAAAACTAGTGCGTCGTCTACACTTTCTACAAGTTCTACTTTATCTGCTGTTAATTCAAGTGTTATTTCCGAAAATTCTGTTGACAATTCCGATTCATGTTTAGGCGATTTAACTTCTTTTTCTTCATCTTGCAATAATCCACAGAGTCATTGGTCCGAGGGCATTGGCAGACTTGACATGATTTCTGCTAAGCCAATCGAGCCCTCGCCAACATTTGATGCCCTTGACTCCATTGACGATTTTCCAACTTCAGAAATTAGTCATGATAGCATGAAAATACAAATGGATGGCGTTGATCATTTAGATGCACTATCTGAAAGTGGTAGTGAACTTAGAGATTGTTTGGAAAGTGGTGGGTATGTTAAACAAAATTTAAAACCTGAACTGAAACCGGCAGTATTGGACGTTGTGAAATTGGAATCAAATATTAGTAGGAGCAGTTCAAAGTCGGATATTAGTGAAAGAAGCTATAGAAGTGACATCTCTTCAGATTTGATCACCAAACATACTAAGCCGAGTAACATAGGAAGTGCTTTCGGAAATATCGGACAGCAAAAAGACCCTCGCGTTTCTCCGCTACCTGATAATTTTCAAAGTCAGTTAGATAGTGTTTGGAGCCACTATCACAAAGTTAGTAGGGAGCCGTTTCAGATTACAGAAAAGAACAGTATTGAAAGTATAAACCAGGAGATTCAAAGAGTTGGCGAAGAGTTTGTTAGAAAATCAGATGAAATATTTGTGTCTGAATTAGCCGAGTCAGTTGTTGCTAGAGTGTATGAAGGGAGGTCAGTGACAGACAGTCAGAGGTCATCTACTCTGAAGAAAGTGTCTTCCGATATTTGGAAGGATTTTGAGAGAAGTGCAAATGCGGCAAAGAAAGGTGGCTCAAGTCTGTGGGCAAATACTCCAGCTGGGGCGGATTATAGTAAGAACATGGGCAAATTTACAACCGATTTTATGAAACGTCATTACGATAACTCTGAAAGAAGTTCTGTTTCTCCGACTTCAAATGTGAACATTGTTCATCCTCAAAAACCTTCAGTTCCACCAGATAGTTTTAAGCCTGTTTCAAATAATTCTGGATTTAATACTGCTCTACCCTGGTCCGAAGGTAATGCCACAACCAACTTGCCCAGCCAGAAGCAGCCGTCAGATTCTACAAATTCCGGATATACTCTTTTCTCAGGAGGCCCAACATGGGGCTTCGATTCTTTTAATAATAACAATACCGGACCCCCCAGTGAAGCGCCACCATTAATAGTCCCTCCTCAAAAACCCATTGTCCCACCACCAGGGCCTGTTACCCCATCAGGACCATTTGTTCGACCTCCTCTGTCAGTATCGTCATATTACCAGAATCTGCAGATGCCATTGCGGCTGCCTATTCCACCCATGCCCATACCTCCTCCTCCTATAGGCATGCCATTTCCGCCGCAATTTCGAGTGGAGAAGAGAGATAAGGAGACTCAGATGAATGTACTGCTTAAATCAACTGGAACAATGACCGAACCGTATGAGCCGTTGAAGAAGGAGTATGCACAGATGAAAGAGAATCGAGATGAGGCAATGCGTGTGATGTCCGACAGTAAACTATTTTATGAAAAGGTTGTACATGAACACAAGGCTAAAGAACAACAAATATTGGTAAACAATTATTTCTTACAAATTAATCTAAGCTGAGCATTAGTGTCTTTAACCCTTTCCTTCATAGAGATTTATGTTAATATACTATTATATCTCCATACAAGCAACAACCATTTAGCTGTGATGTAGTGGATAAGTAGTCGCAATATCTATCCCACCTCCATAGATATTACTGGAACTACATGAGATTCTGGCCTTTATTATGAACATTGGTTTGGCTACGACATTGTCAGTGTATGTCTTATTGGTAATGGCGTCAAGAGATGCTTCCATGAGGGAAAGGGTTTATGAACATTGGTTTGGCTACTACATTGTCAGTGTATGTGTTATTGGTAATGGTGTCAAGAGGTGCTTCTATGAGGGAAAGGGTTTATGAACATTGGTTTGGCTACTACATTGTCAGTGTATGTCTTATTGGTAATGGCGTCAAGAGGTGCTTCCATGAGGGAAAGGGTTTATGAACATTGGTTTGGCTACTACATTGTCAGTGTATGTCTTATTGGTAATGGTGTCAAGATGTGCTTATATGAGGGAAAGGGTTTATGAACATTGCTTTGGCTACTACATTGTCAGTGTATGTCTTATTGGTAATAGTGTCAAGAGGTGCTTCCATGAGGGAAAGGGTTTATGAACATTGGTTTGGCTACTACATTGTCAGTGTATGTCTTATTGGTAATGGTGTCAAGAGGTGCTTCCATGAGGGAACGGGTTAAATAAAAAATGTAAAATAGAAATCGTTGTATAAGTCTGTCCATAGAACTTGCATGTATTGCACTAAAAATTCCGGGAGGTTATGTTTGTGAAACTTTGTATAATGAGTGAAGTCGGTTGTGGATGGAAATTCTGAAATATATCTTCAGAAATCTTTCAAAGGACATAATTCCTGTCTCATCAAACAGCAGAGGGTCACTGATGTTAAATTGCCGTTTTTGTGTCTCGGACATAACTCAGAAAATACGATTACTTGTGATATTCCGCACACTACACAGAAATGCTAAGTTGACCACATTTACGCTTTCATCCGCGCCAACGAGAGTGATTAATATAAGTTGTTAAAACTTGCCTAGCAATCGTTGTAAAATAAATCAAGTTTAAAATTAATGTTTCACGTGCATGTATGTCATTCACTGGCAAGGTCACATCACACGTACTTCTCACAACTGCATAAGCACAAGAAAGAGGCGAGTCGTCGAAACTAGAATGGTCCACGGTAACATTTGAGAACAAATGATTATTGAAATATGGTACACTCTTCTGCAACTCATTCTAGGTCATAAGTTTTGGGAGAAGTGAGCCAGCGTACATTGCGTCCTTAAATTGTGGTATTTAATAAATTTATTCAAAATATGGTTAAATTGTGCGTTTATTTATCGTCGCTATCGGTTGACCATATGAGCGACGCCTCCTGAAGAGATTAGTCATTTTAGATTTTTGGAGGATAGTGCAATGATACAGACAGAGACCCATTACAGAGTCTCCTCTGGTTCTTTTACGTGCACAGTGTACAGCACCGACACGAGACCTCGGTTTAAAGTCCCATCTGAAAAACTGTTAATTTTATTAGGGTCAGACTGGGGATCGAACCTGCAATCCCTGGATTACCAGTCCAGCGTGTTACCACTGGACTACAGACCCGTCTGTATATGTATATGGTTAAACAAACAATTTGACAGTTAAAATACAACATTTGAATAGGAGCAGTGCTTTATACCGGTAATGGGCCAGTATATCTTATTGGACAACATTTTAATAAAAATTGTAAAATAAAAATCTTCTTTTTTTTAAAGAAAGAAATGGGGGCCCCCCAATGTGTAAAGTCAGGCCCCTAGGGCGACTATTTTGCCCAAGTCGCCTTCTAGAATCAGCCCTTGCAACTGTTTCTAAATGATGTTGGGATGGGTGGGTCATATAGGTAACGCTGTATGTACAGTTTGATGCTCATATTCAATTATTAGCAGATTACAGTACAAGTTATCCGAGGTAGAATAAAAGCAGTATGAATAAGCTACCCATGCGCTAGTGTAAGGACACTGTACACAGATCAGTGGACAGGTTGCAACGCCCTTCCATCTGGAACATCGTATCGTACATAGCTTTAAGTTTCTATCTGTTTCAATTTTATGCACTAGTTTGTAATGTGTTTGTAGGTTTTAGAAGCCGATGTTAATAACAAGGTGGGTATGTTTAACCTTGTGAAGAAGTCGTGGAAGAAGGAACGTGCTGTGTTTGTTGAGGAGATCAAGAGGTATCAGGAGCAGATGCAGAGTAAAGAACAGCAGGAGCAAGAGTAAGTACAAATCCCGATGATATATCTAGCATCATCTAGAATGTGGTGCTATCATCAAGGCATATTTACCGTAGTGACCAATGGAAAGTGTGAGTACCAGTCTCGATGAAATCTCTGAACACCACATAGTCTAGACTGGTGGAACAACGTATACAAAGATCAACAGAAGCAAGGTATACAAAGATCAACAGAAACAAGGTATACCAAGATCAACAGAAGCAAGGTATACCAAGATCAACAGAAGCAAGGTATACCAAGATCAACAGAAGCAAGGTATACCAAGATCAACAGAAGCAAGGTATACCAAGATCAACAGAAACAAGGTATACCAAGATCAACAGAAGCAAGGTATACCAAGATCAACAGAAGCAAGGTATACCAAGATCAACAGAAGCAAGGTATACCAAGATCAACAGAAGCAAGGTATACCAAGATCAACAGAAACAAGGTATACCAAGATCAACAGAAGCAAGGTATACCAAGATCAACAGAAGCAAGGTATACCAAGATCAACAGAAGCAAGGTATACCAAGATCAACAGAAGCAAGGTATACCAAGATCAACAGAAACAAGGTATACCAAGATCAACAGAAGCAAGGTATACCAAGATCAACAGAAGCAAGGTATACAAAGATCAACAGAAGCAAGGTATACAAAGATCAACAGAAGCAAGGTATACCAAGATCAACAGAAGCAAGGTATACCAAGATCAACAGAAACAAGGTATACCAAGATCAACAGAAACAAGGTATACCAAGATCAAGTGAAGCAAGGTATACCAAGATCAACAGAAGCAAGGTATACCAAGATCAACAGAAGCAAGGTATACCAAGATCAAGTGAAGCAAGGTATACCAAGATCAACAGAAGCAAGGTATACCAAGATCAACAGAAACAAGGTATACCAAGATCAACAGAAGCAAGGTATACCAAGATCAACAGAAACAAGGTATACCAAGATCAAGTGAAGCAAGGTATACAAAGATCAAGTGAAGCAAGGTATACCAAGATCAAGTGAAACAAGGTATACTAAGATCAAGTGAAGCAAGGTATACCAATATCAACAGAAACAAGGTATACCAAGATCAACAGAAGCAAGGTATACCAAGATCAAGTGAAGCTAGGTATACCATGATCAAGTGAAGCAAGGTATACCAAGATCAACAGAAACAAGGTATACCAAGATCAACAGAAGCAAGGTATACCAAGATCAACAGAAGCAAGGTATACCAAGATCAACAGAAACGAGGTATATCAAGATCAAGTGAAACAAGGTATACAAAGATCAAGATCTCTAACACCACATACTTTAGACTGGTGAGCTCACCAGGTCATAGTTCCAGTAATCCTGTTGGGGCCATTGAAGAAAGCGAGTACCAGTCGCAATGTGTGTGTTTTACGTTTATTTATCGTCGCTACCGGTTGCCCATATGAGCGACGCCTCCTGAAGAGATTAGTCATTTTAGATTTTTGGAAGATAGTGCAATAATACAGACAGAGCCCCATTACAGAGTCTACTCTGGTTCTTTTACGTGCACGGTGTACAGCACCGACATGAGACCTCGGTTTAAAGTCCCATCTGAAACTGTTAATTTTATTATTGTAAGACGGGGGATTATATTGAAGTGTATGGTTATATGGTGTATTGTATGGTATTATATTGAAGTGTATGGTTATATGGTGTATTGTATGGTATTATATTGAAGTGTATGGTTATATGGTGTATTGTATGGTATTATATTGAAGTGTATGGTTATATGGTGTATTGTATGGTATTATATTGAAGTGTATGGTTATATGGTGTATTGTATGGTATTATATTGAAGTATATGGTTATATGGTGTATTGTATGGTATTATATTGAAGTATATGGTTATATGGTGTATTGTATAGTATTATATTGAAGTGTATGGTTATATGGTGTATTGTATGGTATTATATTGAAGTATATGGTTATATGGTGTATTGTATAGTATTATATTGAAGTATATGGTTATATGGTGTATTGTATGGTATTATATTGAAGTATATGGTTATATGGTGTATTGTATGGTATTATATTGAAGTATATGGTTATATGGTGTATTGTATAGTATTATATTGAAGTGTATGGTTATATGGTGTATTGTATGGTATTATATTGAAGTGTATGGTTATATGGTGTATTGTATGGTATTATATTGAAGTATAGGTTATATGGTGTATTGTATGTATTATATTGAGTGTATGGTTATATGGTGTATTGTATGGTATTATATTGAAGTGTATGGTTATATGGTGTATTGTATGGTATTATATGAAGTATATGGTAATGGTGTATGTATGTATTATTGAAGTATATGGTTATATGGTGTATTGTATGGTATTATATTGAAGTGTATGGTTATATGGTGTATTGTATGGTATTATATTGAAGTGTATGGTTATATGGTGTATTGTATGGTATTATATTGAAGTATATGGTTATATGGTGTATTGTATGGTATTATATTGAAGTGTATGGTTATATGGTGTATTGTATGGTATTATATTGAAGTGTATGGTTATATGGTGTATTGTATGGTATTATATTGAAGTATATGGTTATATGGTGTATTGTATGGTATTATATTGAAGTATATGGTTATATGGTGTATTGTATGGTATTATATTGAAGTATATGGTTATATGGTGTATTGTATGGTATTATATTGAAGTGTATGGTTATATGGTGTATTGTATGGTATTATATTGAAGTGTATGGTTATATGGTGTATTGTATGGTATTATATTGAAGTGTATGGTTATATGGTGTATTGTATGGTATTATATTGAAGTATATGGTTATATGGTGTATTGTATGGTATTATATTGAAGTGTATGGTTATATGGTGTATTGTATAGTATTATATTGAAGTGTATGGTTATATGGTGTATTGTATGGTATTATATTGAAGTATATGGTTATATGTATTGTATTATAAAGTATATGGTATATGGTGTATTGTATGGTATATATTGAAGTGTATGGTTATATGGTGTATTGTATGGTATTATATTGAAGTGTATGGTTATATGGTGTATTGTATGGTATTATATTGAAGTGTATGGTTATATGGTGTATTGTATGGTATTATATTGAAGTGTATGGTTATATGGTGTATTGTATGGTATTATATTGAAGTATAGGTTATATGGTGTATTGTATGAATATATTGAAGTGTATGGTTATATGGTGTATTGTATAGTATTATATTGAAGTATATGGTTATATGGTGTATTGTATGGTATTATATTGAAGTGTATGGTTATATGGTGTATTGTATGGTATTATATTGAAGTGTATGGTTATATGGTGTATTGTATGGTATTATATTGAAGTATATGGTTATATGGTGTATTGTATGGTATTATATTGAAGTATATGTTATATGGTGTATTGTATGGTATTATATTGAAGTATATGGTTATATGGGTATTGTATAGTATTAATTGAAGTATATGGTTATATGGTGTATTGTATAGTATTATATTGAAGTGTATTGTATGGTATTATATTGAAGTATATGGTTATATGGTGTATTGTATGGTATTATATTGAAGTATATGTATGGTTATATGTGATTGTATAGTATATATTGAAGTATTGGTGTGTATTGTATAGTATATATTGAAGGTATTTATATGGTGTATTGTATAGTATTATATTGAAGTGTATGGTTATATGGTGTATTGTATAGTATTATATTGAAGTATATGGTTATATGGTGTATTGTATAGTATTATATTGAAGTATATGGTTATATGGTGTATTGTATAGTATTATATTGAAGTATATGGTTATATGGTGTATTGTATAGTATTATATTGAAGTATATGGTTATATGGTGTATTGTATAGTATTATATTGAAGTATATGGTTATATGGTGTATTGTATAGTATTATATTGAAGTATTGGTTATATGGTGTATTGTATAGTATTATATTGAAGTATATGGTTATATGGTGTATTGTATAGTATTATATTGAAGTATATGGTTATATGGTGTATTGTATAGTATTATATTGAAGTATATGGTTATATGGTGTATGTATGGTATTATATTGAAGTGTATGGTTATAGGTGTATTGTATGTATTATATTGAAGTATGGTTATATGGTGTATTGTATGGTATTATATTGAAGTGTATGGTTATATGGTGTATTGTATAGTATTATATTGAAGTATATGGTTATATGGTGTATTGTATAGTATTATATTGAAGTATATGGTTATATGGTGTATTGTATAGTATTATATTGAAGTATATGGTTATATGGTGTATTGTATAGTATTATATTGAAGTATATGGTTATATGGTGTATTGTATAGTATTATATTGAAGTATATGGTTATATGGTGTATTGTATAGTATTATATTGAAGTATATGGTTATATGGTGTATTGTATGGTATTATATTGAAGTATATGGTTATATGGTGTATTGTATGGTATTATATTGAAGTATATGGTTATATGGTGTATTGTATTATTATATTGAAGTATATGGTTATATGGTGTATTGTATAGTATTATATTGAAGTATGGTTATATGGTGTATTGTATGTATTATTGAAGTATATGGTTATATGGTGTATTGTATGGTATTATATTGAAGTATATGGTTATATGGTGTATTGTATGGTATTATATTGAAGTATATGGTTATATGGTGTATTGTATAGTATTATATTGAAGTATATGGTTATATGGTGTATTGTATAGTATTATATTGAAGTATATGGTTATATGGTGTATTGTATGGTATTATATTGAAGTGTATGGTTATATGGTGTATTGTATAGTATTATATTGAAGTATATGGTTATATGGTGTATTGTATGGTATTATATTGAAGTATATGGTTATATGGTGTATTGTATGGTATTATATTGAAGTATATGGTTATATGGTGTATTGTATGGTATTATATTGAAGTGTATGGTTATATGGTGTCATTGTATGGTATTATATTGAAGTGTATGGTTA
>CM026386.1:72256212-72287194 GCA_014843695.1 Archivesica marissinica | reverse complement strand
GTATTATATTGAAGTGTATGGTTATATGGTGTATTGTATGGTATTATATTGAAGTATATGGTTATATGGTGTATTGTATAGTATTATATTGAAGTATATGGTTATATGGTGTATTGTATGGTATTATATTGAAGTGTATGGTTATATGGTGTATTGTATGGTATTATATTGAAGTATATGGTTATATGGTGTATTGTATGGTATTATATTGAAGTATATGGTTATATGGTGTATTGTATGGTATTATATTGAAGTATATGGTTATATGGTGTATTGTATAGTATTATATTGAAGTGTATGGTTATATGGTGTATTGTATAGTATTATATTGAAGTATATGGTTATATGGTGTATTGTATGGTATTATATTGAAGTATATGGTTATATGGTGTATTGTATGGTATTATATTGAAGTGTATGGATTATATGATGTCATTGTATGGTATTATATTGAAGTGTATGGTTATATGGTGTATTGTATGGTATTATATTGAAGTATATGGTTATATGGTGTATTGTATGGTATTATATTGAAGTGTATGGTTATATGGTGTATTGTATGGTATTATATTGAAGTGTATGTATCTATTTGTTCAGATTGAAGGAGAAGATGGTGGGTCAGGAGAGAAGGGTGAATGAGCTAGCCAAATTGGCCAAGGATCAGAGGTAGGCATTTATCGATGATTGATCATACCAGTCGAGCATTTACAACTGCCCGAGTGATATCATCGCTGGTTGACAATCACTCACTGTTGTGGTTTGAGACTTACTGAAACTTATTCTTTGCAGTGATGATGTTATACATTGGGCATGTCGTTGGCCTTATCCAGGTAACAAATGTTAGTTAGTACTAAGTGACTATCCAACTAACTTTTTACTATATAATGACACATGTTTGGATTTTCGATCTACCTACCCATCAAATATTCTGGGTCGCGTTACGCCAACTTTTTAAGGAAGGATGGCCTCAGCATGCTCACTATTAAAATGGGGGGGGGGGGGGTCAGGGTATGGAAACAATTATACAGAGGGGGGGACCATTGTGGTGTATACGAAGAAACTTCTCCACGAGCGTAAAATAGGGAGAAGTGAGGGAGCTTGGGGAAGTTTTTCTCCCTCTAGCTCCCGCCCCGAAGTCACATTAGCTCTATTGTGTGTGTGATTGCATTGATGTGCAGCAATCTGTAACTGATGTAGGTAGCGTATATTATGAATGTGTTGTTTTATGAATGCGCTGTTTTATGAATGTGCTGTTTTATGAATGCGCTGTTTTATGAATGTGTTGTTTTATGAATATGTTGTATTATGAATGTGCTGTTTTATGAATGTGTTGTTTTATGAATGTGTTGTGTGTTATTTCATGCAGGGACAAAGATTTGATGGAAATCAAGAGGTGCCTGGAGACTGCGGAGAAGTTTAGACGTTCATACGAAGTTCATCAGGCACGCTCGATATCTGCAGAAACTGAGATACTTACGTCAAAGATGCAGACGGCACTAAAAGTCCAGGATCATTCTCAGAAGGAAGCAATCTTTCACCAGCAGAGGGTGTTGAGCTTTATACAAAAGTATGTGAACGTTTTTTCTTGATTTACATGTATCATAACATATTCTTGGAAGATTTGCAGATATATGAACAATGTAAATGTTGGAAGTCGTGATAGCGTGGTTGTAGCGCGTTTGCTTCAGGTACGAAAGGTCCGGAGTTTGAGCCCCGCTAGAGCCATTATGATTGAGCCTTAGGCAAGGCATTTAAATTCCACGTTGCCTTCTCTCTCTCTCGTGGCGATGGATTCCACCAGGAATGAGGTCTCGAGAGTGATTAATATAAGTTGTAAGAACTTGTTTCGCAATCGAGCTAAAATAAATTTATATTTAAAAAAAAAAACAACAAAGTTGTGTATATCGTAAATATTTGTATAGATAGATGTAGAATTATGTGAGGAGGGTTGGGTAACAGGATAAATGTGAAAGCTATAGTGTGTACAGAGAGACCTACTTTCAAATCCCCTGTCTGGAGAGTGTGTCTGTGTGATATTATCTCAGGTTTAGTCGCAGATTTCTAGTACATTTCGAGTACCATATCACAGTAAGCAAGGCTGTCCGATTAGCGCAGTGGTTAGCACGCTCGCTTCTCACCAATGCGACTCGGCTTCCATCCTCGGACCGAGAAGTATGTGAGCTGGATCGGTGGTCGCCAGATCGGACAGGTGCGTTTTCTCTGGGTACTCTGGTTTCCTCCCACATGAATGACCACATTTACGCTTTCATCCGAGCCAACGAGAGTGATTAATATAAGTTGTTAAGCTTGTTTCGCAATCGTTGTAAAATAAATAAAGTTACAAAAAAAAATTAAGCAATATAAAGTGTGCTCTCTCGCACACAGCACAAAAATGGGAAGACTGGTTCCGTCTAATGATTACCTCCCTGTACTTCCACCTAGAGTTGTCCATCCCGGAAGTAGATATTCCATCTTGTAGTATTTGTACGACGTTGAATATAGCATGTATATACGTGAAATAAATTGTGTATAAGTTCTAATACATGCAATTTTATTTTGCCTCACTGTCTCTGCATTAACCCATTCAACCCCAAGTAACTGACATGGACTGGTGCGTGATATTTTCAGACCAATAAATTAATAAGAAAATTACCTTTGGACCAGTTCATTTATCAAAATGGGTAATTTTATCTAAAAATAGTAATAATTATTACTGGCAAAAAAGTGCAGATCCTGATGAGACGGCTCGTCACGAGCCGGCTCATCTGGATCTACACTTTTCATAAGCCTATTTAGAGGCCTGTGGGGTTGAAAGGGTTAAAGCTGTAACCAGGTTTAGCCTAAGGCCACGGTAGTTATATCGTGATTTTTTGTTTTGTCTGTGTATAGTCCGTCATTACCCTACCCACTAATCGTATTCTAATAGTCAGTATTCCTTCTGTCTGAATTTTTGTCACTTCTGCCGCCAATTGAAAAAAGCTGGAGCCAACTAAGAGCCATATACTTCGCAGATAAATATTTGTAGCCATGTATTTGACAAAACATGTTGGGCAAAAAAAAGAAGAGAAAATAAGTTTCGCCAAATATTTTCGCCGATTCAGAAAATTTAATGCCAGTATTATTTTTTTTGCAATTGGCGACCGACAGCGGGACCCCTGTTAGTATGTCAAGATATATCCCCAAGCTCAAATTGGGGGGAAGTGAGGCAGCTGAGGGGGGGGGGATTATCGCCCTCCGTCCATGGACTGGTAACTGGATATGCAGATGTATTGTGCACTATTTCAGGCATGAGGAAGAGCATAAGCCTGTGCCAGCACCCTTTCATCAATCTCGAGATTTCTGGTCCAATGCAGTGAAAATGTCTGAGGAAAATATCGGCAAAGTGAAGGTAATAAATGTATTTCATCAGATGATGAAAATTGCTTGATATCGGCAAAGTCAAGTTGATGCATGGGGGAAATTGCTTGATATCGGCAAAGTGAAGGTAAAGCATGGGGGAAATTGCTTGATATCGGCAAAGTGAAGGTAATACATGGGGGGAAATTGCTTGATATCAGCAAAGTGAAGGTAATGCATGGGGGAAATTGCTTGATATCGGCAAAGTGAAGGTAAAGCATGGGGGAAATTGCTTGATATCGGCAAAGTGAAGTAAAGCATGGGGGAAAGCTTGATATCGGCAAAGTGAAGGTAAAGCATGGGGGAATTGCTTGATATCGGGCAAGTGAAGGTAAAGCATGGGGGGAAATTGTGATATCGGAAGGTAAAGCATGGGGAAATTGCTTGATATCAGTAAAGTGAAAGGTAATGCATGGGGAATTGCTTGATATCAGCAAAGTGAAGGTAAAGCATGGGGAGGGAATTGCTTGTATCAGTAAGTGAAGGTAATGCATGGGGAAATTGCTTGATATCAGCAAAAGTGAAGGTAAAGCAGGGGGAAATTGCTTGATATCGGCAAAGTGAAGGTAAAGCATGGGGGGAAATTGCTTGATATCGGCAAAGTGAAGGTAAAGCATGGGGGGAAATTGCTTGATATCGGAAGGTAAAGCATGGGGAAATTGCTTGATATCAGTAAAGTGAAGGTAATGCATGGGGAAATTGCTTGATATCAGCAAAGTGAAGGTAAAGCATGGGGGAAATTGCTTGATATCAGTAAAGTGAAGGTAATGCATGGGGAAATTGCTTGATATCAGCAAAGTGAAGGTAAAGCATGGGGGAAATTGCTTGATATCAGCCAAGTGAAGTTAATGCATGGGGAAATTGCTTGATATCAATAAAGTGAAGGTCTGTTCTCAAATATCTGCGTGTCTGCTTGAAGTCACAGTAAATGTATGAAGCCGGCCGAATAAATTGAACGGAATTAATGTGCAATCAACATAGATCCAGATCAGCAGCGTCTGATCAGGATCTATTATTTTTGCTATTCAGACCAAGTGCTTTAGCTCCACTATCCAAATAGCAAACAGCATAGAGCCTGATCAGACGAAACATTCTGGATCTATGTTGTTTGCACATTCCGTCCAATTTATTCGGCCGGTTGCCGTCTCATCTTGCTCTATGCTGTAAGTAACTTTTTAATTGTGTGATTAGCTGGTTTAAGTGTTAAAAATGAAAACATTTAGAATTTTAATGTTCCCAGTTTGAAAGATATTGTCAGTATAATGAGTGTAGGACATACTCCCCCCTCCCCCTGCCTCTCCTGGGTGAGGGGGATTATGTCTGGGGGGGATTTTGTCATAGAGGGGATTATGTCCGTACACCCAGTATAATACTTACCTTGTTGATTGGTTAAGGCGGAGTATGAAGATCAGATAGAAAGAGTGAAGGCCGGGACGCCGCTATCTGAGCTAGATGCTGTAACCATTCCAAGTCAACCACCAGTGCCACCAGAATCTGTAAGTTTATAACATTAAGATTTTATTGTGACTGTTGTGTCGTGTATATGCATTTTAGTATGTTACAGCATTTGTTTGAGGTAGACATTCGAGATTTGGCCTCCGTGGCCGAGTTATTACAGTCGTTGACGTCAAATCAATTGCCCCATACCATACCGCTGCAGGTTCGAGTACCACTGGGGTCGTCAAATTGTTTCATGTGAGGAAGCTCTCCAGCTGGCTTGCAGAAGTTCGTTGGTTCTACCGAGTACCTGTCCGTGACTGGTATACTGCTCGAAGGGGCATCTGGGGTCTTCCTCCGCCAATAATAGCTGGAGATTGGCTGCATAACCTAAGCTGTGGGTGCGACTTTAAAATATAAAAAAAACATTCAAAATAGGGAGAAATTAAAAAATATACAAGGCTTTTTTTATACAAATTTATTTTAGCTCGATTGCGAAACAAGTTCTTACAACTTATATTAATCACTCTCGAGACCTCATTCCTGATGGAATCCATTGCTATGAGGGAGAGAAAAGAGGCATGTGGAATTTGCCTTTGAATTTGGAAAATGCCTTGCCTAAGTAAGGGCACAATCATAACGGCTCCAGCAGGGCTCGAACTCCGGACCTTTCGCACCTGAAGCGAACGTGCTACCACTGCGGATACCATATACAAGGCTGAAATTTGATCACTCAGCTAAGGACTTCTCCCTGACCTCAGAAGGAGAAATGAAGTAGCAACGGTAGACAGACTATCCCAAATCACACTCTAGCTTCAGCTGTGTGTGTTTTACGATTATTTATCGTCGCTATCGGTTGCCCATATGAGCGACGCCTCCTGAAGAGATTAGTCATTTTAGATTTTTGGAGGATAGTGCAATGATACAGACAGAGACCAATTTCACAGTCTCCTCTGGTTCTTTTACATGCACAGTGTACCGACACGAGACCTCGGTTTAAAGTCCCATCTGAAAGACTGTTAATTTTATTAAGGTCAGTCGGGGGATCGAACCTTCGATCCCTGGATTGTAGCTTCAGCTCTGTCTTACTTAGAGTTTTATGTAGTCACTTTTCCCACTATTAACCCATAACCTGCCAATCACAACTAATGTCGCTTTTGCAAACGGGATAGAGCCAGTTCAGACAGGACAGAATGTAACCCAGAACATGCCGGCTGTTCTGGATCTATGTTGTTTGCACATTCCGTCTAAATTTTTTGGCAGGTTAAAGGTTAACTGTTGAGAATTTCACATTAGCATAACTATTCTGACTGTAACATTTAGACATGATCTTTTAACATTATTGCAAGATCAGGATCTGCACCTTTTGCCAGTAATATTTTTAGACAAAATGACACATTTTATTAACCCTTTCGCCGCCATAGGAGACTTTCGTCGACAGCCTGGCAGAGCGCCATAGGCGACTTACCTCGACAATTGAGTGGTGTATAACCTTACGAGTGATTTTTACGTCGTATATATTCCATACACCGCCGGATGTACAATATATTATCAGAAAGAGGCTATGAAAACATTTTCGCTTTTATTTGGTGAAAAAAATTGAAATATTGACAAAATAAGCTTGGTTAGAAGTGTGGAAAGATAATAAACATTTTGCATCAATCCAAAATGGCTTCCTTGAGAAAGAGGGGTCGATATACATGCCGAGAAGTACTGGATATGATAGTAAATGATAGCGACAGTGAAGGACCAGCAATGGAAAGTGACTCGGAAATATCACAAACTAGTTCTGGCGCCAATGATTTACCTTCTGGACGTTCATCTCTTCAACGAGCGATATATCAGGTTTTTTTTTGTCATTTTCAAAACGAAAGTAGATTTTATTTTCTGAACGAAAATAGATTGTAGATGATTCTCCATATTATTATATTATCTACAGCAGATTAGACTCCCGGACTCGTTAGTCCGTTTTATGTTGCTGCTAATTATAAAAAATAACTTTTATCTTCAAACACAACAACAACAAAAAGTAGTATATCGTTTTCACTGCATCTCGATCTCACTGCATCTCGATCTTTTGATGTTCAATAATCAACATAATTGATGGGTCATGTTACTAAAACAGAAATAGTATTAGCATACTACATGTATAAGTGAAAGTTATTCTGATATATTCATTATATATATTTCAGATTCTGACGATGAGATACCTCTTCCAATAGCCGTCCAGCCAGCTCGCGGTCGAGGTGCGCAACGTCGTGGAAGGCAACCGAGACGTGTTCATGCACAAGGGCGTGGACGAGCACGTGGACGTCGGTTACATGATCGTGGTGCTGGCGATGCAGATCCTATTCATCATCGAGCTGTATCTGTAAATGGTGTGGATTTTGAATGGGGCACGTATGATTGGGAGGACCCTTATGTAAGCGATTGGCTACCAGCATTCTCTGGGACACGAGGCGTCCTTGTTGATACAACAGACTTTAATCCTGTTCAATATTTCAAATTATTCTTTCCGGAGGAAGCATTTGAACTAATTAGCAATGAAACAAATAGATATGCAGAACAGTTTTTTGATAAACCTCAGGAGTTGCCAACATCATCTCGCTTCCATAAATGGCTGGACACAGATGTCGAGGAAATACAGGCTTACATAGCGCTACAAATATGTATGGGCATGTGCCAGAAAAATGATCTTGAGGAGTACTGGTCTAAGTTCTGGCTTACAACAACACCATTCGGGGAGATCATGTCAAGGAATCGTTATGAAATTATCACATCATTCCTACATTATGCAAATAATGAAATGGATCGCCCAGTTCGAAATGATGCAGAGTATGACCATCTGTGGAAGATTAGACCGCTTATGCAGATCTGTGAACCACGGTACTTACAAGTGTATGGACCACGATGCGAGTTGTCCATTGATGAAAGTATTGTGAAATTCAAAGGCAGGGTGAGCTTTCGTCACATTTCATTGGGCAGTATGAGGACATAAAATATAAACCCGACTGTGTTGTTTGCAGCTCCAGAACAAAACCAGGATGGAAGGGGAAGCAAACAAATTACAAATGCAAACAGTGTAACTTGCCAATGTGTTTCCTGCCATGCCATGAAATATTTCATACCAAGAAGAACTACCACCAAGAAGCAGCAAGAGTAATATATGATATGTGAACACAGTAGGCAGATTGCCGGAAGTGTATATACAATGTACGAACAGTGAAACACTAGTGAAGTTCACTGTGAACGTTACATTGTAATAATACACTCATAAACAAGTGTTTGTGGGAAATGTTCATGTTGTGTGTTATTTTTATAATTATAAAGGTGCATTTAGGCAGACAGATAATTATTATATTGTATGTTATGTATGAATAAATCGCTATTTGATTTTTTTCAAGAAATTCAGCACAAAATTTGGTTTTGACCATATGTAGGCAGTCATAAAATAGACATATTAAATGTTATAGAAGTATTTTTATGTTGTATTGATGTGGTAGTGTTAATCCTCTCTGTATTCCAAATTTGAAGAAGTTATCTCAAATAATAAACAAGTTATGACAATTCCAATCAAGCATCAGTTATTTTCTTGTAGACTGCTAAATATATTTGGCGCTGGCAGGAACTTTTCACTATATATTTGGCGGCGAAAGGGTTAAATGAACTGGTCCAAATGTAATTTTCTTATTAATTTTAGCTCGATTGCGAAACAAGTTCTTACAACTTATATTAATTACTCTCGAGACCTCATTCCTGATGGAATCCATCGCCACGAGGGAAAGAGAAAAGGCAACGTGGAAATTAAATGCCTTGCCTAAGGGTACAATCGTAATGGCTCCAGCGGGGCTCGAACTCCATACCCTTCACACCTGAAGCGAACGCGCATCCACTGCGATATCACGACTTCCACAAAGTCAGTTACTTAGTGTTGAATAGGTTAACAGTTTATACTATGCCATTTATACTTGTTTGTTTTTATATTAACAGGTTCGCGCTTTACCATTTATGCAACCGGGGATGACCGGTTACATGATGCCAAGAATGCAGTTTCAAAACCGACCTCCCTTCACAAACTCAGGTTGGCATTCTTTCAATAAATTGTATAATTTTGGCTTCTAACCTTGTTGAAGAATATGATAAATATTAATATCTCCCTTGTACAGAATTGTTCACGAACTATTTGAACTTGTTGAGTATTCTATCCGCTGACTAGAAATTTTATGGTAATATTAACATTTACAAGTACACCGAAATCTCAATGAAGTCAGTAAACATGCATTTTCAAGTTGCTGGAACATAAATAGATATTTGAGTTGTTCCAACAGTAGACCATCTCTGAAGCTGGCTGCTATAGGAACAGTATGCAAGTTGTTCCAACAGTAGACTAACTCTGAAGCGGACTGCTATAGGAACAGTGTTGTTCCAACAGTAGACTAACTCTGAAGCGGACTGCTATAGGAACAGTGTTGTTCCAACAGTAGACTAACTCTGAAGCGGACTGCTATAGGAACAGAGTTTTTCCAACAGTAGACCAACTCTGAAGCTGGCTGCTATAGGAACAGTGTTGTTCCAACAGTAGACTAACTCTGAAGCTGGCTGCTATAGGAACAGTGTTGTTCCAACAGTAGACTAACTCTGAAGCTGGCTGCTATAGGAACAGTGTTGTTCCAACAGTAGACTAACTCTGAAGCGGACTGCTATAGGAACAGAGTTTTTCCAACAGTAGCCTAACTCTGAATCTGACTGATTTATGGATGTGGTGTGAGTTTTCAGTACATACATTTATATTTAGAATTGGTTTGTAAATATGTTGCAGGTATGGCTAACATTCCGTCGCCAGTGGCTAGCCCCAAGGAAACAGGATTACCTAAATCAACAGAAGTTGTCATGCAGCCATCTGTTAACCAACCACTTGCATCTGGGCAGGCCAGTCCCATTTCACTATCCCAGTACAATACAAACATTCCAACATTCAGGCCCTTGACGGTACCTAATACTGTGACGGGACAACCTCCAGCAACTAGGGCCCCACTAACAGTGCCCAACAGAGCCCCGCTACGCCCTATAGGCATAGGAAGTGTAGCGCAGATGACCAGCTTTGAGAAACTGGTGCTGAAGTTAAAGATGACATTTCCAGATAAATCGCGGTAAGTTTGTAACCATAGTAATGGTCATTGAGTTAAAGATGACATTTCCAGATAAATCGAGGTAAGTTTGTAACCATAGTAATGGTCATTGAGTTAAAGATGACATTTTCAGATAAATCGAGGTAAGTTTGTAACCATAGTAATGGTCATTGAGTTAAAGATGACATTTCCAGATAAATCGAGGTAAGTTTGTAACCATAGTAATGGTCATTGAGTTAAAGATGACATTTTCAGATAAATCGAGGTAAGTTTGTAACCATAGTAATGGTCATTGAGTTAAAGATGACATTTCCAGATAAATAATCGCACCTGTAGAAAGGGTTATCAAATTAACGATGACACGCCCAGATAAAGGACAATAAATTTATAATAAGATAAACTGGTGCTGAAGTTAAAAGTGACATTTCCAAGGTTCCCTCTGTCTGATTCTGTCACTTCTGTCGCCAATTTGAAAAAACTGTAGCCAATTTGAAGAACTTGGAGGCAACAACTAAGAACTAGTATACATAAATATTTGAAGCCATGTATTTGACAAAAGATGTTGCGTCTCAAAATAAAAAAAGAGTTGCGCCAAATTTTTTCGCCAATTCACAGAATTTAGCGCCAGTATTTGTTTTTTGTCACAATTGGCGACCGACAGCGGGAACCATGCATTCCCGGATATACCACGATTCATTTGTAACCAATGAAACGTTTGCTATACGTGTATGTGTTGCTCCAGTGCTTGTTCGATTTTGATTGGAAACTTACATTGGCTTGCAGCAGTGTCAGATTACATTTTCCATCTACAGCGACTAATGGAACGACACGGATGTTGCATGGTAGATCAATAAATCACTTGTGGACCATCAGAAATTAGGTCTCAAGAGCAATTGGTTTATATTTCTAAGAACTTAAATCCTAAATGTTGTGTCTGTTGTCGAGTGGTTACGGTCGCTGACTTGTATACCACTGTAACCTATCATCACTGATGGTCACAGATTTGAGCCCCGCTCAGACCGTGTCTCCTTATATGAAAAAGTTGGCAGTTTCTTATGGAGGTTGGTGCACCAAGTAATGGTTAACCGCTGGAGCCTGTCCGGAAAAGGTGTTGTTGCCCAAAATGGTGCTGATGAAGGCGTAAAACCCGAACAACAAACGAACATTAATGTTGTAAAATGAAATTATTTAAACCAAGATGAGTAATTGTTTGGTTTCGGGAAAGTGGAAAACCATTTAATAGAAGGTTACCATACGAACCATATCGTCTATTATGAGTACAGGGATACAGACACACACTACAACTGTATACAACAAATGTATGTTTATAGGAATGTACAGGGATACAGACACACACTACAACTGTATAAAACACATGTATGTTTATAGGAATGTACAGGGATACAGACACCTACTACAACTGTATACAACAAATGTATGTTTATAGGAATGTACAGGGATACAGGCACACACTACAACTGTATAAATCATGTTTATAGGAATGTACAGGGATACAGACATGCACTACAACTGTATACAACACATGTATGTTTATAGGAATGTACAGGGATACAGGCACACACTACAACTGTATAAATCATGTTTATAGGAATGTACAGGGATACAGACACACACTACAACTGTATAAAAACAAATGTATGTTTATAGGAATGTACAGGGATACAGACACCTACTACAACTGTATACAACACATGTGTTTATAGGAATGTACAGGGATACAGGCACACACTACAACTGTATACAACACATGTATGTTTATAGGAATGTACAGGGATACAGACACACATTACAACTGTATACAACACATGTATGTTTATAGGAATGTACAGGGATACAGGCACACACTACAACTGTATACAACACATGTATGTTTATAGGAATGTACAGGGATACAGACACACACTACAACTGTATACAACACATGTATGTTTATAGGAATGTACAGGGATACAGACACACACTACAACTGTATACAACACATGTATGTTTATAGGAATGTACAGGGATACAGACACACACTACAACTGTATGCAACACATGTATGTTTATAGGAATGTACAGGGATACAGGCACACACTACAACTGTATACAACACATGTATGTTTATAGGAATGTACAGGGATACAGACACACACTACAACTGTATAAATCATGTTTATAGGAATGTACAGGGCTACAGACACGCACTACAACTGTATAAAACACATGTATGTTTATAGGAATGTACAGGGATACAGACACACACTACAACTGTATACAACAAATGTATGTTTATAGGATTGTACAGGGATACAGACACACATTACAACTGTATACAACACATGTATGTTTATAGGATTGTACAGGGATACAGACACACACTACAACTGTATACAACACATGTATGTTTATAGGAATGTACAGGGATACAGGCACACACTACAACTGTATACAACAAATGTATGTTTATAGGATTGTACAGGGATACAGACACCTACTACAACTGTATAAAACACATGTATGTTTATAGGAATGTACAGGAATACAGACACACACTACAACTGTATAAATCATGTTTATAGGAATGTACAGGGATACAGACATGCACTACAACTGTATAAAACACATGTATGTTTATAGGAATGAGATTAACCAGCTGATCCAGGGGCTGCGTGTGAGTCGTGGCGGGTCGCTGTCTGGTTTGACAATGGAAAATATTATACAACAAATTACTGAGCTGGTCAGTGCCAACCAGGGAAGCAACGGTGCTACGGAACAGTTAAAGACGCAGCAGGCAGATGTAAATATAGCACTACCATAAGTTCAAGCGACTAACGATCGAAAACTGGAGATAATGCACTGACATGAACATCACCTGTCCGACCTGTAAAATCCATGGTATTCAGATAACAGACAGATAAACTAACATGATTAGCTTGGAACCATCAAGCCACTGAACAAAGCTTAATGTTGCGCACTGAACACTGAATGTAGGAATATTTAGAATGTCAAAAATGTGTTTAAAACTATATCACATCAATACATAAATCATATGTGTGTGTGTGTTTTACGTTTATTTATCGGCGCTACTGGTTGCCCATATGAGCGACGCCTCCTGAAGAGATTAGTCATTTTAGATTTTGGAGGGTAGTACAATGATACAGACAGAGACCCATTCCAGAGTCTCCTCTGGTTCTTTTACATGCACGGTGTACAGCACCGACATGAGACCTCGGTTTAATGTCCCATCTGAAAGACTGTTAATTTTATTAGGGTCAGACGGGGGATCGAACCTGGATTACCAGTCCAGCGTGTTAACCACTGGACTACACTACAAATCATATGTATGCTAGTATATTATATATGTACATTGTAAATACGACAGATTACCAAGTTTAAAATTTATTGGCATAATCAGCAACTAAATTGCCTTTGGCCATTTACAATGATAGAAATATGGCAAAGACATCACAAAACATGTTACATATATACATATATAAACAAATACAATACATTTAAGAAACAGTAGTAATTGACAGGGTATTACTATGTAATGACATAGCTTCTTTGATGTACTTACAAACAGTTATCAATTTATTTTACATGGCATGATAGATATACATTTATTCATTGATGGCCCAAATATTTCAATCTTATATCTCTGTATTGTTCACAACATAATATAAAATGATATTCTGATTCAATTACATTTTGATTACATAATTTACATAATCTATTGTTTCTATCAATACCATTAAATGTTCCAAATTCAATTTCTAATTTATGGGATGTTAATCTTAAACATGTAAAACATTGAGGTTATGTAAAACATTGAGGTTATGTAAAACATTGAGGTTATGTAAAACATTGAGGTAATGTAAAACATTGAGGTTATGTAAAACATTGAGGTAATGTAAAACTTTGAGGTAATGTAAAACATTGAGGTAATGTAAAACATTGAGGTTATGTAAAACATTGAGGTTATGTAAAACATTGAGGTAATGTAAAACATTGAGGTAATGTAAAACATTGAGGTTATGTAAAACATTGAGGTTATGTAAAACATTGAGGTAATGTAAAACATTGAGGTTATGTAAAACATTGAGGTAATGTAAAACTTTGAGGTAATGTAAAACATTGAGGTAATGTAAAACATTGAGGTTATGTAAAACATTGAGGTTATGTAAAACATTGAGGTAATGTAAAACATTGAGGTAATGTAAAACATTGAGGTTATGTAAAACATTGAGGTTATGTAAAACATTGAGGTAATGTAAACTTAAGGTAATGTAAAACATTGAGGTAATGTAAAACATTGAGGTTATGTAAAACATTGAGGTTATGTAAAACATTGAGGTAATGTAAAACATTAAGGTAATGTAAAACATTGAGGTATGTAAAACATTGAGGTAATGTAAAACATTGAGGTAATGTAAAACATTGAGGTAATGTAAAACATTGAGGTTATGTAAAACATTGAGGTAATGTAAAACATTGACATAAGCTATCACTAGAAATTTGATAAATATAATCTTTATAACAGAATGTAAATTTACAATAATAATAAAGTTTCCAATTACTTGATTATTAAAATACCAATTCCATGAATTCTCTATTGTTGACTTCGACGTTACTTATAACATGGCTAAATATTGTAGTTCTGGGTTTGATTTCTGGAATCCAATTAGTTTTATGGGTTCGAGCCCCACTCAGACCGTGTCTCATTTATGTGAAAAAGTTGGCAGTTTCTTACAGAGGTTGGTTCACCCAAGTACTGGTTAACCGCTGGAGCCTGCCCAGGAAAGGTGTTGTTAGGTAAACTGCCCGCCGGCGATATAGCCCCCCAATATGGTGCTGATGCAGGCGTAAAACCCGAAATAACATAACATAACCAATTAGTTTTATCGTTCACGGTACTGATAATTAATTGGTTTCAGAAATGTGTTTCTTGGTTTGCAGAAGGTCAGTGGTTTACCCTGATGCTTGTCAGTGTCAGAAAAAATAGTCGGAGTGGCACCCGAGTTCCACCTCTGCCAGAAGGTGGTTGTGCACTTGTGCCTTTCTGTCGGACAAATAATTGTTGCAGGGGCTGCTGAGGCCTTACTCTCCTGCCAGAAAATTCTTGAAAGTCTATGACATTAATAGATGTTTGTGTGCAACTGTATATTGAATAAAGAAACAAGCCTGTAAACATTTGTGGATTTGAAATACGAGTCTAGTTCTGCATTTAACCTAATAATGGTAAACTGCTTGTGTTATTTAGCATAGGAACAGTGATTTGGCAAACTAAAACACTGAATCTCATTTTCAATAACTTTGGAAGTCGTGATAGCGCAGTGGATGCGCATTCGCTTCAGGTGCGAAAGGTCCGGAGTTCGAGCCCCGCTGGAGCAGTTACGATTGTGCCCTTAGGCAAGGCATTTAAATTCCACGTTGCCTCTTCTCTCTCCCTCGTGGCGATGGATTCCATCAGGAATGAGGTCTCGAGAGTGATTAATATAAGTTGAAATAACTTGCTTCGCAATCGAGCTAAAATAAATTTGTATAAGTAATAAATTTAGACCATTATATAACAAATAGTTTTGTTCTTGGCCTCTTTAAAATAAATTCCAATGAAAACAATATTTTGAGGATCCGAAGA
Organism: Archivesica marissinica; assembly: GCA_014843695.1. Taxonomy (NCBI): domain Eukaryota; kingdom Metazoa; phylum Mollusca; class Bivalvia; order Venerida; family Vesicomyidae; genus Archivesica; species Archivesica marissinica. The sequence continues at coordinate 72,271,591 of CM026386.1, read as the reverse complement.
AAGAAAGAAAAGAAAAAGAAATAAAAAGAAAAACGAGTGCATATTTGACTGACCACTGCATATATGTGGAACTTCACACAAGTTGTTCCACTCATACCAGCTAACACAATCAATAACAATCGAATTAGATAACTCTTATATCAATTGAATGCAAATTGTTTTCCGACTCCGAAATCATTGTTAATAGTGTTGAGTGTTAGTTATGAAGAGTGTATCTCCGTAACGTTTGGTTGTATTTGATTTTGAGTTATGAAGTGCAATATCTCCATAACGTTTGGTTGTATTTGTGTGGGAGTTATGAAGTGCAATATCTCCGTAACGTGTGGTTGTATTTGTGTGGGAGTTATGAAGTGCAATATCTCCGTAACGTTAGGTTGTATTTGTGTGGGAGTTATGAAGTGCAATATCTCCGTAACGTTTGGTTGTATTTGTGTGGGAGTTATGAAGTGCAATATCTTGGCAACGTTTGGTTGTATTTGTGTGGGAGTTATGAAGTGCAATATCTTGGCAACGTGTGGTTGTATTTGTGTGGGAGTCATGAAGTGCAATATCTCCGTAACGTTTGGTTGTATTTGTGTGTGAGTTATGAAGTGCAATATCTCCGTAACGTTTGGTTGTATTTGTGTGGGAGTTATGAAGTGCAATATCTCCGTAACGTTTGGTTGTATTTGTGTGGGAGTTATGAAGTGCAATATCTCCGTAACGTTAGGTTGTATTTGTGTGTGAGTTATGAAGTGCAATATCTCCGTAACGTTTGGTTGTATTTGTGTGGGAGTTATGAAGTGCAATATCTCCGTAACGTTTGGTTGTATTTGATTTTGAGTTATGAAGTGCAATATCTCCGTAACGTTTGGTTGTATTTGATTTTGAGTTATGAAGTGCAATATCTCCGTAACGTTTGGTTGTATTTGTGTGTGAGTTATGAAGTGCAATATCTCCGTAACGTTTGGTTGTATTTGTGTGGGAGTTATGAAGTGCAATATATCAGTAACGTTTGGTTGCATTTGTGTGTGAGTTATGAAGTGTAATATCTCCGTAACGTTTGGTTGTATTTGTGTGTGAGTTATGAAGTGCAATATCTCCGTAACGTTTGGTTGTATTTGTGTGGGAGTTATGAAGTGCAATATCTCCGTAACGTTTGGTTGTATTTGTGTGGGAGTTATGAAGTGCAATATCTCCGTAACGTTTGGTTGTATTTGTGTGGGAGTTATGAAGTGCAATATCTCCGTAACGTTTGGTTGTATTTGTGTGGGAGTTATGAAGTGCAATATCTCCGTAACGTTTGGTTGTATTTGTGTGGGAGTTATGAAGTGTAATATATCAGTAACGTTTGGTTGCATTTGTGTGTGAGTTATGAAGTGTAATATCTCCGTAACGTTTGGTTGTATTTGTGTGTGAGTTATGAAGTGCAATATCTCCGTAACGTTTGGTTGTATTTGTGTGGGAGTTATGAAGTGTAATATCTCCGTAACGTTTGGTTGTATTTGTGTGGGAGTTATGAAGTGCAATATCTCCGTAACGTTTGGTTGTATTTGTGTGTGAGTTATGAAGTGCAATATCTTGGCAACGTTTGGTTGTATTTGATTGTGAGTTATGAAGTGCAATATCTCCGTAACGTTTGGTTGTATTTGTGTGTGAGTTATGAAGTGCAATATCTCGGCAATGTGTCATTGTATTTGATTAATCAATGCTTTGAATAGTCTTATTGGCACCGCTTGTTGACTTGCATATAATCACTATTCATATTACCCCACCACTGTAAAATATATACATGTCGAGTGTTTCATTCTGTTGTGATCTCATTACCTTTCCATTTTCATGTATGGGTCATTATCCAACAAATTTAAATCTCTACATTTTTATATTAAAATTTTCTTGTAATTGTACGTGTTTTTCTTCAATTTTACTATCAGATCATGCCATCAATAATAGTTTTCCACCAATTTGCATACAGTGGCATGTGTCGTCTTGTTGGTATTGCACGTGGAAATTCACGTGCCTGCTAGTCCTGTCTTTACCGTCACATGTATAACTCAAATAGTCCTTAAAGCGACATTACATCGCAAAAAGCAAATAAAATGCATTTTCTTCACGTATACATGCATTGCTACTACAAATTCTTCTGAATACATCAAACACTAACATTGTTTTGTGGTATGAAAGTAGGATATCATATAACGGTCATCCAGGCTCCTGAATTGACGTTTGTTGTCACAGAAGTCAATATTAAACAATCGATACTTCCGTTTAAAGATAATTTAATTAAGATTAGTCTACAAATAAATAGGCACTCATGTGAGATATCACGGTAAATCTGTACCATACCTCGTGTTATTCAGGATACACACATTGCATTACGCATGGATGTCGACCCTATTTACATTATTTGGTTATGTCAGCAAACCACGTATACGACGTTTGTTTATTAGTTGAAATACTCAGTTTTTGAAGCAAATATTGGGGGGGGGGAATTATACCATATAATAGCAAATTACATTCCGCAGACATTTGCGTTTTCACCGATGTAGTGTCGCTTTAATTATTAATGATAGTTAATTTTGTACTAACAACAGGGTAGTCGGTATACATAAAATAAACCAGAATAGACTTGGTGTACCGGTTGCTTCTGTCTTCTACAGGTTTGTACTGGCAAGCTAGCTGGATCTCCACCCGGACTCAACAGTTCCTGGGCATTCATGACTGGAGGGGTTAGGGGGGGCACCAGTAAGGTCTCGGGCACAGAGCTGTATCGCGACGATGAGGATCCGTGTGTGATATGTCACGAGGAGATGGACAGGAAGTCTGTGGTCACTCTAGAATGTGGACATCTCTTCCATGATGAGGTATGTGTGAATAGGGGCCAGGGAGACGCCATGTGTCACTAAAGGTTGTGTGTCATGGGAGGTTGTGCCACTAGAGGTCTGTGGTCACTAGAGATCTGTGGTCATTAGAGGTATGTGGTCATTAGAGGTCTGTGGTCACTAGAGGTCTGGCAGTCACTAGAGGTCTGTGGTCACTAGAGGTCTGTGGTCACTAGAGGTCTGTGATCACTAGAGGTCTGTGGTCACTAGAGGTCTGTAGTCACTAGAGGTCTGTAGTCACTAGAGGTATGTGGTCACTAGAGGTATGTGGTCACTATTGGTCTGTGGTCACTAGAGGTCTGTAGTCACTAGAGGTCTGTGGTCACTAGAGGTCTGTGGTCACTATTGGTCTGTAGTCACTAGAGATCTGTAGTCACTATTGGTCTTTTGGTCACTAGAGGTCTGTAGTCACTAGAGGTATGTGGTCACTAGAGGTCTGTGGTCACTAGAGGTATGTGGTCACTAGAGGTCTGTGGTCACTAAAGGTCTGTGGTCACTAGAGGCATGTGGTCACTAGAGGTCTGTGGTCACTAGAGGTATGTAGTCACTATTGGTCTTTTGGTCACTAGAGGTCTGTGGTCACTAGAGGTATGTGGTCACTAGAGGTCTGTGGTCACTAAAGGTCTGTGGTCACTAGAGGTCTGGCGGTCACTAGAGGTCTGTGGTCATTAGAGGTATGGCGGTCACTAGAGGTCTGGCAGTCACTAGAGGTCTGGCAGTCACTAGAGGTCTTGCGGTCACTAGTGGTCTGGCAGTCACTAGAGGTCTGGCAGTCACTAGATGTCTGGCGGTCACTAGAGGTCTGGCGGTCATGGGAGGTTGTGTCATTAGAGGTCTGTGGTCACTAGAGGTATGTGGTCATTAGAGGTCTGGTGTTCACTAGAGGTCTGGCAGTCACTAGAGGTCTGGCAGTCACTAGAGGTCTGGCGGTCACTAGAGGTCTGGCAGTCACTAGAGGTCTGGCGGTCATGGGAGGTTGTGTCACTAGAGGTCTGTGGTCACTAGAGGTCTGTGGTTACTATAGGTTGTGTGTCACTAGACAGCAGATATCTCTACCATATTGCAGTACAGTAAAACCTCTCGTAAAACCGCAACACTAGTAAGACCAAATGGGTGTTGTAAATTTTATATATTTAAAAATAGATTTGTTTCAACATCAAATCTCGTGGTCAGTTTTGGTTGGTTGTTGTATTCAGATCATCAATGATTGTTTGAATTATTTCAGTGTATCCGTAAATGGTTCCAGGAACAAAGCACCTGCCCAAACTGTCGGGTGCATACACTTCTGTCTGACGATTTCCCTTCACTGTGATGCAGCTGTCTCCGTAAATGGTTCCAGGAACAAAGCACCTGCCCAAACTGTCGGGTACATACACTTCTGTCTGACGATGTTCCAGGAACAAAGCACCTGCCCAAACTGTCAGGTACATACACTTCTGTCTGACGATGTTCCAGGAACAAAGCACCTGCCCAAACTGTCGGGTGCATACCCTACTCTCTGACTATTTCCCTTCACTGTGATGCAGCTGTCTGCGGCTAACACTTCATTATCTGAGATGATGAGAATGTGTTTTACTTTTATGAATAAACGTGTTTTTATTTTTATGAATACTCTGTGATTTGATGAATAAATATCATGTTGACAACAGGTTTTATCTGTGCAATTTTGAGTTTGTATTATGTCATATTGATGTGCTAAGTATGTGTTGTACGTTGTTTTTAAAATAGTTTTATGAAACGGACAAAGAAAAACAATTTTATTTCAAGTGCAAAAAAAACAGTATGAAACATGAAATATGTTGTTAATGTTGTTAATGCTAATTTGAGAAAAAGTTCAATTGATTGTAGAAGCATTGCCTATGGAAAGTCAGTAGTTTTACACGAGTCACTGACTGATCATGTAACATTTAATCGATGGGCAGCTTGGATATAGGCAATTATTAAAGCATTGGCTATGGAGTCAGTAGTTTTACACGAGTCTCTGACTGCACATGTAATAAATTAAAGGATAGGCAGCTAGATCAGGGCACAGACGGATATGTAGTCCAGTGGTATTACGCTGGACTGGTAATCCAGGGATCGCAGGTTTGATCCCCCGTCTGACCCCAAAACAATTAAGTCTTTCAGATGGGACGTTAAACCGAGGTCTTGTATCGGTGCTTTACACTGTGCACGTAAAAGAACCAGAGGAGACTCTGGAATGGGTCTGTGTCTGTATCATTGCACTATCCTCCAAAATCTAAAATGACTAATCTCTTCAGGAGGCGTCGCTCATATGGGCAACCGGTAGCGACGATAAATAAACGTAAAACACACACAATGGATCAGGGCTTCTAAAATCACCAGTCTCCCAGTCCAGGGCCGAATTTTAAACTGGCGGACCGGATGTATCAACTATAAAGTCATTAAAAAATTGGTAATGAAAATTGTTGAAAATGCCAAGAAGTCGGATTTCTAACCAAATTTAAATTGGTAAATATAATCCCTTGATAAGGTGTATGCATTTGTTCACACCTGTTTCTGGTTTAAGACTGATCCATGTTAATTGCCCCTATTAATATAAGTTGTAAGAACTTGTTTCGCAATAGAGCTAAAATAAATTTGTATAAACTATTGTCTGATAATCCCAAAACCATACATTAATCTGACTATTGCAATTGTACTTCAACAAAAGCGAGTTTAGTCACGATTGGCAGGTTACTGGTTTAATTGTTGAAATGCTAAACAACCTCCCTCAAAATGCACGTACAGTCAAACCTGTGTTAGTGGTCACCTCCATTAAGCAGCCAACCTGTATTAATCGGCCAGTTTCCAGGTTCCCAAAATGTTGTTTTATTATACATTTGACCTCTATTAAGCAGCCACCTGTGCTAAGCTGCCACTTTCTGTGATTCCGTTGGCTGGCTGCTTAAGACAGGTTTGACTGTATAGCCATAAAAATGATCCTATTTTTTTTTATTTAACCCATTCAACACCAAGTAACTGACATGGACTGGTCCATGATATTTTTAGACCAATAAATTAATAACAAAATTACATTTGGATCAGTTCATTTATCAAAATGGATCTACACTTTTTTGTAAGCCAATTTAGAGGTCTGTGGTGTTGAAAGGGTTAATGTCGCTACCGGTTGCCCATTTTAGCGATGGACAGTTTACCTAACAACACCTTTCCTGGGCAGGCTCCAGCAGTTAACCAGTACTTGGTGTTCCAACCTCTGTAACAAACTGCCAACTTTTTCATATATAGAGATTCGGTCTGAGCGGGGCTCGAACCCGTGACCATCAGTGATGATAAGTTACAGTGGTATACAAGTCAGAGACCGTAACCACTCGACCACAGGCCAAAATAGTTCAAAATTGACAAAAATAGTCATTAAATTTGAACATTAAATCTATAGCACCTCTGGATTCCGGGAGTGGTAATTGAATATAAAAAAATATAGCTCTAGAGATACTATTGTATCAAGTGGTGTCCAGTTTGTACGATTTATGCATGAAATTGGGTGGGGTGCGCAACTGATACAAGCAAGAAGTGTAGTTGTGTGCGTACGTAGTACAATCGATGAAATCAAATTTGGTTTAGTTATACAAATTTATTTTAGCTCAATTGCGAAACAAGTTCTTACAACATATATTAATCACTCTCGAGACCTCATTCCTGATGGAATCCATCGCCACGAGGGAGAGAGAAGAGGCAACATGGAAATTAAATACCTACGGGCAACTAATCGTAACTGCAAACAAATTTGGTTTTGTAACTGTTGTGCAAGTGTATGTAATAATGTGTAGTTGACAGTAATTATTAATTACCGTAATCGTTTATATATAAGACGCAGCCTTTTCCCATCAACTATTGTGTGCAAATGTCTGCTGCGTCTTATACTTCAGTTTATAGCCCGCTAAAATTATTCCCACTAATGAAATGGCATATTGCGGCAAAGGGAAATATGATTTTTCATAAGATTACACGGTATCTAAATACCGGTACAATTCCGTCCTGTTTCCGAATTTCATTGAGTCTAGGGGACCTACTGGCTGTCCGATTAGCACGCACGCTTCTCACCAATGCAACCCAGGTTCGATCCTCGGACCTGGAAGTATGTGAGATGGTACTGTGATCACCAGATCGGACAGATGGGTTTTCTTCGGGTACTCCGGTTTCCTCCCACACGAATGACCACATTTACGCTTTCATCCGCGCCAACGAGAGTGATTAATACAAGTTGTTAGAACTTGCTTCGCAATCGTTATGCGTTTTTCGCCAAAAAAATAAAGTACACTTTAGGGACTTATGTAAATAACCAACTTGCTTGGCTTTTGCATGTTATTATGTATATGTAAAATTAACCCATTGACTTGTCGTTCTTATGCATATTATTCCATTCTCAAATATGGTTGGAATGACAGACACTAGACACAATAATGTTTGTGCACTGTGTTCTTATAGTAGTAATTAATATGCAGGGTTCCCGCTGTCGGTCGCCAATTGTGACAAAAAACAAATATTGGCGCTAAATTAATTTTTGTGCACATGTTTTGTCAAATACATGGCTTCAAATATTTATCTGTGAACTATATGGCTCCAAGTTCTTCAAATTGGCTCCAGGTTTTTTCAATTGGCGATAGAAGAGGCGCAGACAAAAATTCAGACAGAGGGAACCCTGTTACGTTATTGTGTATTGTGCCTGTGGTTAGATTACAATATTGATTCAGTATCATGTAGTCAGTTTTACGTGGTACAAGCCCACGTGGCACTATCCTAAGTTTCACATTAGCAAAAAGGCGAAACGTAGCCATTCCTAGTTAGACGACTAACAACATTCCATACTAGAGTATATATAGGTAGGCTGGCATTGTTTATTCCTTAGTTTGTAATACTATTGTAATTCACTTTATGAATGAATCATTGCTGATTATTCATTTATTATGTTTGCACTTTCATAGGATATATTGTGTTTTGCATGTGAATCTGTTTACTGTGCAGTTGTCTCATGTCCCAGAAGCTACGTTATCCTAGTATCGTTCATAGAGGCTGTGTGTGGACCGTAGAGTCACTCTACCTTCACCCACGTGTGAAGTGGCTTCTCGCACGCTGATATCTGGCTCTGAGGGTTATTTCATTGCTTTACTTTACACATTATATATTTTATTTCTTGATTTTTTTAAAATTGTAAAGTGTACTGGCCATTCAAATAAATGTGTTGAGTGAAAAATGTAAGTGTTTTTTTGTTTGCTAGTGTTCTATCTAGAAATCTCCCTCACAGCCACCTTTCCTAACATCCAATAGTGGAACATCTCCCTCACAGCCACCTTTCCTAAAAACCAATAGTGGAACATCTCCCTCACAGCCACCTTCCCTAACAACCAATAGTGGAACATCTCCCTCACAGCCACCTTCCCTAACAACCAATAGTGGAACATCTCCCTCACAGCCACCTTCCCTAGCAACCAATAGTGGAACATCTCCCTCACAGCCACCTTCCCTAACAACCAATAGTGGAACATCTCCCTCACAGCCACCTTCCCTAACAACCAATAGTGGAACATCTTCCTCACAGCCACCTTCCCTAACAACCAATAGTGAACATCTCCCTCACAGCCACCTTCCCTAACAGCCAATAGTGGAACATCTTGCTCACAGCCACCTTCCCTAACAGCCAATAGTGGAACATCTCCCTCACAGCCACCTTCCCTAACAGCCAATAGTGGAACATCTTGCTCACAGCCACCTTCCCTAACAGCCAATAGTGGAACATCTCCCTCACAGCCACCTTCCCTAACAACCAATAGTAGAACATCTCCCTCACAGCCACCTTCCCTAACAATAGTGGAACATCTTGCTCACAGCCACCTTCCCTAACAGCCAATAGTGGAACATCTCCCTCACAGCCACCTTCCCTAACAACCAATAGTAGAACATCTCCCTCACAGCCACCTTCCCTAACAGCCAATAGTAGAACATCTTGCTCACAGCCACCTTCCCTAACAGCCAATAGTGGAACATCTCCCTCACAGCCACCTTCCCTAACAACCAATAGTGGAACATCTTGCTCACAGCCACCTTCCCTAACAACCAATAGTAGAACATCTTGCTCACAGCCACCTTCCCTAACAACCAATAGTGGAACATCTCCCTCACAGCCACCTTCCCTAACAACCAATAGTGGAACATCTTGCTCACAGCCACCTTCCCTAACAGCCAATAGTAGAACATCTCCCTCACAGCCACCTTCCCTAACAGCCAATAGTGGAACATCTTGCTCACAGCCACCTTCCCTAACAGCCAATAGTAGAACATCTTGCTCACAGCCACCTTCCCTAACAGCCAATAGTAGAACATCTTGCTCACAGCCACCTTCCCTAACAGCCAATAGTAGAACATCTTGCTCACAGCCACCTTCCCTAACAGCCAATAGTAGAACATCTTGCTCACAGCCACCTTCCCTAACAGCCAATAGTGGAACATCTTGCTCACAGCCACCTTCCCTAACAACCAATAGTAGAACATCTTGCTCACAGCCACCTTCCCTAACAACCAATAGTAGAACATCTCCCTCACAGCCAATAGTGGAACATCTTGCTCACAGCCACCTTCCCTAACAACCAATAGTAGAACATCTCCCTCACAGCCACCTTCCCTAACAACCAATAGTAGAACATCTCCCTCACAGCCACCTTCCCTAACAACCAATAGTAGAACATCTCCCTCACAGCCACCTTCCCTAACAACCAATAGTAGAACATCTCCCTCACAGCCACCTTCCCTAACAACCAATAGTGGAACATCTCCCTCACAGCCACCTTCCCTAACAGCCAATAGTGGAACATCTCCCTCACAGCCACCTTCCCTAACAGCCAATAGTGGAACATCTCCCTCACAGCCACCTTCCCTAACAACCAATAGTAGAACATCTTGCTCACAGCCACCTTCCCTAACAGCCAATAGTGGAACATCTCCCTAGCAACCAATAGTAGAACATCTTGCTCACAGCCACCTTCCCTAACAGCCAATAGTAGAACATCTCCCTCACAGCCACCTTCCCTAACAACCAATAGTAGAACATCTCCCTCACAGCCACCTTCCCTAACAACCAATAGTAGAACATCTCCCTCACAGCCACCTTCCCTAACAGCCAATAGTGGAACATCTCCCTCACAGCCACCTTCCCTAACAACCAATAGTAGAACATCTTGCTCACAGCCACCTTCCCTAACAGCCAATAGTAGAACATCTCCCTCACAGCCACCTTCCCTAACAGCCAATAGTAGAACATCTTGCTCACAGCCACCTTCCCTAACAGCCAATAGTGGAACATCTCCCTAACAGCCAATAGTAGAACATCTTGCTCACAGCCACCTTCCCTAACAACCAATAGTAGAACATCTTGCTCACAGCCACCTTCCCTAACAGCCAATAGTGGAACATCTCCCTACAACCAATAGTAGAACATCTTGCTCACAGCCACCTTCCCTAACAACCAATAGTGGAACATCTCCCTCACAGCCACCTTCCCTAACAGCCAATAGTGGAACATCTCACTCACAGCCACCTTCCCTAACAGCCAATAGTAGAACATCTCCCTCACAGCCACCTTCCCTAACAGCCAATAGTGGAACATCTTGCTCACAGCCACCTTCCTAACAGCCAATAGTGGAACATCTCCCTAGCAACCAATAGTAGAACATCTTGCTCACAGCCACCTTCCCTAACAACCAATAGTGGAACATCTCCCTCACAGCCACCTTCCCTAACAGCCAATAGTGGAACATCTCGCTCACAGCCACCTTCCCTAACAGCCAATAGTAGAACATCTCCCTCACAGCCACCTTCCCTAACAGCCAATAGTGGAACATCTTGCTCACAGCCACCTTCCCTAACAACCAATAGTGGAACATCTTGCTCACAGCCACCTTCCCTAACAACCAATAGTAGAACATCTCCCTCACAGCCACCTTCCCTAACAGCCAATAGTGGAACATCTTGCTCACAGCCACCTTCCCTAACAACCAATAGTAGAACATCTCCCTCACAGCCACCTTCCCTAACAACCAATAGTAGAACATCTTGCTCACAGCCACCTTCCCTAACAACCAATAGTGGAACATCTCCCTCACAGCCACCTTCCCTAACAGCCAATAGTGGAACATCTCCCTCACAGCCACCTTCCCTAACAGCCAATAGTAGAACATCTTGCTCACAGCCACCTTCCCTAACAACCAATAGTGGAACATCTCCCTCACAGCCACCTTCCCTAACAGCCAATAGTGGAACATCTTGCTCACAGCCACCTTCCCTAACAGCCAATAGTGGAACATCTCCCTCACAGCCACCTTCCCTAACAGCCAATAGTAGAACATCTTGCTCACAGCCACCTTCCCTAACAACCAATAGTGGAACATCTCCCTCACAGCCACCTTCCCTAACAGCCAATAGTGGAACATCTTGCTCACAGCCACCTTCCCTAACAGCCAATAGTGGAACATCTTGCTCACAGCCACCTTCCCTAACAACCAATAGTGGAACATCTCCCTCACAGCCACCTTCCCTAACAACCAATAGTAGAACATCTCCCTCACAGCCACCTTCCCTAACAGCCAATAGTGGAACATCTTGCTCACAGCCACCTTCCCTAACAACCAATAGTAGAACATCTCCCTCACAGCCACCTTCCCTAACAACCAATAGTGGAACATCTCCCTCACAGCCACCTTCCCTAACAGCCAATAGTAGAACATCTCCCTCACAGCCACCTTCCCTAGCAACCAATAGTAGATCATCTTGCTCACAGCCACCTTCCCTAACAGCCAATAGTGGAACATCTCCCTAGCAACCAATTGTAGAACATCTTGCTCACAGCCACCTTCCCTAACAACCAATAGTGGAACATCTCCCTCACAGCCACCTTCCCTAACAGCCAATAGTGGAACATCACACTCACAGCCACCTTCCCTAACAGCCAATAGTGGAACATCTCCCTCACAGCCACCTTCCCTAACAGCCAATAGTGGAACATCTTGCTCACAGCCACCTTCCCTAACAACCAATAGTGGAACATCTTGCTCACAGCCACCTTCCCTAACAACCAATAGTAGAACATCTCCCTCACAGCCACCTTCCCTAACAGCCAATAGTGGAACATCTTGCTCACAGCCACCTTCCCTAACAACCAATAGTAGAACATCTCCCTCACAGCCACCTTCCCTAACAGCCAATAGTAGAACATCTTGCTCACAGCCACCTTCCCTAACAACCAATAGTGGAACATCTCCCTCACAGCCACCTTCCCTAACAACCAATAGTGGAACATCTCCTCACAGCCACCTTCCCTAACAGCCAATAGTAGAACATCTCCTCACAGCCACCTTCCCTAACAGCCAATAGTAGAACATCTCCCTCACAGCCACCTTCCCTACAGCCAATAGTGGAACATCTTGCTCACAGCCACCTTCCCTAACAGCCAATAGTAAACATCTTGCTCACAGCCACCTTCCCTAACAGCCAATAGTGGAACATCTTGCTCACAGCCACCTTCCCTAACAGCCAATAGTAGAACATCTTGCTCACAGCCACCTTCCCTAACAGCCAATAGTGAACATCTTCCTCACAGCCACCTTCCCTAACAGCCAATAGTGGAACATCTTGCTCACAGCCACCTTCCCTAACAACCAATAGTAGAACATCTTGCTCACAGCCACCTTCCCTAACAACCAATAGTAGAACATCTCCCTAGACAACCAATAGTGGAACATCTTGCTCACAGCCACCTTCCCTAACAACCAATAGTAGAACATCTCCCTCACAGCCACCTTCCCTAACAACCAATAGTAGAACATCTTGCTCACAGCCACCTTCCCTAACAGCCAATAGTAGAACATCTCCCTCACAGCCACCTTCCCTAACAACCAATAGTAGAACATCTTGCTCACAGCCACCTTCCCTAACAACCAATAGTGGAACATCTCCCTCACAGCCACCTTCCCTAACAACCAATAGTAGAACATCTCGCTCACAGCCACCTTCCCTAACAGCCAATAGTGGAACATCTCCCTCACAGCCACCTTCCCTAACAACCAATAGTAGAACATCTTGCTCACAGCCACCTTCCCTAACAACCAATAGTGGAACATCTCCAAATCCTCACAGCCACCTTCCCTAACAGCCAATAGTAGAACATCTCCCTCACAGCCACCTTCCCTAACAACCAATAGTGGAACATCTCCCTCACAGCCACCTTCCCTAACAGCCAATAGTGAACATCTCCTCACAGCCACCTTCCCTAACACCAATAGTGGAACATCTCCCTCACAGCCACCTTCCCTAACAACCAATAGTAGAACATCTTGCTCACAGCCACCTTCCCTAACAGCCAATAGTAGAACATCTCCCTCACAGCCACCTTCCCTAACAGCCAATAGTAGAACATCTTGCTCACAGCCACCTTCCCTCAAGCAATAGTGGAACATCTCCCTAACAGCCAATAGTAGAACATCTTGCTCACAGCCACCTTCCCTAACAACCAATAGTAGAACATCTTGCTCACAGCCACCTTCCCTAACAGCCAATAGTGGAACATCTCCCTAGCAACCAATAGTAGAACATCTTGCTCACAGCCACCTTCCCTAACAACCAATAGTGGAACATCTCCCTCACAGCCACCTTCCCTAACAGCCAATAGTGGAACATCTCCCTCACAGCCACCTTCCCTAACAGCCAATAGTAGAACATCTCCCTCACAGCCACCTTCCCTAACAGCCAATAGTGGAACATCTTGCTCACAGCCACCTTCCTAACAGCCAATAGTGAACATCTCCCTAGCAACCAATAGTAGAACATCTTGCTCACAGCCACCTTCCCTAACAACCAATAGTGGAACATCTCCCTCACAGCCACCTTCCCTAACAGCCAATAGTGGAACATCTCACTCACAGCCACCTTCCCTAACAGCCAATAGTAGAACATCTCCCTCACAGCCACCTTCCCTAACAGCCAATAGTGGAACATCTTGCTCACAGCCACCTTCCCTAACAACCAATAGTGGAACATCTTGCTCACAGCCACCTTCCCTAACAACCAATAGTAGAACATCTCCCTCACAGCCACCTTCCCTAACAGCCAATAGTGGAACATCTTGCTCACAGCCACCTTCCCTAACAACCAATAGTAGAACATCTCCCTCACAGCCACCTTCCCTAACAACCAATAGTAGAACATCTTGCTCACAGCCACCTTCCCTAACAGCCAATAGTGGAACATCTCCCTCACAGCCACCTTCCCTAACAACCAATAGTGGAACATCTCCCTCACAGCCACCTTCCCTAACAGCCAATAGTAGAACATCTTGCTCACAGCCACCTTCCCTAACAACCAATAGTGGAACATCTCCCTCACAGCCACCTTCCCTAACAGCCAATAGTGGAACATCTCCCTCACAGCCACCTTCCCTAACAGCCAATAGTGGAACATCTCCCTCACAGCCACCTTCCCTAACAGCCAATAGTAGAACATCTTGCTCACAGCCACCTTCCCTAACAACCAATAGTGGAACATCTCCCTCACAGCCACCTTCCCTAACAGCCAATAGTAGAACATCTTGCTCACAGCCACCTTCCCTAACAGCCAATAGTGGAACATCTTGCTCACAGCCACCTTCCCTAACAACCAATAGTGGAACATCTCCCTCACAGCCACCTTCCCTAACAACCAATAGTAGAACATCTCCCTCACAGCCACCTTCCCTAACAACCAATAGTGGAACATCTTGCTCACAGCCACCTTCCCTAACAACCAATAGTAGAACATCTCCCTCACAGCCACCTTCCCTAACACCAATAGTGGAACATCTCCCTCACAGCCACCTTCCCTAACAGCCAATAGTAGAACATCTCCCTCACAGCCACCTTCCCTAACAACCAATAGTAACATCTTGCTCACAGCCACCTTCCCTAACAGCCAATAGTGGAACATCTCCCTAGCAACCAATAGTAGAACATCTTGCTCACAGCCACCTTCCCTAACAACCAATAGTGGAACATCTCCCTCACAGCCACCTTCCCTAACAGCCAATAGTGGAACATCTCGCTCACAGCCACCTTCCCTAACAGCCAATAGTAGAACATCTCCCTCACAGCCACCTTCCCTAACAGCCAATAGTGGAACATCTTGCTCACAGCCACCTTCCCTAACAACCAATAGTAGAACATCTCCCTCACAGCCACCTTCCCTAACAACCAATAGTAGAACATCTCCCTCACAGCCACCTTCCCTAACAGCCAATAGTAGAACATCTTGCTCACAGCCACCTTCCCTAACAACCAATAGTGGAACATCTCCCTCACAGCCACCTTCCCTAACAGCCAATAGTGGAACATCTTGCTCACAGCCACCTTCCCTAACAACCAATAGTGGAACATCTCCCTCACAGCCACCTTCCCTAACAACCAATAGTAGAACATCTCCCTCACAGCCACCTTCCCTAACAACCAATAGTAGAACATCTCCCTCACAGCCACCTTCCC
>CM026386.1:72135741-72255212 GCA_014843695.1 Archivesica marissinica | reverse complement strand
TCACCATACCTGCTCATGTAAATACAGAACACAAATTAATACACTCGCCTGACATCACCATACCTGCTCATGTAAATACAGAACACAAATTAATACACTCACCTGACATCACCATACCTGCTCATGTAAATACAGAACACAAATTAATACACTCGCCTGACATCACCATACCTGCTCATGTAAATACAGAACACAAATTAATACACTCGCCTGACATCACCATACCTGCTCATGTAAATACAGAACACAAATTAATACACTCGCCTGACATCACCATACCTGCTCATGTAAATACAGAACACAAATTAATACACTCACCTGGCAAAACATGCCTGCAGAAAATGTACATCTCGTAGTGCACAGGATATATTTAGGAGGGTCATATTTTTTACGAGCATTTACAACTGCACGTGATCGCGACTTCAAAATATGTGGGAAACCATCTTCAGCAAATCGATAACAAATATATATAATATTCATATAAAATATAGAAAAAATGGGTGAACATTTGTTCACAAGTGCTGTCATGGCGTGTCAAGAACTACACATATCCTCCAGTCCATACAATATGGCGTACCGTGCAAAATTTTGGACACAACCTTGAAGGTCAATAATGCCCAAGGGTTTGCACTTTATCTGTCGTCTGGCATACTGAATGAAATTTCATAAAACAAAAATCTGCACTTCCAAGGCAACAAATATTGAACTATTCATATAACAATCCACTGGTCAGCAAGTTACGTGAAAATATTCTGTATACAAACCTGCCAATGTTAGGTACTTTAATGCCCAGCTTCTCAGTGATATCAGTCTCAATGTTAGGGATTGATGCAAGTTTATCGTCAAGATCTTTTGGAATAGACGTTAATACATGATTCTTGTTTCTTTCTGTCCTCTCTGAAATATTTAAAGCATGTGTAACACAAGAAACCTGGGTAGATGTTCTGACCCGCCCCCAGTAGGCCTGGCACAGGTTTATACACACCTTGGTAGAAGTTCCAACACCCCAGTAGGGCTCCCACCCATCATGGGTTCATACACACCTTGGTAGAAGTTCTGAGCCCCCCCCCCCCCCGTAGGCCTGGCACAGGTTTATACACACCTTGGTAGAAGTTCCTACACCCCAGTAGGGCTCCCACCCATCATGGGTCCATATACACCTTGGTAGAAGTTCTGATACCCCAGCCAGTAGGGCTCCCACCCATCCTAGGTTCATACACACCTTTGGTAGAAGTTCTGACACCCCAGCCAGTAGGGCTCCCACCCATCCTAGGTTTTATAACACACCTTGGTAAAGTCCTGACACCCAGTAGGGCTCCCACCCATCTAGTTCATATACACCTGGTAGAAGTTCTGACACCCTCAGTAGGGCTCCCACCCATCCTAGGTTAATATACACCTTAGTAGAAGGTCTGACACCCCAGTAGGGCTCCCACCCACCTAGGCTCATATACACCTTGTAGAAGTTCTGACACCCCAGTAGGGCTCCCCACCTACCTAGGTTCATACACACCCTTGGTAGAAGTTCTGACCCCAGTGGTGCTCCCACCCTCAGGGTTCCTACAAACACCTTGCTAGAAGTTCTGACACCCCATGGGGCTCGCACCCCTCAGTTGATTCATACACACCGTTGGTAGAATTTCTACACCCCAGTAGGGCTCCCACCATCCTAGGTTCCTACACACCGACCTTGGTAAAGTTCTGACACCCCAGCCATAGGGCTCCCAAACACATCATGGGTTCATACACACCTTGGTAGAAGTTCTGACCACCCCAGTAAAGAAGCTGCCACCCATCCTATGTTCATACACCCCTGGGTAGCAGTCTGACACCCCCAGCCAGTAGGGGCTCCCACCCCATCTAGGTTCATACACACCTTGGTTAGAAGTTATGACACCCCAGCCCGTAGGGCTTCCCACCCATCTAGGTTCATACACAACCTTGGTAGAAGTTCTGACAGACAACCCAGCTCTTAGAGCTCCCACCCATCATGGTTCATACACACCTTGGTAGAAGTTCTGACGACCCCCCAGCCAGTAGGGCTCCCACCCATCATGGGTTTCATACACAAACCTTGGTAGAAGTTCTGACCCCCCAGCCAGTAGGGATCCCACCCATCCTAGGTTCATACACACCTGGTAGAAGTTCTGACACCCCCGCCAGTAGAGCTCCCACCCATCATGGGTCATACACACCTTGGTAGAATTTCTGACAACCCGCCAGTAGGGCTCCCCACCCATCCTATGTTCATAACACACCTTGGTAGAAGTTCTGACAAACCCCATATCTCCCACCCATCATGGGTTCATACACACCTTGGTAGAAGTTCTGACACCCCAGCCAGTAGGGCTCCCACCCATCCTAGGTTCATACACACCTTGGTAGAAGTTCTGACACCCCAGCCAGTAGAGCTCCCACCCATCATGGGTTCATACACACCTTGGTAGAAGTTCTGACACCCCAGCCAGTAGGGCTCCCACCCATCCTAGGTTCATACACACCTTGGTAGAAGTTCTGACACCCCAGTAGGGCTCCCACCCATCCTAGGTTCATATACACCTTGGTAGAAGTTCTGACACCCCAGTAGGGCTCCCACCCATCCTAGGTTCATATACACCTTGGTAGAAGTTCTGACACCCCAGTAGGGCTCCCACCCATCCTAGGCTCATATACACCTTGGTAGAAGTTCTGACACCCCAGTAGGGCTCCCACCTATCCTAGGTTCATACACACCTTGGTAGAAGTTCTGACCCCAGTGGGGCTCCCACCCATCATGGGTTCATACACACCTTGCTAGAAGTTCTGACACCCCAGTGGGGCTCGCACCCATCATGGATTCATACACACCTTGGTAGAAGTTCTGACACCCCAGTAGGGCTCCCACCCATCCTAGGTTCATACACACCTTGGTAGAAGTTCTGACACCCCAGCCAGTAGGGCTCCCACCCATCATGGGTTCATACACACCTTGGTAGAAGTTCTGACACCCCAGTAAGGCTCCCACCCATCCTAGGTTCATACACACCTTGGTAGAAGTTCTGACACCCCAGCCAGTAGGGCTCCCACCCATCCTAGGTTCATACACACCTTGGTAGAAGTTGTCCCGACACCAGCCAGTAGGGCTCCCCCCACCTAGGGTCATACACACTTGGTAGAAGTTCTGACCCCCCAGTAGGGCTCCCACCCATCATAGGTTCATACACACCTTGGTAGAAGTTCTGACCCCCCAGTAGGGCTCCCACCCATCATAGGTTCATACACACCTTGATAGAAGTTCTGACCCCCCAGTAGGGCTCCCACCCATCCTAGGTTCATACACACCTTGGTAGAAGTTCTGACCCCCCAGTAGGGCTCCCACCCATCCTAGGTTCATACACACCTTGGTAGAAGTTCTGACCCCCCAGTAGGGCTCCCACCCATCATGGGTTCATACACACCTTGGTAGAAGTTCTGTCCCTGTGACTCGAGCTGTTGGATGGTGTGATAGTCCGGAGACGTTGATTTCTGACACAGTCCCAGGCCCTTCTCATTGACCCGTATAGCAGCATCTAGCTGCCCAAGTTCATGAAATGCAGCAGCATATCTATAGTGACCCTGCAAACAAATTTCACAGCTATAAGAATAAAGGAATATATCCAAGATAGAGCAACAGGCAAACTTGTTCTAGCAGTTCCCACTATTAAGCAGCCAACCTGTATCAACCCTTTCAACACGACAGACCTTTAAATAGGCTTACATTACAAAAAGTGCAGATCCAGATGCGCCGGCTCATCCGGATCTGCACTTTTTGCCAGTAATATTACTATTTTTCGACAAAATTAACCATTTTGATCCAAATGGTTCAAATGAAATTTTCTTGTTAATCTATCTAAATATATTAAAGAATGTATGTTAATAAAGAAAAATGCACTGGACATTTTAATTGTTTCTTAAATGTATGTTGTATGAAAATGTATAAATATACATGTATATATTTAATATTCATTACCATATGTATTTATATTTGTCTTTGCCATAGTTTTTTGTGTTTGTAAATGGCCAAAGGCAACTTGTTTGCTGATTATGCCAATAAAGTTGAATTGAATTGAATTGTTAATTTATTGGCCTAAAAATACCATGCACCAGTCCATGCCAGTTACTGTTGAATGGGTTAAGCAGCCTGCTTTCGGAGTCGTCAACATGTTATTACATTTGTCATTTGTGTGAAGTAGCCACTTTCTGTATGTCCCTTCACTGGTCGTTTTAAGACAGGTTGGACCTGTATGTGAAATGCCTCATGTGACCTTTATGTTAACAACGTTGGAAATGCTTCACGTTTGGATCATACAAGTGGAGTTGTAAAACACATAGTAAACATCGTATGACCACACACAGAAGCCACACCCCATGACATTATTACCTGTGGAAAGTCTGTTTCATTTTTATTTATTTTTTTAAATCACTACAAAATCGATTTACCTTGGAAAGTCAGCTTTCATAAATACACTACAAATAAATACACTACAAATATTGATTTACCTGTGGAAAGTCAGCTTTCATTAAATACACTACAAATATTGATTTACCTGTGGAAAGTCTGCTTTCATT
Organism: Archivesica marissinica; assembly: GCA_014843695.1. Taxonomy (NCBI): domain Eukaryota; kingdom Metazoa; phylum Mollusca; class Bivalvia; order Venerida; family Vesicomyidae; genus Archivesica; species Archivesica marissinica. The sequence goes on along the minus strand of CM026386.1, from coordinate 72,250,625 downwards.
AAATACACTACAAATATTGATTTACCTGTGGAAAGTCTGCTTTCATTAAATACACTACAAATATTGATTTACCTGTGGAAAGTCTGCTTTCATTAAATACACTACAAATATTGATTTACCTGTGGAAAGTCTGCTTTCATTAAATACACTACAAATATTGATTTACCTGTGGAAAGTCTGCTTTCATTAAATACACTACAAATATTGATTTACCTGTGGAAAGTCTGCTTTCATTAAATACACTACAAATATTGATTTACCTTTGGAAAGTCTGCTTTCATTAAATACACTACAAATATTGATTTACCTTTGGAAAGTCTCCTTTCATTAAATACATTACAAATATTGATTTACCTTTGGAAAGTCAGCTTTCATTAAATACACTACAAATATTGATTTACCTTTGGAAAGTCAGCTTTCATTAAATACACTACAAATATTGATTTACCTTTGGAAAGTCTGCTTTCATTAAATACACTACAAATATTGATTTACCTGTGGAAAGTCTGCTTTCATTAAATACACTACAAATATTGATTTACCTTTGGAAAGTCAGCTTTCATTAAATACACTACAAATATTGATTTACCTGTGGAAAGTCTGCTTTCATTAAATACACTACAAATATTGATTTACCTGTGGAAAGTCAGCTTTCATTAAATACACTACAAATATTGATTTACCTTTGGAAAGTCAGCTTTCATTAAATACACTACAAATATTGATTTACCTTTGGAAAGTCAGCTTTCATTAAATACACTACAAATATTGATTTACCTTTGGAAAGTCTGGTTTGATTACAACAGCTCTTCTACCATCTGCTAAAGCATCTCTGAATTAGAATATATGACAATGAGAGACATTTTATTTAGGTTATGTGCAATGAGGGACATCGGTCAGTTACTGCCCCTGAATACTCCCTAATAGTAGATGGGTCCTATTAAGTGTTTTCCTCTGTTTTTATCGTTGTTTCCTTTGCACAACATGCTAGCAATTTTCAACCACTTTTTCATCTTATAACTATTATGTTACTATATCTCGAAAGATATCCTACAGTATATCCAATGGGTACTTATTTGTAAATTAATTTTATTAATTAACTAAAATGATTTGGATAAAAATCACATCTATCATAACGCAACATCTTGTTATGGAACAACAGTAAAAACAAAGGATTCCAACTGAAAGAACTGCTATACATTTCAGGATAAATCAGACGTTATCTACCAAGGGAGGTAATAGAAAAGCCAGCAAGGTCCCTCATTAAACACAACTAATAAGATTGTGACACTTATGTACATGTACTATCTCAATACACATATGCAGGGTTCATTCTAGGTCAGAATTGTTGGGAGAAGTGAGAAAGCGCGTGATTGCTTCCTTAAATGGTGTTCTTTAATATACTTCTGCAAAATAGGGTTAAAATGCACAGTACAACCATTAAATACAACATTTGAATAGAATGAGTGCTTTATAATGGGCCAGTGTATCTTACTAGACAACATTTTGTTTGAAAATCGTAAACACCAAAAAAATAAATATTTTTTTTAGGGAGAAGTGGGGCCCCTAGGGCGACAATTCCGCCCACATCGCCCTCTAGAATGATCCCTGCATATGCCCAACATTAATCTCGGGCTGCACTTCTCACCTGCATAGTTATATGATGATATATTTGTTATTTTACAACGATTGCGAAGCAACTTTTAACAACTTATATTAATCACTCGTATATGTGGTCATTTGTGTGGGAGGAAACCGGAGTACCCGGAGAAAACCCACCTGTCCGATCTGGCGACCACCGTACCATCTTGCATACTTCCCGGTCCGAGGATCGAACCCGGGTTGCATTGGTGAGAAGCGAGCGCACTAGCCACTGCGCTAATCGGACAACTAATTCTGTTAAGTGTTTGCTTCATGTAAACATTATGCATGTATGAAATAAAAGTTGAAAAAGCTTAACAAAAAGAAAAAGAAAAAAAGAGACAACGCCCCATCATCACACTGAATTCTGAACTCCATAATACAAATATGTAATTCCATATGCAGACAACACCCAATTATCTGTTGGTACAAATTGTCAATAGTAAATTATAATTGTTTGAAGATTCTGTCGATAAACAAACTGCTTTTTGTCAAATTAATATTTATAAAATTATCTTCCACTATGGATATTTATTTACAAATAACTTTGCAACTGGCTAATCACTAATGCACATCACTAATGCTAACAATATGATAGTTTATACAAATTTATTTTAGCTCGATTGCAAAACAAATTCAAAAGGCAATGTGGAATTTAAATGCCTTGCCTAAGGGCACAATTGTAACGGTTCCAGCGGGGCTCGAACTCAGGGCCTTTCACACTGCTCTATCACGACTTCCACTAACACTATGATAAATTTGCATATGCATTTTATAGAATGATTTCTGTCCGTTTGAAGAAATAAAGACGCATAAACAGACTTCAAACGATATAATTTGATCACTATTTGCAGGAAATTAAATTTAAAAATTGCCGGGTATGTACAGCGGACACTCATTACATTTGGACCAGTTCATTTATCAAAATATGTTATTTGGTCTAAAATAGTAATATTACTGGCAAAAAGTGCAGATCCTGATGGACGAGCCGGCTCATCTGGATCTACACTTTTTGTAAGCCTATTTAGAGGTCTGTAGTGTTGAAATGGTGAAGGGGGCATGAATTTGTTGGAATTCTTTGTTTTTACTGTTTTCTAAGCAGATGTTGTGGTAGGATAAATGTAATTTTACTAGGGACGGGACCGAATATCTGAATACCTGACCGAATATTCGAAACCTATTTCACGATATTCCAATACAAAGCAATACATTTTGTTTTCAGTTTTTGTTCATTCGGGATACCGTTCAAACTGTATTTGCAAAGAACATAGAGCCAGATCAACAGCCACGGAACGTTCCGTCTGATCAGGCTCTAGGCTGTTTGCTATTCAGATGATCTTGCTAAGACACTTGGCTATGTAGCAAACAACATAGATCCAGATCAGCACGCAGCGTTACGCTGCGGCTGATCTGGATCTATGTTGTTTGCAAAAGCCTTAATGTATCCAGAATGAAATGGGTTAAAGCAATAAGTTCCGTCCCTATCGGGGACAAATAATAAATGATGTTATGGTTTCTACCCTTTAAATGTATCCAGAATGAAATAGTGGAAAGTTAACCTTATTATGTCTAGTTATTTCAATAATCCATAAAGTCCACGGATTCGCACATCCTCAGGTGTTTGTTTAAGTGTGAAAACTTGGCCACCTGTTCCCTGTCTCACCTGCTCTCAGGCATCTAGACACTTTGTACAAGGTGTTGTTTTAGAAGCATAGCTTCAAACATCTTTAATGAGGAAAATTACCCATGCAAGTCCTTCGGTACCTTAATTACATGAAAATATCAATATGGCCACTAAAACGACAAACAATGCTAATTCCCTGTTGTGAACATGAAAATGTTTTATTAGGTATTTTGTAACTAAATCCAAGTCAATAGGAGCCAATTTTATGAGGATTTGATGTGAAAAAATTAGGATTTGATGTGAAATATTCATACCACTTTCAAATATTCAAATGCCATTTACCATAGCTTTTCGGTCCCATCCCTAAATGTTACTAACTTCAGGTTACTTAACCCTTTCAATACCACAGACCTCTAAATAGGCTTACAAAAAGTGTAGATCCAGATGAGCCGGCTCGTGACGAGCCGTCTCATCAGGATCTGCACTTTTTGCCAGTGATATGACTATTTTTAGACATAATTACCCATTTTGATAAATTAACTTGTCCAAATGTGATTTTCTGATTCATTTATTGGTTTATGAATATCATGGACCAGTCCATGTGAGTTACTTGGTGTTGAATGGGTTAATTGATAACCAATTTTTACAATGGAGTATCCATTGAATATGATGTAGGACATCTGTCGAGATCTAAACAATTAAGATGAGAAAACGGATGAAAATGGATGGAATGTGGTGCAAAAGAAACAAGGATAAAAACAGAGGAAACCACTTAACCCCTTCAACACCACATACCTCTAAATTGGCTTACAAAAAAGTGTAGATCCAGCTCGTGACGAGCCGTCTCATCAGGATCTGCACTTTTTTCAAGTAATATAACTATTTTTAGAAAAACAATTACCCATTTTGATAAATGAACTGATCCAAATGTGATTTTCTGATTCATTTATTGGTTTATGAATATCATGGACCAGTCCATGTGAGTTACTTGGTGTTGAATGGGTTAATTGATAACCAATTTTTACAATGGAGTATCCATTGAATATGATGTAGGACATCTGTCGAGATCTAAACAATTAAGATGAGAAAACGGATGAAAATGGATGGAATGTGGTGCAAAAGAAACAAGGATAAAAACAGAGGAAACCACTTAACCCTTTCAACACCACAGACCTCTAAATTGGCTTACAAAAAAGTGTAGATCCAGATGAGCCGGCTTATGACGAGCCGTCTCATCAGGATCTGCACTTTTTTCAAGTAATATAACTATTTTTAGAAAAACAATTACCCATTTTGATAAATGAACTGATCCAAATGTAATTTTGTTATTAATTTATTGGTCTAAAAATACCATGGACCAGTCCATGTCAGTTACTTGGTGTTGAATGGGTTAAGAGGACTAATCTACTTTTAGGAGTATTCAGGGGCAGTAACTGTCTAATGTTTCTCATTAATTTTGCGACATAAACAAACAAAGTTCAAACATGTGTTCAATGATTCCTCTCCTGTAAACAGTAATCCAAGAGGCAGTAGATGTTAATTCCAAACAAAATGGGTAATTTGTTTTCTAAAAATAGTTATTACTTGAAAAAAGTGCAGATCCTGATGAGATCTACACTTTTTTGTAAGCCAATTTAGAGGTCTGTGGTGTTGAAAGGGTTAAGAGGACTAATCTACATTTAGGAGTATTGATACAAACTGTTCATTTCTTATGGTCCATAAACAAAATATAATATATTATCAATTAACAATACCATTTCAAATTCAAATTTCCATTTCTTCTTTATGTCAATAGTTAATTTGTTGTCCAATTAGTGCAGTGGTGTGCGCGCTCGCTTCTCACCAATGCAACCCTTGTTCGATCCTCGGACCGAGAAGTATGTGAGATGATACGATGGTCGCCAGATCGGACAGGTGGGTTTTCTCCGGGTACTCCGGTTTCATCCCACACGAATGACCACATATACGTTTTCATCTGCACCAACGGAGTGATTAATAAAAGTTGTTAGAACTTGCTTCGCAATCGTTGTAAAATAAATAGAGTTTAAAAAAAATTCTTAATAGTTAATTTAAAAAATTTAATAAAAAATAAACATTATTTATTTGTTTTGTTACATATACAACTATTATATTAGAACATTATTTATTTGTTCTGTTACATATATATACATATACAACTATTATATTAGAACATTATTTATTTGTTCTGTTACATATATATACATATACAACTATTATAAATGATTGTAAGACAAATAGGATCTGAAAACAAGCTTAATACAAAGCTTATGTAAACTCATCTCCATGGTAAACACAAGTCTAATTATCCGATTAAAGAAATTATATGTTTTATGAATTGTTTGTTTTAAAAACAAATATAGTCCATATTTCCCGATTGTAATTGAAGTACTGCAAAGTACCGTATTTGAAAGAAAAATACATGTTCACTATTGTCTTAGTTGTTTATTTTCAAGGTATTTATTTATGTGTCAACATCTAGCACACAAACCGTAGCACTGTAAGAAGCAAACATCCGTAAAAATTAAATTTACAACCAGCAAAGTATATTCCAGGTACTTTTGTTCTATAATACAATACAAATGAAATATCCACTCCAATCCTTGCTGTCACGCATAAAACAAAAATACCATGTGCATGTATATTACATCCTTGACAACGTAATTAGCGTAATTTGCGGCTTACTGTATAAGTATATTAATTATCCTGTCATTCTACTGATGCCGTCCAATATACACACAAAACAACATTTATCCAATATTGAAATCCAAATACATTTGCAGGGCTATACAGAGAATGCCACAACAGCTTAGAGCATTAGGTGGACTTTTAGTATACTCGATGAAGGCGGGGCTTAAACTGAGCAGTCCCCCACCGAGATGTCTTCAGGGTGCACTCAAAATCCTACAGGGTGTCTCTCTCTAGCGAAGGAACCTCAATTGAAAATCCTACAGGGTGTCTCTCTCTAGTGAAGGAACCTCAATTGAAAATCCTACAGGGTGTCTCTCTCTAGCGAAGGAACCTCAATTGAAAATCCTACAGGGTGTCTCTCTCTAGTGAAGGAACCTCAATTGAAAATCCTACAGGGTGTCTCTCTCTAGTGAAGGAACCTCAATTGAAAATCCTACAGGGTGTCTCTCTCTAGTGAAGGAACCTCAATTGAAAATCCTACAGGGTGTCTCTCTCTAGTGAAGGAACCTCAATTGAAAATCCTACAGGGTGTCTCTCTCTAGTGAAGGAACCTCAATTGAAAATCCTACAGGGTGTCTCTCTCTAGTGAAGGAACCTCAATTGAAAATCCTACAGGGTGTCTCTCTCTAGTGAAGGAACCTCAATTGAAAATCCTACAGGGTGTCTCTCTCTAGTGAAGGAACCTCAATTGAAAATCCTACAGGGTGTCTCTCTCTAGTGAAGGAACCTCAATTGAAAATCCTACAGGGTGTCTCTCTCTAGTGAAGGAACCTCAATTGAAAATCCTACAGGGTGTCTCTCTCTAGTGAAGGAACCTCAATTGAAAATCCTACAGGGTGTCTCTCTCTAGTGAAGGAACCTCAATTGAAAATCCTACAGGGTGTCTCTCTCTAGTGAAGGAACCTCAATTGAAAATCCTACAGGGTGTCTCTCTCTAGTGAAGGAACCTCAATTGAAAATCCTACAGGGTGTCTCTCTCTAGTGAAGGAACCTCAATTGAAAATTCTACAGGGTGTGTCTCTCTCTAGTGAAGGAACCTCAATTGAAAATCCTACAGGGTGTCTCTCTCTAGTGAAGGAACCTCAATTGAAAATTCTACAGGGTGTGTCTCTCTCTAGTGAAGGAACCTCAATTGAAAATCCTACAGGGTATCTCTCTCTAGTGAAGGAACCTCAATTGAAAATCATACAGGGTGTCTCTCTCTCTCTAGTGAAGGAACCTCAATTGAAAATCATACAGGGTGTCTCTCTAATGAAGGTAACCATGACAACAACTATTGTAAATGTATTCACTGCCATCTAAGACCTGGGTAAATGATGAAATGCAGTGCACGTACCACAGGTATAGATACAATATCACATACAGAGATATAATACAGAACATTGGCCATTAACATTTCTGGAACACGTATTTTCAAGTTTTATGATTTGAATGAAATAGACGCCACCATAAATGTTGTGACTTTGGATTCATTCCAACAATGTTCACCAACAAAGTAGTAGCTATAAATGAGGAGTGTAGTAGCTATAAATGAGGAGTGTAGTAGCTATAAATGAGGAGTATAGTAGCTATGAATGAGGAGTGTAGTAGCTATAAATGAGGAGTGTAGTAGCTATGAATGAGGAGTGTAGTAGCTATAAATGAGGAGTGTAGTAGCTATATATGAGGAGTGTAGTAGCTATAAATGAGGAGTGTAGTAGCTATAAATGAGGAGTGTAGTAGCTATAAATGAGGAGTGTAGTAGCTATAATTGAGGAGTGTAGTAGCTATAAATGAGGAGCGTAGTAGCTATAAATGAGGAGTGTAGTAGCTATGAATGAATAGTGTGGTAGCTATGAATGAGGAGTGTAGTAGCTATAATTGAGGAGTGTAGTAGCTATAAATGAGGAGTGTAGTAGCTATGAATGAGGAGTGTAGTAGCTATAATTGAGGAGTGTAGTAGCTATAAATGAGGAGTGTAGTAGCTATGAATGAGTAGTGTGGTAGCTATGAATGAGAAGTGCCGTAGCTATAAATGAGGAGTGTAGTAGCTATGAATGAGTAGTGTGGTAGCTATGAATGAGAAGTGCCGTAGCTATAAATGAGGAGTGTAGTAGCTATGAATGAGAAGTGTCGTAGCTATGAATGAGAAGTGCCGTAGCTATAAATGAGGAGTGTAGTAGCTATAAATGAGGAGTGTAGTAGCTATATATGAGGAGTGTCGTAGCTATAAATGAGGAGTGTATTAGCTATGAATGAGAAGTGCCGTAGCTATAAATGAGGAGTGTGGTAGCTATGAATGAGGAGTGTAGTAGCTATAAATGAGGAGTGTAGTAGCTATAAATGAGGAGTGTAGTAGATATGAATGAGTAGTGTGGTAGCTATGAATGAGGAGGAGTGTGGTAGCTATAAATGAGGAGTGTGGTAGCTATAAATGAGGAGTGTGGTAGCTATAAATGAGGAGTGTAGTAGCTATAAATGAGAAGTGTAGTACCTATAAATGAGAAGTGTAGTAGCTATAAATGAGAAGTGTAGTAGCTATATATGAGGAGGAGTGTGGTAGCTATAAATGAGGAGTGTGGTAGCTATAAATGAGAAGTGTAGTAGCTATAAATGAGGAGTGTGGTAGCTATAAATGAGGAGTGTAGTAGCTATAAATGAGGAGTGTAGTAGCTATATATGAGGAGTGTAGTAGCTATGAATGAGAAGTGTCATAGCTATAAATGAGGAGTGTAGTAGCTATAAATGAAAAGTGTAGTAGCTATAAATGAGGAGTGTAGTAGCTATAAATGAGGAGTGTAGTAGCTATATATGAGGAGTGTAGTAGCTATAAATGAGGAGTGTAGTAGATATATATGAGGAGTGTAGTAGCTATAAATGAGGAGTGTAGTAGCTATGAATGAGGAGTGTAGTAGCTATAAATGAGGAGTGTAGTAGCTATAAATGAGGAGTGTAGTAGCTATAAATGAGAAGTGTGGTAGCTATAAATGAGGAGAAGTGTGGTAGCTATAAATGAGGAGTGTGGTAGCTATAAATGAGGAGTGTGGTAGCTATAAATGAGAAGTGTAGTAGCTATAAATGAGAAGTGTAGTAGCTATAAATGAGAAGTGTAGTAGCTATATATGAGGAGGAGTGTGGTAGCTATAAATGAGGAGTGTGGTAGCTATAAATGAGGAGTGTGGTAGCTATATATGAGAAGTGTAGTAGCTATAAATGAGAAGTGTAGTAGCTATAAATGAGAAGTGTAGTAGCTATAAATGAGAAGTGTAGTAGCTATATATGAGGAGGAGTGTGGTAGCTATAAATGAGGAGTGTGGTAGCTATAAATGAGGAGTGTGGTAGCTATAAATGAGGAGTGTGGTAGCTATAAATGAGGAGTGTGGTAGCTATAAATGAGAAGTGTAGTAGCTATAAATGAGAAGTGTAGTAGCTATATATGAGGAGGAGTGTGGTAGCTATAAATGAGGAGTGTGGTAGCTATAAATGAGGAGTGTAGTAGCTATAAATGAGGAGTGTGGTAGCTATAAATATATCTTCCAAACAGCGAAATACTACGAAAGATTAAAATAAATATTGATATCTGAACTAACCGTACCATCTCACATACTTCCCGTTCCGAGGATCGAACCAGGGTTGCATTGGTGAGAAGCGAGTGTGCTAACAACTGCACTAATCGGACAGCCTCTGAACCAAGCTGGTTAACAGGTGCCTCAAGCATCGCAATGCCACGGTACTTGTATATCTGAATCTAAAGATCCCAAAGTACTTGACTTAGTAATCGGCATCTGTAATTTCCCTGCATGGCAAATAAAATTTATCCCATTCCGTACCCCACTAGAATATGGTTCAAACTAGTCTGCGCCATTGACCCTCTTTCCATCTGAGGAGTGCAATTTCACATGTTCTTTGGGCACGTCGTGCACATCGATTAACGCTACGTTATCACGTTCCGTATGTTTAGTTCCATATGCTAATAACACGCAATGAGAGACATCTCTAATTTTCTATTACCTCCCTTGGCAGATAAAAGTCTGATTTATTCCAATATGTGAATAGGTCCTTTTAGTTAGAATCCTTTGTTTTTACTGTTGTTCCCTAACCAGATGTTGTGGTATGATAAATGTCATTTTATCCAAATCGTGTTAATTAGCTGATAACATTCTTTTACAAATAAGTACCCATTGTATATACTGTAGGAGATATGTCGAGATATAGTGATTTAATAATCACAAGCGGCGATAGTAGAATACAATTGTTAGCATGTTGTGCAAAGGAAACAACGATAAAAACAGAGGAAAACACTTAATCGGACCTATCTACTTCGCAGACAATGCTCCAATCAATAAACTCGCTGTGTGTGTGTTTCACGCTTATTTATCGTCGCTACCGGTTGCCCATATGAGCGACATCTCCTGAAGAGATTAGTCATTTTAGATTTTTGGAGGATAGTGCAATGATACAGACAGAGACCCATTCCAGAGTCTCCTCTGGTTCTTTTACATGCACGGTGTACAGCAACGACACAAGAACTCGGTTTAAAGTCCCATCTGAAAGACTGTTAATTTGATTAGGGTCAGACGGGGGAGCGAACCTGTGATCCCTGGATTACCAGTCCAGTGTGTTACCACTGGACTACATTTCCGTCTGTAATAATAAACTCGCTACAACGCTACAACGCTTACATAGTATTTGTATTATTACCAGACCGTTGCCATGCCTTAATTTGATACTAAATTTAGCGCAAACAGCACGAGTTAAGCATAATTCAAATGAAGCGTATTTCTGAATATATTTTGTCTGTGGTTAGGTGAAAAATGCAAAATCCACGACTGCGAATCCTACCCCAATTGAAAATGCTACCCCTCCCGTGGTTGACAATAGTGTATCATAGAGCAAAGCTGTTCGTAAAAGGGAATTTCAACGGAAATTGATTGTTTCATTTGATATTTCATATTATTATTGAACGTGAATAAATACAGCCTAAAGAACAGATTATAAAAGTTAATTTCATTGATATTTATTTTTGTCCCCCATTTTGGTAAAATGACACCCTATTTCATTGGGCCCCTGTTTGGAAATCCTGGATTGAACACTGCTACCTTGAGTATCGGAAACTTTAAGACATGTTATATATAACAAGTCAAATATCACAGTAATTAACATTGCAGTTTGCACAAGAAGCACGCACAAGGTGTTAAGTGACTCATTGACTCACAATTGATTTTGTCATTGTTTATATATAACATGTAAGACATATCGCAATGTATACCACACAACGGGAAGTATGCGAGATGGTACGGTGGTCGCCTGATCCGACAGGTGGGTTTCCTCCCACACGATCCTCAGACCGGGAAGTATGTGAGATGGTACAGTGGTCGCCTGATCCGACAGGTCGGGTTCCTCCCACACGATCCTCAGACCGGGAAGTATGTGAGATGGTACGGTGGTCGCCTGATCTGACAGGTGGGTTTCCTCCCACACGATCCTCAGACCGGGAAGTATGTGAGATGGTACGGTGGTCGCCTGATCCGACAGGTGGGTTTTCTCCGGGTACTCTGGCTTCCTCCCACACGAATGACCACAGTTACGCTTTCATCCACGCCAACGAGAGGGATTAATATAAGTTGTTAAAACTTTCATCGCAATCGTTGTAAATTAAATAAAGTTTAAACTTACAATGTATAGTAGGACAACAAAGACACAACTAAACTCTATAGCATTACAATGCAAAATATTTATATTGAAGATATTTTATTGGCAAAAACATTTTACAATGTCTATTGCCAAAAGTGTGTTTTACGTTTATTTATCGTCGCTACCGGTTGCCCATATGAGCGACGCCTCCTGAAGATATTAGTCATTTTAGATTTTGGAGGATAGTGCATGATACAGACAGAGACCCATTCCAGAGTCTCCTCTGTTTCTTTTACGTGAACGGTGTAGAGCACCGACACGAGACCTCGGTTTAAAGTCCCATCTGAAAGACTGTTAATTTTATTAGGGTCAGACGGGCGATCGAACCTGCGATCCCTGAATTACCAGTCCAACGTGTTACCACTGGACTACAGATCCGTCTGTCTATTGCCTAAACACAAGCGATGCCGGTTATATACCATATTTTTAGAAAAGTATGTAATACATGTATATCAGGTTTTGGTATAAAATTGTTTGTTTGGGGTTTAAGCCTTCATCAGATCCATTTTTGGATATATCGCCGGCGGGAAGTTTACGTAACAACTTTCCTGGATAGCTTCCTCACATGACATAATTTGACAACCCCCCGTGGGATCCGACCCAGCAGTGGTAAGGGGCAAGTGATTTGAAGTCAACGACTAACAACTTGGCCACGGAGGCAGGAGATGTATACCCAGGGTTTGCCAATGGCGCCAATTGCGACAAAATACTGGAGATAAATTTTGTGAATGGGCGAAAATATTTGGCGCAATTATTTATTTGGGCGCCACATGTTTTTGTCAAATACATGGCTTCAAATATTTATCTGTGAACTATATGGCTCTTAGTTTTTCAAATTGGCTTCAATTGGCGACAAGTGGCGCAGACAAACATTCAGACAGAGGGAACCTTGCATACTTCATTCTGTACAAGCCGCCACCTACGAATCGAAGCGTTTGAATAAATAATAGTTTATACAAATTTATATTAGCTCAATTGCGAAGTTCTTACAACTTATATTAATCACTCTCGAGACCTCTTTCCTGATGGAATCCATCGCCATGAGGGAGAGAGAAGTGGAAATTAAATGCCTTGCCTAAGGGCACAATCATAACGGCTCCAGCGGGGCTCGAACTCTGGACCTTTCACACCTGAAGCGAACATACATCCACTACGCTATCACGACTTCCACAAATAAATAACAGATTCTCGTGGACCACCTCGACTACTTACTTGTATTTCTTCAGTACTATGTAGGCTTGGGCTCTGTTGCCGTAATACACGTGATTGAATGGACTGAAATAACAACGTAACATGTCAACATTGTATGATACATCACTTTTGATATTAGTTTATACAAATGTATGTTAGCTCGATTGCGAAACAAGTTCTTGCAACTTATATTAATCACTCCCGAGACCTTATTCCTGATGGAATTCATCGTCATGAGGGAGAGAGAAGAATATTGTGGAATTTAAATGCCTTGTCAATTGTAACAGACAAAGCTTATGGTGTTATAGGTTTATGGTGTTATAAGTTTATGGTGTTATAAGTTTATGGTGTGATAAGTTTATGGTGTTATACGTTTATGGTGTTATAAGTTTATGGTGTGATAAGTTTATGGTGTTATAAGTTTATGGTGTGATAAGTTTATGGTGTTATAAGTTTATGGTGTGATAAGTTTATGGTGTTAGTTTATGGTGTTATAAGTTTATGGTGTTATAAGTTTATGGTGTGATAAGTTTATGGTGTTATAAGTTTATGGTGTTATAAGTTTATGGTGTTAGTTTATGGTGTTATAAGTTTATGGTGTTATAAGTTTATGGTGTTAGTTTATGGTGTTATAAGTTTATGGTGTTATAAGTTTATGGTGTTGTAAGTTTATGGAAGTTATGGTGTTATAAGTTTATGGTGTTATAAGTTTATGGTGTGATAAGTTTATGGTGTGATAAGTTTATGGTGTTGTAAATTTATGGTGTTGTCAGTTTATGGTGTTGTAAATTTATGGTGTTTCAAGTTTATGGTGTTATAAGTTTATGGTGTTATAAGTTTATGGTGTTATAAGTTTATGGTGTTATAAGTTTATGGTGTTATAAGTTTATGGTGTTATAAGTTTATTTAAGAAATGCTTGTCTATTGTCTACTTACTCTTCCTTGGCGGCGTTCGAGTAATACGTGATGGCATCATCAAATTTATCCTTCTTGAAATACTCGTTGCCTTTCTTCTTGTGCTCCTCCGCAATCTTAGTAGCCTGAAACAGGGTACCAACATAAGAGATTAGGCCAGACACAAACATCTTAGATTAGGCCAGACACAAACATCATAGATTAGGCCAGACACAAACATAGATTAGGCCAGATACAAACATCATATAATAGGCCAGACACAAACATCATAGATTAGGCCAGACACAAACATCATAGATTAGGCCAGAGGCAGACACAAACATCATAGATTAGGCCAGATACAAACATCATAGATTAGGCCAGATACAAACATAGATTAGGCCAGATACAAACATCATAGAATAGGCCAGACACAAACATCATAGATTAGGCTAGACACAAACATCATAGATTAGGCCAGACACAAACATAGATTAGGCCAGATACAAACATCATATAATAGGCCAGACACAAACATCATAGATTAAGTCGGACACAAACATCATAGATTAGGCCAGACACAAACATCATAGATTAGGTCGGACACAAACATCATAGATTAGGCCAGACACAAACATCATAGATTAGACCAGACACAAACATCATAGATTAGGCCGGACACAAACATCATATATTAGGCCAGACACAAACATCATAGATTAGGCCAGACACAAACATCATAGATTAGGCCAGACACAAACATCATAGATTAGGCCAGACACAAACATCATAGAATAGCCCAGACACAAACATCATAGATTAGGCCAGACACAAACATCATAGATTAGGTCAGACACAAACATCATAGATTAGGCCAGACACAAACATCATAGATTAGGCCAGACACAAACATAGATTAGGTCAGATACAAACATCATATAATAGGCCAGACACAAACATCATAGATTAAGTCGGACACAAACATCATAGATTAGGCCAGACACAAACATCATAGATTAGACCAGACACAAACATCATAGATTAGGCCGGACACAAACATCATATATTAGGCCAGACACAAACATCATAGATTAGGCCAGACACAAACATCATAGATTAGGCCAGACACAAACATCATAGATTAGGCCAGACACAAACATCATAGAATAGCCCAGACACAAACATCATAGATTAGGCCAGACACAAACATCATAGATTAGGTCAGACACAAACATCATAGATTAGGCCAGACACAAACATCATAGATTAGGCCAGACACAAACATCATAGATTAGGTCAGACACAAACATCATAGATTAGGCCAGACACAAACATCATAGATTAGGCCAGACACAAACATCATAGATTAGGCTGGACACAAACAACATAGAATAGGCCGGACACAAACATCATAGATTAGGCCGGACACAAACATCATAGATTAGGCCGGACACAAACAACATAAATTAGGTCGGACACAAACATCATAGATTAGGCCAGACACAAACATCATAGATTAGGCCAGACACAAACATCATAGATTAGGCCAGACACAAACTTCATAGATTAGGCCAGACACAAACATCATAGATTAGGCCAGACACAAACTTCATAGATTAGGCCAGACACAAACATCATAGATTAGGCCGGACACAAACATCATAGATTAGGCCGGACACAAACATCATAGATTAGGCCGGACACAAACAACATAAATTAGGTCGGACACAAACATCATAGATTAGGCCGGACACAAACAACATAGATTAGGTCGGACACAAACATCATAGATTAGACTGGACACAAACATCATATCGTCATTCTATCATCTGTCCCCGATAGAGAGTGACTCCGCAGCCCTGATGATAACGGTGAAAGGCCAGTTACACAGAAGCTCACGGAGAATGAGGAACAGTGTTGGGCTACGCCACCATAGGCAACCTGATACAACACATGGTACTACTTACTGTGGTAAATCAATACAATGAAACACAAACATTTATTGAAACAAGTTCCACATACGTTCAGTTGTTTCAAATGATTTCCGTTTGTATTTACTTTTCATACCGAGACAATTTGGTGCATCCGGTTGCAAAGGTACGTACGTAATAGTGAAACTTACATAACCCGTGTTGACTGTGATCATAGCTTTCTTTGTATGTTCAATGAAGTCCGACGTCTTTTCACAAACGTAGATCACGTGTTCACGATCTGTAACCATAGCAACAGTGTATATATCAGATTGTTGTACAAAAGGAAACACTGACCTCAAAGCAAATACAATAACCATAACTCTGTTCATATCTGAGCTTAAGTTCCAAATTGTCAATAAACACACAATTGAAAATAACTTGACGTTTTATATATATATGCAAAAAATGTTCGACCTAGTGACCTAGTTTCAAGACATAGTAACCTAATTTGAGCATTCGTGAAAGAGTATCACCCAATGAGCATTGCGTTAAAGTTTCATGATGATTGGACTTGTAGTTCAGGTAGAGATGTCGTTTCATGATTGGACTTGTAGTTCAGGTAGAGATGTCGTTTGAGGCAGAATGATTTGCTAAGGTGAGCTAACAATAATTGAACAAGAATCAGTATGCTCAAAGAACGTGTGTATTCGTTACCCACAAGATATTTATATTTATTTATATTCGGGTTTTTACGCACCATTTTGGGCTATATCGCCGGCGGGCAGTTTACCTAACAACACCTTTCCTGGGCAGGCTCCAGCGGTTAACCAGTACTTGGGTGCACCAACCTCCGTAAGAGACTGCCAACTTTTTCATATAAATGAGACACGGCCTGAGCGGGGCTCGAACCTGTGACCATCAGTGATGATAGGTTACAGTGGTATACAAGTCAGCGACCTTAACCACTCGACCACGGAGGCGGACCTTACCCACAAGATAATGTGGCAGCCAATGAGCAGTGGTTAAATAGAACGAGATCATATGATAGCCAATCACAAGCCACGATAAATGTAATATAATAACATTGGAACGTGCGTACATGAAATAATCATACAACCGTCTCCATGGCCTAGTGGTTAAGGCGTCTGCCTACGGAGCGGGAGATCGAAGGTTCGAAACTCATTAGGGGTTCGTTCTGATATGGCCGGTTGGTGAGCTGCCAGCTAGTTAAATAATGGTTACCGATTGCCTACCAGCCTGGTGCCTGGCATACAAGCATAGGATTCAGGAAGTGCTGATGTTCATAAAAAGAGGTGTCTCATAAGTCAGAAATGGCTGACCCTTTAAATAGGGGTGACACTATAATAAACAAACACTTTTACAGTATCCAGATTCAATTCTGCTAATTTTAAATTTCTGAACTTACATATTCTGATGACGTAGAGCACAGCAAACTTGGCCGCCTTCTCTCTGCCGCTGGATACCTGATGCTTGAGTATGCTTCTCCTAAAATAGTTTAAAGGCGTATATCACAATTGTTCGTGCGCAGCTTTCTACGCATCGCGATTATTACCGTTGGTACATTTCACGGCTCACCTCTACAGAAAAAAATAATATCACTTTTTGTGTTAGTTTTATATTTCAATAAATTAGTACGCGTCTTAATATTCATAATGGTCTTTTATAAACGCAATCGAACAGGAAAGTTTTTATCTGGAGCCAAGTCATCTGTAAGAAAGAAACAAATTGCATTTGAACACGTACTGCCTGATAATAAAACTGACATCAATTCGGACGGGACACATCCCATTGTAATTTCGGACACTTTAAACGGCGATGATAAATGCTGCATTTTGTGTTGTAAGTTTAATACAATAGAATGCAATTGAGATAAAATGATAAATACGAAATACCACAAATATTAGTCTCTAATTGTGGAAATATCCTATTTTGACACTGAAATGGTAACGATTATTCTCATTTAGCTCAAAAACAAACACACCGTTTTTTATGCTTTCATATTTATCAGTATATTGTAGATATACTACACAGAAAATTTAAAAACATTCTGATTGAAAAAAAAATTATGACACATTTTCTTACTTTTCGCAAAGCCAAACTGCAAAAATATCCGAGACGTAAACAATAAAAAATGGTCAAAATGAAAAATATTTCACATAGAATTATAAAGTTTTATTGATATACATGAACATCTGCTAGTTTGCATCAAATATATGCAATATTAAATGGAACTAAACTCATTTTCTAGTGTTTTTATGTATGTTTAAAGGAATTTGTATGCTCATTTTTGACGTCAAAATTTGGACCAATAATGTGTACACGGTACTACTCTTCAATTGCTCATAACTCAAAAACGAGCACGGGGACCCACTAGTTTTAAAATATTTTCATACATGGAAATGTCTAATCTAAATATATGCAAAGTTTAAATTTTTTTTGACGATTATCAATTATTGTGCTATACGCCTTTAATACAAGAAGGGATGTGATTGGAAAGTTGTGAAAATAGGAAATCTGCCAAAAATAAGGATCGAACCTCGCCTAAAATGAAAAATAAATCTTTTCTGAACAGCTCAAATCTGACAATATTATTTTATTGTTCAGGATTATAACTATACAAGAAGAAATCCTTTAAAGAGAGGAAGATTCACAGCCTGGTATAACAAGTCAATTGGTGCTAGTAATCTCCCCTGCCTAAACAGTTTTCACTGTATAAGTCAATTGGTGCCAGTAATCTCCCCTGCCTGCCCAAACAGTTTTCCCTGTATAAGTCAATTGGTGCTAGTAATCTCCCCTGCCTGTCCAAACAGTTTTCCCTGTATATCAAGTCAATTGGTGCCAGTAATCTCCCCTGCCCAAACAGTTTTCCCTGTATAACAAGTCAATTGGTGCCAGTAATCTCCCCTGCCTGCCCAAACAGTTTTCCCTGTATAAGTCAATTGGTGCTAGTAATCTCCCCTGCCTGTCCAAACAGTTTTCCCTGTATATCAAGTCAATTGGTGCCAGTAATCTCCCCTGCCCAAACAGTTTTCCCTGTATAAGTCAATTGGTGCTAGTAATCTCCCCTGCCCAAACAGTTTTCCCTGTATAACAAGTCAATTGGTGCCAGTAATCTCCCCTGCCTGCCCAAACAGTTTTCCCTGTATAACAAGTCAATTGGTGCCAGTAATCTCCCCTGCTGCCCAAACAGTTTTCCCTGTATAACAAGTCAATTGGTGCTAGTAATCTCCCCTGCCCAAACAGTTTTCCCGTTTATAACAAGTCAATTGGTGCCAGTAATCTCCCCTACCCAAACAGTTTTCCCTGTATAACAAGTCAATTATATCCTGTGCCAACACAGTTTTGATTGGTACTAGGCAGCATGACTTTGCAGGTGCACTACTTCAAGGTTAGAATGATCAATGAAAGCTGTTAGTTTGGTAAGATTGATATGCAAAACAAAATTTAGTTTCATAATATACTAATAGGTAAGTGGTGGCTTTCCAGCCATAAGTGGTGGCTTTAAAGCCATAAGTGGTGGCTTTCCAGTCATAAGTGGTAGCTTTAAAGCCATAAGTGGTGGCTTTAAAGCCATAAGTGGTGGCTTTCCAGTCATAAGTGGTGGCTTTCCAGCCATAAGTGGTGGCTTTCCAGTCATAAGTGGTAGCTTTAAAGCCATAAGTGGTGGCTTTAAAGCCATAAGTGGTGGCTTTCCAGTCATAAGTGGTGGCTTTCCAGCCATAAGTGGTGGCTTTAAAGCCATAAGTGGTGGCTATCAAGCCATAAGTGGTGGCTTTCCAGCCATAAGTGGTGGCTTTCCAGTCAAAAGTGGTGGCTTTCCAGCCATAAGTGGTGGCTTTAAAGCCATAAGTGGTGGCTTTAAAGCCATAAGTGGTGGCTATCAAGCCATAAGTGGTGGCTTTCCAGCAATAAGTGGTGGCTTTCCAGCCATAAGTGGTGGCTTTAAAGCCATAAGTGGTGGCTTTCCAGCCATAAGTGGTGACTTTCCAGCCATAAGTGGTGGCTTTCCAGCCATAAGTGGTGGCTTTCCAGCCATAAGTGGTGGCTTTCCAGCCATAAGTGGTGGCTTTAAAGCCATAAGTGGTGGCTTTAACCCTTCCCCCCTTAGAGATGTAGTTTTATTTCATACATTTGGCTGTACTTTACCAATCGTACGTAATGGATAAACTGTGGACGTGCCTACTCCACCTTCATAGAGGACACTGAGAATTATTAAGTGTTGTATACACTACGTTGTTCCGATCTTTATTATAGCTTGTTTGACTACTAATGTGCCGATCTATGTCAATAGACATTGGCGTCGAGAGGCGCTACTAAAGGGGAAAGGGTTAAAGCCATAAGTGGTGGCTTTCCAGCCATAAGTGGTGACTTTCCAGTCATAAGTGGTGGCTTTCCAGCCATAAGTGGTGGCTTTCCAGCCATAAGTGGTGGCTTTCAAGTTGTAAGTGGTGGCTTTCAAGCCATAAGTGGTGGTTTTCCAGCCATAAGTGGTGGCTTTCCAGTCATAAGTGGTGGCTTTCCAGCCGTAAGTGGTGGCTTTCCAGTCATAAGTGGTGGCTTTCCAGTCATAAGTGGTGGCTTTCCAGCCATAAGTGGTGGCTATCAAGCCATAAGTGGTGGCTTTCCAGCCATAAGTGGTGGCTTTCCAGCCGTAAGTGGTGGCTTTCCAGCCATAAGTGGTGGCTTTCAAGTTGTAAGTGGTGGCTTTCAAGCCATAAGTGGTGGCTTTCCAGCCGTAAGTGGTGGCTTTCCAGCCGTAAGTGGTGGCTTTCCAGTCATAAGTGGTGGCTTTCCAGTCATAAGTGGTGGCTTTCCAGTCATAAGTGGTGGCTTTCCAGCCGTAAGTGGTGGCTTTCCAGCCATAAGTGGTGGCTTTCCCGCCATAAGTGGTGGCTTTCCCGCCATAAGTGGTGGCTTTCCAGCCGTAAGTGGTGGCTTTCCAGCCATAAGTGGTGACTTTCCAGCCATAAGTGGTGGCTTTCCAGCCATAAGTGGTGGCTTTCCAGCCATAAGTGGTGGCTTTCCAGCCATAAGTGGTGGCTTTCCAGCCATAAGTGGTGGCTTTAAAGCCATAAGTGGTGGCTTTAACCCTTCCCCCCTTAGAGATGTAGTTTTATTTCATACATTTGGCTGTACTTTACCAATCGTACGCAATGGATAAACTGTGGACGTGCCTACTCCACCTTCATAGAGGACACTGAGAATTATTAAGTGTTGTATACACTACGTTGTTCCGATCTTTATTATAGCTTGTTTGACTACTAATGTGCCGATCTATGTCAATAGACATTGGCGTCGAGAGGCGCTACTAAAGGGGAAAGGGTTAAAGCCATAAGTGGTGGCTTTCCAGCCATAAGTGGTGGCTTTCCAGCCATAAGTGGTGGCTTTAAAGCCATAAGTGGTGGCTTTCAAGTTGTAAGTGGTGGCTTTCAAGCCATAAGTGGTGGTTTTCCAGCCATAAGTGGTGGCTTTCCAGCCGTAAGTGGTGGCTTTCCAGTCATAAGTGGTGGCTTTCCAGTCATAAGTGGTGGCTTTCCAGCCATAAGTGGTGGCTATCAAGCCATAAGTGGTGGCTTTCCAGCCATAAGTGGTGGCTTTCCAGCCGTAAGTGGTGGCTTTCCAGCCATAAGTGGTGGCTTTCCAGCCATAAGTGGTGGCTTTCCAGCCATAAGTGGTGGCTTTCCAGCCATAAGTGGTGGCTTTCAAGCCATAAGTGGTGGCTTTCCAGCCATAAGTGGTGGCTTTCCAGCCATAAGTGGTGGCTTTCAAGCCATAAGTGGTGGCTTTCCAGCCATAAGTGGTGGCTTTCCAGCCATAAGTGGTGGCTTTCCAGCCATAAGTGGTGGCTTTCCAGCCATAAGTGGTGGCTTTCCAGCCATAAGTGGTGGCTTTAAAGCCATAAGTGGTGGCTTTAACCCTTCCCCCCTTAGAGATGTAGTTTTATTTCATACATTTGGCTGTACTTTACCAATCGTACGCAATGGATAAACTGTGGACGTGCCTACTCCACCTTCATAGAGGACACTGAGAATTATTAAGTGTTGTATACACTACGTTGTTCCGATCTTTATTATAGCTTGTTTGACTACTAATGTGCCGATCTATGTCAATAGACATTGGCGTCGAGAGGCGCTACTAAAGGGGAAAGGGTTAAAGCCATAAGTGGTGGCTTTCCAGCCATAAGTGGTGACTTTCCAGTCATAAGTGGTGGCTTTCCAGCCATAAGTGGTGGCTTTCCAGCCATAAGTGGTGGCTTTCAAGTTGTAAGTGGTGGCTTTCAAGCCATAAGTGGTGGTTTTCCAGCCATAAGTGGTGGCTTTCCAGTCATAAGTGGTGGCTTTCCAGCCGTAAGTGGTGGCTTTCCAGTCATAAGTGGTGGCTTTCCAGTCATAAGTGGTGGCTTTCCAGCCATAAGTGGTGGCTATCAAGCCATAAGTGGTGGCTTTCCAGCCATAAGTGGTGGCTTTCCAGCCGTAAGTGGTGGCTTTCCAGCCAAGTGGTGCTTTCAAGTTTAAGTGGTGGCTTTCAAGCCATAAGTGGTGGCTTTCCAGCCGTAAGTGGTGGCTTTCCAGCCGTAAGTGGTGGCTTTCCAGCCGTAAGTGGTGGCTTTCCAGTCATAAGTGGTGGCTTTCCAGTCATAAGTGGTGGCTTTCCAGTCATAAGTGGTGGCTTTCCAGCCGTAAGTGGTGGCTTTCCAGCCATAAGTGGTGGCTTTCCCGCCATAAGTGGTGGCTTTCCCGCCATAAGTGGTGGCTTTCCAGCCGTAAGTGGTGGCTTTCCAGCCATAAGTGGTGACTTTCCAGCCATAAGTGGTGGCTTTCCAGCCACAAGTGGTGGCTTTCCAGCCATAAGTGGTGGCTTTCCAGCCATAAGTGGTGGCTTTCCAGCCATAAGTGGTGGCTTTAAAGCCATAAGTGGTGGCTTTAACCCTTCCCCCCTTAGAGATGTAGTTTTATTTCATACATTTGGCTGTACTTTACCAATCGTACGCAATGGATAAACTGTGGACGTGCCTACTCCACCTTCATAGAGGACACTGAGAATTATTAAGTGTTGTATACACTACGTTGTTCCGATCTTTATTATAGCTTGTTTGACTACTAATGTGCCGATCTATGTCAATAGACATTGGCGTCGAGAGGCGCTACTAAAGGGGAAAGGGTTAAAGCCATAAGTGGTGGCTTTCCAGCCATAAGTGGTGGCTTTCCAGTCATAAGTGGTGGCTTTCCAGCCGTAAGTGGTGGCTTTCCAGCCATAAGTGGTGGCTTTCAAGTTGTAAGTGGTGGCTTTCAAGCCATAAGTGGTGGTTTTCCAGCCATAAGTGGTGGCTTTCCAGTCATAAGTGGTGGCTTTCCAGCCGTAAGTGGTGGCTTTCCAGTCATAAGTGGTGGCTTTCCAGTCATAAGTGGTGGCTTTCCAGCCATAAGTGGTGGCTATCAAGCCATAAGTGGTGGCTTTCCAGCCATAAGTGGTGGCTTTCCAGCCGTAAGTGGTGGCTTTCCAGCCATAAGTGGTGGCTTTCAAGTTGTAAGTGGTGGCTTTCAAGCCATAAGTGGTGGCTTTCCAGCCGTAAGTGGTGGCTTTCCAGACGTAAGTGGTGGCTTTCCAGTCATAAGTGGTGGCTTTCCAGTCATAAGTGGTGGCTTTCCAGCCGTAAGTGGTGACTTTCAAGTTGTAAGTGGTGGCTTTCCAGTCATAAGTGGTGGCTTTCCAGCCGTAAGTGGTGGCTTTCCAGCCGTAAGTGGTGGCTTTCCAGCTGTAAGTGGTGGCTTTCCAGCCATAAGTGGTGGCTTTCCCGCCATAAGTGGTGGCTTTCCAGCCATAAGTGGTGGCTTTCCAGCCATAAGTGGTGGCTTTCCAGCCATAAGTGGTGGCTTTCCAGCCATAAGTGGTGGCTTTCCAGCCATAAGTGGTGGCTTTCCAGCCATAAGTGGTGGCTTTAAAGCCATAAGTGGTGGCTTTAACCCTTCCCCCCTTAGAGATGTAGTTTTATTTCATACATTTGGCTGTACTTTACCAATCGTACGCAATGGATAAACTGTGGACGTGCCTACTCCACCTTCATAGAGGACACTGAGAATTATTAAGTGTTGTATACACTACGTTGTTCCGATCTTTATTATAGCTTGTTTGACTACTAATGTGCCGATCTATGTCAATAGACATTGGCGTCGAGAGGCGCTACTAAAGGGGAAAGGGTTAAAGCCATAAGTGGTGGCTTTCCAGCCATAAGTGGTGGCTTTCCAGCCATAAGTGGTGGCTTTAAAGCCATAAGTGGTGGCTTTAACCCTTCCCCCCTTAGAGATGTAGTTTTATTTCATACATTTGGCTGTACTTTACCAATCGTACGCAATGGATAAACTGTGGACGTGCCTACTCCACCTTCATAGAGGACACTGAGAATTATTAAGTGTTGTATACACTACGTTGTTCCGATCTTTATTATAGCTTGTTTGACTACTAATGTGCCGATCTATGTCAATAGACATTGGCGTCGAGAGGCGCTACTAAAGGGGAAAGGGTTAAAGCCATAAGTGGTGGCTTTCCAGCCATAAGTGGTGACTTTCCAGTCATAAGTGGTGGCTTTCCAGCCATAAGTGGTGGCTTTCCAGCCATAAGTGGTGGCTTTCAAGTTGTAAGTGGTGGCTTTCAAGCCATAAGTGGTGGTTTTCCAGCCATAAGTGGTGGCTTTCCAGTCATAAGTGGTGGCTTTCCAGCCGTAAGTGGTGGCTTTCCAGTCATAAGTGGTGGCTTTCCAGTCATAAGTGGTGGCTTTCCAGCCATAAGTGGTGGCTATCAAGCCATAAGTGGTGGCTTTCCAGCAATAAGTGGTGGCTTTCCAGCCGTAAGTGGTGGCTTTCCAGCCATAAGTGGTGGCTTTCAAGTTGTAAGTGGTGGCTTTCAAGCCATAAGTGGTGGCTTTCCAGCCGTAAGTGGTGGCTTTCCAGCCGTAAGTGGTGGCTTTCCAGTCATAAGTGGTGGCTTTCCAGTCATAAGTGGTGGCTTTCCAGCCGTAAGTGGTGACTTTCAAGTTGTAAGTGGTGGCTTTCCAGTCATAAGTGGTGGCTTTCCAGCCGTAAGTGGTGGCTTTCCAGCCGAAGTGGTGGCTTTCCAGCTGTAAGTGGTGGCTTTCCCGCCATAAGTGGTGGCTTTCCCGCCATAAGTGGTGGCTGTCCCGCCATAAGTGGTGGCTTTCCAGCCGTAAGTGGTGGCTTTCCAGCCATAAGTGGTGACTTTCCAGCCATAAGTGGTGGCTTTCCAGCCATAAGTGGTGGCTTTCCAGCCGTAAGTGGTGGCTTTCCAGTCGTAAGTGGTGGCTTTCCAGTCATAAGTGGCGGCTTTCCAGCCGTAAGTGGTGACTTTCAAGTTGTAAGTGGTGGCTTTCCAGTCATAAGTGGTGGCTTTCCAGCCGTAAGTGGTGGCTTTCCAGCCGTAAGTGGTGGCTTTCCAGCTGTAAGTGGTGGCTTTCCCGCCATAAGTGGTGGCTTTCCCGCCATAAGTGGTGGCTTTCCAGCCGTAAGTGGTGGCTTTCCAGCCATAAGTGGTGACTTTCCAGCCATAAGTGGTGGCTTTCCAGCCATAAGTGGTGGCTTTCCAGCCGTAAGTGGTGGCTTTCCAGCCATAAGTGGTGGCTTTAAAGCCATAAGTGGTGGCTTTAACCCTTCCCCCCTTAGAGATGTAGTTTTATTTCATACATTTGGCTGTACTTTACCAATCGTACGCAATGGATAAACTGTGGACGTGCCTACTCCACCTTCATAGAGGACACTGAGAATTATTAAGTGTTGTATACACTACGTTGTTCCGATCTTTATTATAGCTTGTTTGACTACTAATGTGCCGATCTATGTCAATAGACATTGGCGTCGAGAGGCGCTACTAAAGGGGAAAGGGTTAAAGCCATAAGTGGTGGCTTTCCAGCCATAAGTGGTGACTTTCCAGTCATAAGTGGTGGCTTTCCAGCCATAAGTGGTGGCTTTCCAGCCATAAGTGGTGGCTTTCAAGTTGTAAGTGGTGGCTTTCAAGCCATAAGTGGTGGTTTTCCAGCCATAAGTGGTGGCTTTCCAGTCATAAGTGGTGGCTTTCCAGCCGTAAGTGGTGGCTTTCCAGTCATAAGTGGTGGCTTTCCAGTCATAAGTGGTGGCTTTCCAGCCATAAGTGGTGGCTATCAAGCCATAAGTGGTGGCTTTCCAGCCATAAGTGGTGGCTTTCCAGCCGTAAGTGGTGGCTTTCCAGCCATAAGTGGTGGCTTTCAAGTTGTAAGTGGTAGCTTTCCAGCCGTAAGTGGTGACTTTCAAGTTGTAAGTGGTGGCTTTCCAGTCATAAGTGGTGGCTTTCCAGCCGTAAGTGGTGGCTTTCCAGCCGTAAGTGGTGGCTTTCCAGCTGTAAGTGGTGGCTTTCCCGCCATAAGTGGTGGCTTTCCCGCCATAAGTGGTGGCTTTCCCGCCATAAGTGGTGGCTTTCCCGCCATAAGTGGTGGCTTTCCAGCCGTAAGTGGTGGCTTTCAAGTTGTAAGTGGTGACAGAAGAAACAGGCATGGCGGAAATATACACACACACCAGCAAACCATCATTTGGGGGGCAAAGCAGTCTTACAAATCCTAGTGAAAACCCTGTCACAACATTAGTTTGATAGCTCTCCAGACCTCTGTTGGAATCCATAACCATGCAGGTGAGAGAAGAGACACTGTGGATCTAAGAGTACCTACGGGCCAGGCCCCACTGTGGCTCTGGCAGGGCTCAAACTCACATATTCAAGGTTACGTGGCAGACATCGTTTTCATTTTACAACGTAGGCCCGACATGTTTCAATCTTGGGCCCCAATAGTGAGCCGACCAAAACCTGTCTTGCAGTCTCAATGCCAGCATAAACTGTACCTACAACACACAGGCACAAGACACACAAAAATGACATTGCATTTCCTGCTGTTAACGATGAAACAATGTGCCATTCTGGTGTTATTTGACTGATCTCCATCAAATAAAAAGTATTTGTTGATAGAATAAGGTCTTCCGGTCGGGACCACAAGGGCATATTAGTAATCTGGTCGTTATTACCTAGTTTCTCGTCGATGTTTCTGCATACTGTTTCATTTCCGTTGGTTGCCTTCAGTACCATTACTTACTATATGACCATAGGGCAAACAAAAATAATTTGTGTCTTGTGCCTGTGCTACAACATAATGACAATGTGAGACTTCTACTTACCATAGATCTGATATCTCTGTTACTTTACGAGCCTCAACAATAGCCAAGTCAACGTCTATAACAACCCCGCTTTTACACTCATCAAGTTTCTCGGCACAGGCCAAGCATTTTGAAAGATGGTTACGGTCCCGCTGTAACAGATTAGAATAAATGTACACAAATTCATTTTAAGGCCCCTATATTCGCCAACTTAGAATGTATAGCACACCGAACTCCGAACTCTTTCACCATCTCGAACAAGTAAATATTGAACACAAATAAATTGTTATCGTATTTATTAAAGTGCGCAATTTAATAAATACGATACAATTTGGCTGTATATTAATGCAGTGGTTAGCGCGCGCGCTTCTCACCAATGCAACCCGGGTTTGATCTTCGGACCAGGAAGTATGTGAGAGGGTACGGTGGTCGCCAGATCAGACAGGTGGGTTTTCTCTGGGTACTCCGGTTTCCTCCCACACAAATGACCACATATACGCTTTCATCCGGGCCAACAAGAGTGATTAATTTGTTGTAGAATAAGTTGTTAGAACTTGCTTCGCAATCATTGTAAAATAAATAAAGTTTAATCTTTTTTTTTTAAACGTTTGGACGTAGATGCATATATACATGTATGTTATCATCAACATAATCAGGGTTCCTTCTGTCTGATTTTTTGTCTGCGCCACTTCTGTCGCCAATTGACAAAAACTGCAGCCAATTTGAAAAACTAGGAGCCATAAAGTTCACAGATAGATATTTGAAGCTATGTACTTGATTTGTGCCCAAAAATTTGCGCCAAATATTTTTCACCAATTCACAAAATTGATCGCCAGAATTTGATTTTTGACAGCGGGAACGCTGCATAATTAATTAACAAATCCATATATAACCCTCAATACACTGCAGCTCATGTATGACATATTTATATCTCATATTGTCTTATCTGTGTGTGCATAATGTCATTTAACTGCATCGTCATCCTTAAATATAACGTACCTCTATGCATCGAAGCCCAGCGCTGAATGCCTAAAACAGACCAGCAGTCAGCTGACCCCATAACAAGATTACCCAAACCGATGACGAAATGGTTTCCCGCCTATTTCATTTTATTCAAATGTCAAGAAATATATATATATTGTATATTGTAAGAGGATTCAAATTATGTGTCAAATTCTTGTACATGTATGTGGAAGCTTGTGGAAGGTCTGTGGTTCTATCCAGATGTCCAACGGTGACTGAAATAATGCTGAAAAGCTGCCATTATAACCCAAGCTGTCATTATAACCCAAGCTGCCATATAACCCAAGCTGTCATTATAACCCCAGCTGCCATATAACCCCAGCTACCATTATAACCCCAGCTGCCATATAACCCAAGCTGTCATTATAACCCAAGCTGTCATATAACACAAGCTGTCATTATAACCCAAGCTGCCATATAACCCAAGCTGCCATATAACCCAAGCTGCCACATAACCCAATCTGTCATTATAACCCAAACTGCCATTATAACCCAAGCTGCCATATAACCCAAGCTGTCATTATAACCCAGCTGTCATTATAACCCAAGCTGTCATTATGACCCAAGCTGCCATATAACCCAAGCTGCCATATAACCCAAGCTGCCATATAACCCAATCTGCCATATAACCCAAGCTGCCATCGCAACTTCAGCTCCACATGCAAATACAGAAATAAATGTTCTCAGCAGCAGACCAGATCCAATGTATCCGAGGTATGACTCACCAGGTAGGTCTGGACCTCCGAGACGACGTGATCGATCAGGTCAAGGCACTCCCACTCCTGCCACTCCAAATATGTTGTCTTATAGTTCCTGAAATACCATGCACCATTATTACACAAACCACTACATATTTTTGGTACATTGATGCAGCCTGAGGTGCTAAATCGGCACTCGAGACAATATCGTGATAAATTGATGCAGCCTGAGGTGCTAAATCAGAACTCGAGATAATATCGTGATAAATTGATGCAGCCTGAAGTGCTAAATCAGAACTCGAAACAATATCGTGATAAATTGATGCAACCTGAAGTGCTAAATCAGAACTCGAGACAATATCATGATAAATTGATGCAGCCTGAGGTTCTAAATCAGAACTCAAGATAATATCGTGATAAATTGATGCAGCCTGAGATGCCAAGTTAGAACTCGAGATTATATCGTGATAAATTGATGCAGCCTGAAGTGCTAAATCAGAACTCGAGACAATATCGTGATAAAGTAATGCAGCCTGAAGTGCTAAATCAGAACTCGAGACAATATCGTCATAAATTGATGCAGCCTGAGGTGCTAAATCAGAACTCAAGATAATATCGTGATAAATTAATGCAGCCTGAAGTGCTAAGTTAGAACTCAAGATAATATCGTGATAAATTGATGCAGCCTGAGGTGCCAAGTTAGAACTCGAGATTATATTGTGATAAATTGATGCAACCTGAAGTGCCAAGTTAGAACTCGAGACAATATTGTCATAAATTGATGCAGCCTGAAGTGCTAAATCAGAACTCGAGACAATATCGTGATAAATTGATGCAACCTGAAGTGCCAAGTTAGAACTCGAGATAATATCGTGATAAATTGATGCAACCTGAAGTGCCAAGTTAGAACTCGAGACAATATCGTGATAAATTGATGCAACCTGAAGTGCCAAGTTAGAACTCGAGATAATATCGTGATAAATTGATGCAGCCTGAAATGCCAAGCCAGAACTCGAGATAACACAAGTGCCAAGTTATCAAGCTGTACAAATGATAAAAAACGTCATAAAGCATACAGGTAGGCCCGAATATGCGATGAATGTTAAGGTGAGGACACTAATTGACTGAGCCTTTGTTGCCCTGGAACTATATTTGGAGAGCATTGCATTAAATTTTGCTAATTTGTCGTATGTTATCGGAAGTTGGTGACATGCACATCTCACGAGAGCGTGAACTCTTCTGTTTTGACCAATCATGATTAATGTCATTAACACTCAACTTGCATCACTATTTGGATGAAATGCTCCCTGGGGGGAGTAAATACTGTATTTATCAGGGTTCCCGCTATCGGTAGCCAATGGCGCCAATTGCAGCAAAAAACAAATACTGGCGGCCTGGCACTCAATTTTGGGAATTGGCGAAAATAATATTTGGTGCAACATTTTTTTTGCATTTTGTTTTGTCAAATACATGGCTTCAAATATTCATCTGTGAACTATATCATGTATATGGCTCTTCATTATCATTCATTAATCCTCTTCACCCCAGTTGGGGTATAGGGCCTTCACCACTGCTCTCAACTTGGACCGGTCCGTTGCTGCTGCCTTGGCTTCCCCCCATATGGCTCTTAGTCGTCCTCAAGGTTTTCAAATTGGCTCCAATATTTTTCATTTGGCGACAGAAATGGCTCAGACAGCGAAAACCCTGTTTATAATGATGTTTAGACACCGCCCTATCATTAGATCATACCCACCTGCTCTCATTGAGAAGTAGCTTAGCATTAAGCAAAGCTTTGTTCCACGCCACGGAGATGATGTTGTTGCAGGCAAACAGGAATGGTGCAAGGGAGAATACCCTCATCCACAGCTCTTGCTTCTCCAAAAACTTATCTCCCCTCTTCAGCCACGCGCCAGCATGCCCCACACCTTTGCAAAAACATGAATAGATATGCTATATAGTATAACTATATATATTATGGACTGGTACAAAAACATGTTAATAATATACATAAATTACGGCATTTAGGATGGGGGTGGGGTAATTTTTCATTTGTTTTGAAGCAAACATTTGGACAAATCAGCGGTAGTATGCAACAAGGTATATGTAGCCAATGCCAAAGATGTTAGAGCAAATACACGAAGGTGTGATAATCTAAAGATTAATCAATGATTCATATCATTTCTCCCTATGCACCCAGAATACGAGCAGGGCTCATTCTAGAGGGCAACATGGGCGAAGTAGTCGCCCTAGGAACCCTGACTTCGCCCTCTGAGGGCCCGGCCCCACTTCTCCCTAAATCATTTGTTTAATCATTTTTTTATACAATTTTCAGACAAAATATTGTCCAGTAAGATACACTGGCCAATTATAAAGCACTCCATCTATTCAAATATTGTATTTAATGGTCATATTTTGTATTTTAACCATATTATGTTGTAATTTATTAAATAATACCATAAGATGATGTAATCACGCGCTTTCTCACTTCTCCCAAAAATTTGGGTCTAGCTTGAGCTCTGACGAGTGCAACTTACTTGTCTCAGAGTGTTCATTATCGTTGCTATCATCATCTGAAGATGCCACAAGATCCGGTAAATCATCTGAATCGGACATTTTCTCTTGTCTTTGATCTGAAAGGTTACGATTTGTTTGTTTTGGGGTTTAAAGTTGCATCAACAGTTTAGGTCATACGGCGCCTCTCCAGTTATTATTGGTGGAAGAAGACTTCAGGTACCCCTTCGATTAGTATTGCAGCCTTGCAGGCACGGACAGGTACTCGGGTAGAATCACCAACCTAACGCAAGCCAGCTGGATAGCTTCCTCACATAACATGAGTGATTTGAAGTCAATGACCTTAACCACTCGACCAGGGAGGCCCCGAAAGGTTACGGTATATATTAAATGACATACATAAATCTGATACTATTTTAGCTCGATTGCGAAACAAGTTCTTACAACTTATATAAATCACTCTCGAGACCTCATTCCTGATGGAATCCATCGCCAAGAGGGAAAGAGAAGAGGCAACGTGGAATTTA
The DNA here is from genome assembly GCA_014843695.1 of Archivesica marissinica. NCBI lineage: Eukaryota > Metazoa > Mollusca > Bivalvia > Venerida > Vesicomyidae > Archivesica > Archivesica marissinica. The sequence goes on along the minus strand of CM026386.1, from coordinate 72,219,014 downwards.
AAATGCCTTGCCTAAAAGCACAATCGTAAAGGCTCCAACAGGGCTCGAACTCCGGACCTTTCGCACCTGAAGCGAACGCGCATCCACTGCACTATCACGACCTCCACGAGTTAGCCTATAAATAATGATGGTAATTTTGTCCACTAATTTTTAAACGAGGCGAGTAAAAAATTCCGGATTGCAGAGTGTTATCATACTAAGCTTTAATGATCGCTAATGATTTTTTGTTTTTTAAATTTTATTTAACGATTGCTAAGCAAGTCTTAACAACTTATATTAATCACTCTCGTTGGCGCGGATGAAAGCGTAAATGTGGTCATTCGTGTGAGAGGAAACCGGAGTACCCGGAGAAAACCCACCTGTCTGATCTGGCGACCACCTTACCATCTCACATACTTTCCAGTCCGAGGATCGAACACGGGTCACATTGGTGAGAAGCGAGCGCGATAACCACTGCGCTAATCGGACAGCTATTATCTAATGATTCGCACCAGCGACGGGTCGACGGCTCGTACAAAAACTTATTTCAGGTAGGAAAAGAAGTCAAAAGATGTAAATGCATTTTGGAAAGTTGTTTGACCTGGCTAAGTAAAGGCCACATAATGGTTAGGAAATAGTGTCTAATGTATAAGCCCCAATATTCCAGTACATACGAAATTTCACAAAATTTAGCTGAAATCCTTTCTGTAATGAAAAAAATTAGCAAAAGGTATAAACTTTATTTTACTTTTACAACAATTGTGAAACAAGCTGAAACAACTTATATATTAATCACTCTCGTTGGCGTGGATGAAATTGTATTTGTGGTCATTAGTAATTAATTTCTGTAATGAAATAGTGTTTTATTAGTTGAGGCTCTAGGAACTAAAATTTATGATATTTTAACATCATCCCCTCACATACCAACCCCCTTTGACCTAGATGCTTTGGCTGCTCAGGGATCATGCGAATGTTCTCCTGTTTGGGTGAGTGAACGGTTTGACAAAAATTGTTGAGCTTTTTAAAATATTGATGGAACTTGTTAGTGAAACAACAAATAAATCCAACTATACAGCATTGCTCACAAGATTGTATATACATTGTATATATGCCTATTATATATATGACTATGTATTTTAAAATTCAACGGCATACATACAATGTATCAAACTGTACATTTGTCATGCTGATGCCAATGCCACAAATTCAGGTACAATGTCAGCCACTGGCCACATGGGCTGGTATCTAGGCCTTGTAACGGTCGTTTACCAGCGTGATCCAAGCCACGATTGTTCTCGTCGTTCTGTTTTTGTTTTATGTGTCGGTTTATTTTTGCTCAACGATCTTGGTCATTAGGCGCTTACTCTTCTCTGTATATTCATGTAAACAATCGTGATGCGATTAGATCCCAGACTGGTTACACAATCTTCATTATAATTTCAAGCAACGACGATTTTTTGGGCAAAATATGTGTAACCCAGGTGAGAAAAACATGCAGCCAGTCCGTGACTCGAACCCGGGACCTCTCGCTTACAGGGCGATTGCTCTACCGACTGAGCTAACAGGGCTGCCTACATATCACCTCACATATTGGGTTAATATACATACCGTTACATACTCCCCCACTAAATTGGAATTCTTCCATGAATTTCCATAGGGATAGAGATACATTGTGAAATATTTCTCAGAGTTTATAATGTAACGTTTTCAAACGGGGGGAATGTGTAACCCAGGTGAGAAAAACATGCAACCAGCCCGGGACTCGAACCCGGGACCTCTCGCTTACAGGGCAATTGCTCTACCGACTGAGCTAACCGGGCTGCCTACATATCACCTCACATATTGGGTTAATATACATACCGTTACATATGCAATGGCAACAATTTCGACAGCACACTTTTTGTTCCCATTTAGTAATTTTCTGTACCTTTTTCATAATAAATATGCATGAAAAGAGCGGCCCAAAATGATCCCTGAATCTGTAGCCTTAGTGGTTCTCCCATTAAAGCAGCATTACATCGTATGAAATAAAATATATTTGAAAAATTCAATTTTTACGTATGGGTAGCAATGCTGCTACACATTCTAACATTATACTTGTATGCTTATGTTCATTTCGTAAACAGTGTTTTTTTGCGATAAAACAAACTCAAAACAAAAGTAGGACTTTCCGAGTCGATCGGTCACGCACTTGTTTACAACCGGAATGCATCGTTCGCACTTGTTTACATTCAGAATGCATCGACCCCATTTGTCCCACGTTGTCTTTTTTAATTAAATTACTTGATTCATACCTGTTAGCGTCTTTTAGGTACATTTCTACATCCCCACGAGGGGTTCGACATTAGAGGAAGATAGATAAGATAGTATTTAAAGTTCAAAATATATACATTGTTTTCTACATCCTCTGTTGTTTCACGCATGCGCGCTGTGCGTGTTTACATTTAGTGTGTTGATAAACAAATTCGCGTATACGACGGTTTAAATTTATTGGAATTTTATCATTTCTGAGCGATTATTTCGATTTTTGTAAACACACACACATTAGTATTTATATTTTACCCAAAACATCCTTTATTACGATGTAATGCTGCTTTAAACGTCATCGCTTATCTATAGTTACATGTATGCAAAGCTTTGATCAGGCGACATATATAAATTTTGCATTAAAGATAGAATAACTTTGTAATAGGCCGATGAGGTCAACATTATCAACATTATATTTTCAGGGCCTCCGCTGTCTATCACCACTGGCGCCAATTTTGGCAAAAGTGGCTCCAAATATTCGAAAATGGCGAATATGTATGGCGCCATGATTTAAGTGACCCGAAAATTCGTTCTCGAGTCGCGCGTACCACGAGTCGCACGGTCAAGATTGTTTATTGCTCATTAGTGGGATATGAATGACACGATGTGAGAAGATAATTGGGTAAGTATGCTCGATCAATTAGTTAAGAAAACACCTGGCATCATGTATATTTGAAGTGTGCCGTGGATACAACAAATTAACAACAATTACGGCACAATTTTGATGATAAAGACACCGACCTGAATGTTTACAGCACTCGACAAATTCGGCCGTTTTGATTTTGATCAGCTGTTTTGCAAACGTTTTTTGTGATGATCTCTTAATTACAGTGATCCCAACAAAGGTGAGGAAATTGATTGTTTATCAATAATTTCTGCTTGCCCAGCAGGAAACTCAACATGCCCGGTGAAAAATCACAACGTTTCTTGAAATTGACATTTTGTGTCTGTGATTCGAAAGCCACACCAGGTTATTAACTTGTCCGTGAACACGCTTTATTATTATATTACGGACTTGTGTCATTGGGTTTTATAGCACAATGAATTATATTTAAGCGTGCTCGACTATAAAGATAATCTATGTTCTCGTAAGAGACAGAGTGCACTGAATCGGTAGTAAAGTCAATTTTCTGGAAAATTCGGAAATTCCATATCTATTTTTAGACACGCACCTGTTAAATGAAACTTGTAGTGGTTATTTGCCTTATAGACGGGCTTGCTCTCCGCAATGATGATCAATGTAGTACTATGCTGTAATTAGTGTACCAGTCAATTGACTATTACGTTTGAAGTTACAATTTAATGCCTCGGGGAAAACATCTGTCACGGATTAATTTATGGCTTCGGATTATCGGACAATAGCGGCAATCAACAAGGATCAGTCAAGCAGGTCGCATATCTTATCTTACTTGTGGCCCCTGTTTCCACTGTTGAGTGTGAAAGGTGGTTCAGCAGGCACAATCTCATCAAAACTTGCCTGAGAAACTCTCTGGCAATGGCCACATTTAACAACCTGATGAGAATTTCTATTGATGGTCTTGAGGACTTTGGGGGAGCATTTTTTAAGTGGAAGTCCATGAAATCCAGAAGAATCCTCTTTTAACACCTTTATGAGAGATTTGTATGAATGTAAAGAATAAAGAATGTATGAGAACACAATAAAGAATGTTGTAAAACAACGAAATTGAGCCTTTCGTTTGTTGTTGTAGTTTATTTTATATTGGCTCCAATTTGAGCTTATATGGCTCCAAAGTGGCTCCAACTTTTTGAAAGTGGTGACAGAGGTGGCTCCACCTTAAAAAAAGTCAGTGGAGGCCCTGTATTTTAGGCCGATGAGGTCAACCTAATATTTTATAAACACGTTAGAATTTTAACACTAAATATAGATATTCCATTTATGTCCCAAGACATGTTTTCCTGGGCAGGCTCAAATGAAGGTGACCTAAGTGGGTAACCAGTATTAAGCTAAATGGCAGGGCTCGACACTAACCACTGCCCGATTGCCCGGGGCAGGTAAATGTTGGCGGCGGGCAAGTACTTGTTGTTACTCGCTTGCCCGACTGGCAACTAGTTTAAAAAAAAAAAATATATATATATAAAAAACTAGTTTTTGTTTCAATATTTTACGAAACGATAGCTACTCTTGCTCGACAATAATAACGTAAGCCTTTTTTCTCAATCACCCAACTGAATAATGACATCAACCACGCGTTTTGACCCTAAGCCCAGTGTTTTGGCTCCAATATCTGAATAGCAAACAGCATAGAGTCTGATCAGATGGTATGTTCTGTGCAATCTGATATGGCTCTATGCTGTTTGCAAAAACGAGTATACTCGTTTCCAGCGCAGTAATGGTCAATGAATGATTTCATCATCATTTGATAATCAGCCAAATAGTTCGAGAGCTAGTCTATACTAATTTATTTTAAGCATGATTATCAAACAAGTACTACAACTTCAATTAATCATGGCATGCTTACGTCTGTTCCTGGGACCAACCACAGTACTACACAATTTTGGATAAAGTTTCTTGCTCAAGGAAACAATGGTAGGGCTCGAACTCATTGGGATTGTTTGTGATACAGCTGCACACAGCATCACATAAGATTTGGAGTGGTGCAATATTAAGCACGATTTGGGATATCTTTGCTTTTTCTTCCAAAATGCACAGCCAGAAAACAGTAATGTTATGAACCTGTATACAGTGTTGAAAAATTAAATATGAACAAATAATCAGAAGTAAAACTTCGGGCAGGTGAAAATCTCATTCGGGCAGGTAAATCTGCAGTCATGGTTGCCTGAAGGGCAACTGGGCAACCAAGGTAAAACATTAGCGTCGAGCCCTGAATGGGCGAGTACCTTACTCTGCCAAGGACACTACATACATGACATGATTGAGTATCCAACCCAGGACCAATCAATTCCAAATCCAATGCTCTAGCACTGTGCCACCACAAGACAGCTCTAACATGGATAATTTACCCGTTATAGACAGTGCCTATTTACAATTTAAACATACTCATGAAGCTACAAAACATGAAGATCCAGTCATTCCATGTTCGCAACATAAACCCAAAATACACGTGGCAAGGTGGGACATGGTGACGATTTAATCGAGGCAATAACCGTCACATTGATTGATTGAAATGCCGTAAAATTACATGTCTAATCACGATCAAATTGCAATTTTGGGGACACTGTTGGATGGCCACAGGTACATGACCCCTCATATACAATAATACTAGAATTATTAGTATACTTGACATTCGTCACATTGTGTCATGTACCTGTAGTTATGACAATCGCGAAATTATGTGACAAAAGTGAACACATGGACGAACATGTAGGCGAAATTAAATAACGGCAGTATTACTCTCTTAAAACATAGTATCAGCTTACATCACAAAATAATTGTTGTCATGTCTTAATATTGTAAAACTATAAAACACAACTCATCAAAACTTTTGGAATTCCCAAGTTTCTGGTTATCTTGGTGCTAGACTTGTTCTGACTAGACTATATTTAGCGAAAAGAGTCAATTGTGTGTGGGATTCTGTGTGTGTTTTACGTTTATTTATCGTCGCTACCGGTTGTCCATATGAGCGACACCTCCTGAAGATATTAGTCATTTTAGAATTTTGAGGGTAGTGCAATGATAACAGACAGAGACCCATTCTAGAGTCTCCTCTGATTCTTTTACGTGCACGGTGTAAAGCACCGACACGAGACCTCGGTTTAACGTCCCATCTGAAAGACTGTTAATTGTATTACGGTCAGACGGGGGGTCGAACCTGAAGAGTATGAACTTGTTTGTTTTATTTGTTTTTCGGTCGCTTAAACTCGCACCCTACAGCTTGGCTCATATTACGATGACCGTTACCACACGGCGGTGTGCGGTTCTACAATCTAATATACAATGTATATAGGCCTATCACATATCAGCAGTTGCATAATTAGCACTCATGGAAAACACTATTATTATTGTAAACGTGTGTAACGGAATGTATATTAACCCAATATGTGAGGTGATATGTAGGCAGCCCGGTTAGCTCAGTCTGTAGAGCAATCGGCCTGTAAGCGAGAGGTCCCAGGTTCGAGTCACGGACTGGCTGCATGTTTTTCTCACCTGGGTTACACTTGGTTGACATTTCGGTACATGATACTTGACCACAAACCGAATCTCTCTGCATCTGCATGTTATGGAGGTGGCATTAACTAACACATGTTTGCCTGTATATCTTCTTCTTCTCTGTTAATTGCTAACAGTCAACAATTGAGCTATTATGGCCATACGTGGTGGGGGGTAGAAACATGAGCTACTAGGCCTCCTCAGCTACTATAGTTCCAACAAAGAGGACACCTTAAACCTTAAAAAACCCTTAAGCCTACAATATGTACATACATGTATACTAGAAGTGTGCACAGAGAGGTTAGTACATGTAGTTGTTAAGAACAAGATAAAAACAAGTGTGTTCTGTTAAGGCTTCATCATCGATATACCCAATAGTGGCGCGTTTCTTTGGACGGCAGTGCATAGTTACTTAATTGGATTATGTATCACAGCTCTGTTCGTATTACAGACAGTTTTGTTTATGCTACTATGACGCATAGATCTAGATTGATTCGTATAGAACTATGCATTCAAATAGGCACCTTCAGATATATAATGTCCGATAATTGTATGTTCCATTAATGTCAAACTATTGGCGGCTTAGCTGACCTAAATGGTTAATCAGTACCATACTGATACTAAGCAATGTGTGTGAGGTGCCTTGGTCAATGACACCATGTACGTGACTTGACCTAGATTCGAACCCGGGGCACTTCAATTCCAATAATCATCATCATCATCATCATCAACAACATAATCATCATCATCATAATAATCATCATCATCATCATCAACAACAACAACATCATCACCATCATCATCTCTAGATTGGGATTTCTCACCATATCAAGAGTATGCTCCCGTATGTTAATACAAATACTCACACAAAGGAGTCAGGACTAATCAATACAAGTTTATCTGTGCACTGTTGTATAAAAACTGGAATAAAATAACGTCTCTCATAATTAGTTGGATTGTTGTTTGGCCAGGGCTGATTGGAAACCTTCCATGGTGCCGTGGTCATCCGTAGCCTGAGACAGTAGGTTGTTCCACAGTACGATGGGAATAAGCTAATTTGACAATAATGGAGATTATGCCATAGGATGGTTCTAGGCATTTCGTGATTGCTGATCAGTGGTGATGTTTATCAAGTTGTTCCTTATCCCGAAGAGCATGGATGAACATGTGGAGTTTCCATGATGCTGTATTTTGTCCCAACTCAAATCATGGAGCATATAGGTATTAACGACGCTTGTTCAGGCGTAGTCATTCATCGCAAACCTAGCTTTCTGTTGGACCATTTGGTGATGTGATTTTCGGGGAAAAGAGACCAAGTAGATGAGGCGTATTCCACACATGGACGAACATATCTATTGGAGGGATTTGCTTTGGAACTCGCAGAGCATTGTCATATATTTCTTCCGATGAAGGACATGTCATGATCGAGTTTGCTTTCTTAGTCACAATAGCCAAGATACGTTGCATGATAAGTTGGTCGTAGATGTGGTTGCGTGGATGATGTAGTAGGTATTGATTGGGTACCCTGTAGTGGATATGTGAATTATTTCGCATTTGTCTTAATTGAATGCTGCCAGTCGCCAGTTATGTTCACATGATTGAAGGCTGCCAATGTCTTCTTGGATCTTGTTTTAATCGGGAAATAGCTCAAAGCTAATGTTGTACTTGTTATAAATTTTGTATGTCCGACTCAAAATAATGTTTCTTCACAAGTTGTTAGCTAGCATTTTCTTGCTTGGAATGATGGGTGGGGCATGCTATGCATATTATTCTTGTACAGTCAAACCTGTGCTAAAGGCCACCTCCGAATAAAGGCCGCATATGAAAAACCTGTCTATAAAGACAACCATTTTTATCTCCCGTCGAGCCATTTTCAATGCATCTTAACCCTCTATTGAGAGGCCACCTCTCAACAAAGGCCACTTTTTGACTTTCCCGAGGGTGGGCTTTATAGACAGATTTGACTGTAGTTTATATATACACCGTGTATTAGCATACTATTAGTGTTATTCGTGGCTAAAACATTTGTTGGTGCCTTTGGATAAAATCTCAAGTTCCTGTGGTTTATTATACTTGTGTTCCTCTTTAGTTAACACCTTTCCGTCACTTAGATTATTTTTGGAATCAGTCTATTTGAAGCTAATTGATTATTTTGTGACTTTTTCGTTGTTCGTATGTGTTCCTGATTATAAAAGGTATCTATTAATATACATATTGTGTGTCAGATTTAACAATATGTCTGGAAAACAGCTATTTATTATATGTACTTTTTAACTGTTCACATTTCTGGTGACTGATTTAGTCATCTAACCAATTTTTGTTTAGCTCGATTGGGAAAAAAATTGCTTACATGTAACATATGTCTAGATACCTCCGTACCGCATTCATAAATCGCTTTCGAGACTGTATTCATGATGGAATCGATCATCATGAGGCAGGGAGAAGAGGCAATGTGGAATTTATATGCATTGACAAAGGTTACATTCGTTACGGCTACAAGTGTGGTCCAGTGGTAGAGCGTCGGATTTGGAATCGATCGGTCCCGGGTTCGATACTCGGTCAGGCCACGTATGTAGTGTCATTGAGCAAGGCACCTCACACACATTGCTTAGTACTGGTTAACCACTTAGGTCGGCTAAGCTTGCACAGGAAAAACATGTCTACGTCCCCGCAAGGGGTTTGACATGGGTGCTGGTCAAAACGTACCCAAGTCAAAACGTACCCGCATTTTAAGTCAAGACGTACCCAACGATAAGTCAAAACGTACTCATTCTTTGGTCAAAACGTACTCACTCAAGAAGTAAATCGTTGGCCATTTGGAATTTTAAACAGAACTAAACAAGTATATACAGAACATTTGTTTTATTTATTATATGTGTGTTCAAATTATTAAATTCCAAACTTCGAACAGTATAGACGTATCACTATAGGTGTAGTGTCTAGATGGTCGGCGCATACAATGCCGAGAGCTTCTTCAGAAGGCGGGACGTCGAGATATGCCCTGCCGTGTAGTCGTCCCAGATCCCGAAGATCATGGCCTGCATCGACCTGGTCGCCTTCCGCTGACGCTTCTTCAGCTTCTTCTCTGAGACCAATTGGACCTGCAGGCTGCAGCGGTAGTAGAGTGGCTTCATCGTGAAGGCTCTTCACCAGATGGTAGAATGGCGGAGGTGCCCCACTACGATAGTTCAGATGGCGATGCCATCCTGTGTGTTTATACGTTTATTTATCGTCGCTACCGGTTGCCCATATGAGCGACGCCTCCTGAAGAGATTAGTTATTTTAGATTTTGGAGGATAGTGCATGATACAGACAGAGACACATTCCAGAGTCTTCTCTGGTTCTTTTACGTGTACGGTGTAAAGCACTGACACAAGACCTCGGTTTAACGTCCCATCTGAAAGACTGTTAATTTTATTAGGGTCAGATGGGGGATCGAACCTGCTATCCCTGAATTACCAGTCCAGACTTTTCACAGCATATTGATCATTTTATAGTGAAGTCACAGACATATTGTCCCATGTGTGCAAATCTCATAATTGCTGCTAATTGACTCAAATAGTCTCCAATTTGTCCTTATAGTCTCATGTTTTTAGTTTTACTGGGTAATGTGCATATCACAGCATAACTTATGTGTGTGTTTTACTTTTATTTATCGTCGCTACCGGTTGCCCATATGAGCGATGTATTCTGAAGAGATTGGTCGTTTTAGTTTTTGGAGGGTAGTGCAATGATACAGACAAAGATCCATTCCAGAGTCTCCTCTGGTTCTTTTACGTGCACAGTGTACAGCACCGACACGAGACCTCGGTTTAACGTCCCATCTGAATGACTGTTAATTGTATTAGGGTCAAACGGGGGATCAAACCTACGATCCCTGGATTACCAGTCCAGCGTGTTACCACTGGACTACATATCCGTCTGGAATAAAAAACAAAACTTTATTAAAACATTATACATGTGTTATTGTTGTTAAATTTCATATTTTCATTTTTTACGGTAATCATTTTATGATCACAGACAAACTCACATTCCAAGGTCTTCAACCAACACCAATTAACCCGGATTAATCAATCACATCCAATTATCATTGATCAATCGGCCATCATATCTGCAAACACTCCAGCATTATCACGAATTAAAGCAAGCGTGTTTCCAATTACCAACACAAACAAATTAACAAATATCAAATTCTTTTATGCAATCTATAACTCACAGGAAAAAATACCTTCATGTATGTTGAGAGAAAAAATTACCAATTTATATGCTTATTTTAATCTCTAGTATACCTTTTTTCTCATACTAATACCTTCTATGTATGATTTTACCTATCTACAACTTTTTACTTGACACATAATATTTCCAATCTATTTCCCGATATACAATCTATATTATCCCATGGGTATGTTTTGACTTATGGTAGGGTACGTTTTGACTTCTGGGTGGGTACGTTTTGACTTCTGGGTGGGTACGTTTTGACTTCTGGATGGGTACGTTTTGACTTATACCCAGGGTACGTTTTGACTTTTTTGGGTACGTTTTGACTTGGGTACGTTTTGACTGGAACCCTTTGACATTAATGTAAAAATATATACATAACTGGACTTGACCTCCGGGCCTTTCACAACTGAAGCAAATCCTCTACTACTGCGATATCACGACTTCCACTCTACATGTCGGTGTAAATGCCTAGCGAGTCAACTTTGACCCGGGACGATCAAACATCATTAAACATCTTCTCAACGCCATTGGGAATGGGGGTAATTTTCGTAATCTGCCTGTCATTTATGATCGGAGAGGCGGAGTCCATCTAAAGATATCTAAGATAGCGCAGTGGTCACCATGCTCGCTTCTCAACCAATGCAACCGATAGAATGGTCGCCAGACTGGGTGGGTGTGTTTTCTATGGGTACTCAGCTTGCGTCATCTAACGTGTATTCCATAATTATATGATCCATCGATATCTTAAACTTTGAATCGGTAATAGTTATCATTATCTTAACATGGCTAGGCATAAGCTCTACAGACCTACATTGAAGATTTGTAGAGCGTTCTGGTGGCACTAAATTACAATGTATCAAAAACTATGCCACTATATCCGACTTTGTAAATCCTTAAATGGTATTGCACAAGAATATGATTATAATATTAACTATTTCAGGTATAAGAAGACAATGCCTGCTCTACTGGAGCGTCCAAAGATGACGAAGCTCATGTACCAGACACTGAAGAGGCACATCTTAAGTGAGAGAGAAAGAAAGAAACAAGGTATGTATCTTAACTGAGAGAGAAAGAAACAAGATATATGTATGCATGTTGAGGGAGAGAGAAATAAGGTATTATCTTATTGGAGAAAGAAGGTATGTATTTTAAGGGAGAAAGAAAGATGGTATGCATTTTAAGGGAGAGAGAAAGATGGTATGCATTTTAAGGGAGAGAGAAATACAGAATGTATTCGTTTAAGGGAGAAAGAAATAAGGTATGCATTTTAAGGGAGAAAGAAAGCAGGTATGCATTTAAGGGAGAAAGAAAGGTGTATTTTAAGGGAGAACGAAAGAAGGTATGTATCTTATGGAGAGAGAAAGAATGTATGCATGTTAAGGGAGAGAGAAAGAAAGAAGGTATGCATTTTAAGGGAGATAGAAAGAAAGAAGGTATGCATTTTAAGGGAGATAGAAAGAAAGAAGGTATGCAGCTTAAGGGAGAGAGAAAGAAAGAAGGAAGGAATGCATCTTATTGGAGAGAGAAAGAAAGAAAGTATGTATCTTATTGGAGAGAGAAAGAAAGAAAGTATGTATCTTATTGGAGAGAGAAAGGTGTTCATCAATACATATGGTATACCCTACGCACATGCTTTGTTTTTCGGGTTTACCGTCGCACCGACCGTTTAAGTCATACGGCGACTCTCCGGCTATTATTGGTAGAGGAACACATTGATTACCATTACATACCAGTAGTTACCAAATTCAATACTTCGAATGATCTAGCATGCCGTTGCTAGAACTCACCTTTCTCCGTTATCATTAACCATTTTGATTCATGATACCGTTCAAACAGTATTTGCAAAGAACATAGAGACAGATCAGCCGCCACAGAACGTTCCGTCTGATCAGACACTATGCTGTTTGCTATTCAGATGATCTTGCTAAGACACTTGGCTACTTGGCTATGTAGCAAACAACATAGATCCTGATCAGCACGCAGCGTCACGCTGCGGCTGATCTGGATCTATGTTGTTTGCAACAGCCTTAATGTATCCAGAATGAAATGGGTTAAAGCAATAAGTTCTGTCCCTATCAGCCGTATCGGGGACAAATAATAAATGATGTTATGGTTTCTACCCAGGAATTGTGGATGGTCTTCTCCACAACAACAGACTGACGTTGTACGATAATGCTCTAGAGTGGCCTGTATAATTACCCCCCCCCCAGTCCACCGCTGTGGTCGAGTGTTAAGGTCGCTGACTTGTATACCACCGTAGCCTATCATCGCTGATGGTCACGAGGTCGAGTCCAGCTCAGGCTGTGTCTATTTATATGAAAAGGTTGGCAGTTTCTTACGGAGGTTGGTGCACCAAGTACTGGTTAATCGCTGGAGCCTGACCAGGAACGGTGTTGTTAGGTAAACTGCCCACTGCCGATAGAGCTCAAAAGGTTGCTGATGAAGGCGTAAAACCCAAACAAACAACAACAAATATTCCCAACGGAATGGAGAAAAGAAAGGATAGTACCCTTAGAGACTTAAGCTATCGACATCTACCCGCCTCCATAGGGAGTACTGGGAATGTTTAAGAATTGTACCAACTATGTTAATCTGACCTATGTTTGTGTGAATGTACATTGTATATGGTATACATAATTTAGTAATAGCGTAAACAAATGCTTCTGTGTGGGATTGGATGATAAAACCCAGAGGCGCTTCCTTGTGACATTATTGACTGACTACATGAAGTGGGAAGGTACAATAGACTGGGTGTTGGTTGGACATGATCATAAGTCTTCATGTATGATGTGCTAGATAACCATGTCCGATTGGCAATGTGGTAGCATGCTTGCTTCTCAGCAATGCAACCCGGGTTTGATACAATTAAAATTGCTCTTGACTAACTGGCAATATATAAACATGCACGAGCGTCTTTTTAAGCCTTGCAGACGTGATATACATTAGAATAGCTGCTGTAGCTTGACATGGCTGTTGATGAATACGGCTATTGGACAGAATTTACAGTTCCTCTGGAATACTCTCTGGTTTTGGACGCGCAACATGTCTCTACGTCCCCGCGAGGGTTTCGTCATTAATGGAAGATAGATAGATAGAAACTCGGTTATTCACGCCATGTTGCATAATGTGGTGAAATACGAAAAATATTATTTAAATGACGTTATTACCATTCTGTAGCTCAAATGTTTTAAAGAGAATTTAAACTATTCGTCTTTTTAAGCCTTGCATGCGTGATATACATTAGAATAGCTGCTGTAGCTGGACATGGCTGTTGATGAATACGGCTATTGGACAGTATACGGTAAACAATTCTTGCAGTTCCTCTGGAATACAGAAACTCTGTTATTGACGTCATGTCGCATAATGAATACACGAAAAATATGTATTTAACCCTTTCAACACCAAGTAACTCACATGGACTGGTCCATGATATTCATAAACCAATAAATGAATCAGAAAATCACATTTGGACAAGTTCATTTATCAAAATGGGTAATTATGTCTAAAAATAGTCATATCACTGGCAAAAAGTGCAGATCCAGATGAGACGGCTCGTCACGTGTTGAAAGGGTTAAATGATTATTACCATTCTGCAGCTCAAATCATGTTATAAAAGAGAAATTAAACTATTGACAGCTGAGCAGGAGCAAGATGCCATGTTGGAGCAGCAGAGGAAGGAGAGGGAAATGAAGAAGAAAAAGGAAGAAGATAACAATCTAACCATAGAACAAACGAAGGAACAGGTGAGACTGTTGTCATAGTAACAATCTAACCATAGAACAAACGAAGGTACAGGTGAGACTGTTGTCATAGTAACCATTAGCAATAGAACAGACCAAGTAACGGGTGTCATTGTTGTCATAGTAACCATTAGCAATACAACAGACCAAATAACAATGACCTTGCACACAAAGTACACAATGATTTTTCATGAAAGCTAGTCTAGTCTTTCACACATACCCGGTAGTAGTTGTGAAAAATATGATTTTCGTGTCCTCAACTATAAAAAGTGAATGAAACTTGTCCAAATCGCCGATAAATAAACGTAAAAAAACATCCAAATCGTCACGTGTCAAAATGGCTACTTTCGGTTTTAAACGTCCGAAATGGACTTAGTGAATGAAACCTAGACAGCCTGATGAACATTTCCATTGACGGCCCAGACAAGTTCAACTTCAAATCGGCATTTGTAATGTGGTCCAAGAAGAACAGACGCATTTTGAACTGAATGTTGTGCAATTTGTTAGACATAGTGGATACTTGTACATGTATGTAATTCTGATGTATTTTTAAATTATTATGACCAAGAAAATAATTAAAGTTGTAAAAGTTCATTGGATTGTCTTCAAAGATGATTAGTATGCATGTCTTTTTGAGCTTAAAGTTCATTTGAAATGTAATCCTGTATTGGCTTCCATTATTAATCACTGTCACAGGGCTACATTGTAAAATAAACTTTTAGCCTTAACAGGTATGCATTCTTTCATTCTAATGTCTATATTAATACTTCTTCCAGAAAAAAATGGGCTAGAATCTCACCATTTACAAATAAAAATACCAAAAAAATCAAACCAGGGAGGGGACGACACCCCTCCCGGAGGGGGACGACACCCCTCACGGAGGGGACGACACCGCTCCCGCACACACCCCATCTTTCAAACAGATAAGTGGCCCCAACTTTTTTCTGCCCAGTGTGGGCCCTGATACCGTATATTGCCGGCCATTGATCAACCCTTTTCTCCATCAGAAATGTGATGAAAGTAATATGGAGAAAGCAAAATCAAAAACATTTTTGAACGTTTTGTCTGTTTTATTTGTTTTAAGATAATAATTTGTTTTGGTAATTATTTACATTATAATCCATAGCAAAAACTGATTTGCGACGGAATAAAGTCAACCAGATATCTCAAATTGAGCAAAGTTTCATTCAAAAATGAGACAGAAAACCATTGTTGTAACGAATATCAATGTATATGTAACAAAGTCAGGGATCATTCTAGAGGGCGATGTGGGCGAAATTGTCGCCCTAGGGACCTTGACTTCGCTCTCTGGGGGCCCCACATCTCCCTAAAATATTTTTATTTTTTTTACGATTTTCAAACAAATTTTTGTCTAGTAAGATACACTGGCCATTATAAATCACTCCTTCTATTCAAATGTTGTATTTAATGGTTGTGCTGTGCATTTTAACCCTATTTTGCAGAAGTATATTAAAGAACACCATTTAAGGAAGCGATCACGCGCTTTCTCACTTCTCCCAAATATTCTGACCTAGAACGAACCCTGCAAAGTATCTGCGACTTATAGACGGATCCTGCTTAAAATCAGCATTTTCAAGCCAAAATTTGACCCTCGACTTATGACCAAGAATATATGGTAATAATAAGATACATGAAATCAATAAATTGTTTTGCGCACAAACCTTTTATCTCACATTATCCATCATAGCTCATAATTCTATACTGATATGGTTACAGATCTCACAGAAACCAATGTAGCTAAGAACTTTATACTGCCACTTGTGACATGGTTACAGATCTCACAGAAACCAATGTAGCTAAGAACTTTATACTGACACCTGTGACATGGTTACAGATCTCACAGAAACCAATGTAGCTAAGAACTTTATACTGCCACTTGTGACATGGTTACAGATCTCACAGAAACCAAGGTAGCTAAGAACTCTATACTGCCACTTGTGATATGGTTACAGATATCACAGAAACCAATGTAGCTAAGAACTCTATACTGCCACTTGTGATATGGTTACAGATATCACAGAAACCAATGTAGCTAAGAACTCTATACTGCCACTTGTGATATGGTTACAGATATCACACAAACCAATGTAGCTAAGAACTCAATACTGACACTTGTGATATGGTTACAGATATCACACAAACCACTGTGACTAAGAATTATGTGCTGACACTTGTGGTATAATTACAGATCTCACAGTTGGAGAAGAAACTGGAAACATTGCGGGCAGAAAAGCACGAACTGTTCTCACAGCTGAAGAAAGTCCTACACCAGGAGGATGAGACGAGGAAGAGGGCTCAACTCAAGGAACAAAGGTACACATGGCGTAATATTTTCATCCATTGAAAGTTGTTTGTAATTTGACTATTAGAAAAATAAAGATGGACAATCGTACTCGATCTGGCGTCACATTTGCCGTTACGTTAAAGTTTTATGTCAAGGTTGTTGTATCTTCTGAGCCACTCATTAATTCATTATTTTTTAGCTTTTATGCTTATGCAATCTTGCTAAGTTGTTTCAGTCAAGTTACATCACACTGTCGCATAATTCAACAGAATTTACACAGCTGTTCATCATCCTTGAATAACTCTGCCTTGGCAATTGCATTTTAACAATGTTGTTGACCTGTTTTGGCTTGAAAAGTTTGCTGTTTTGAACGTTCTATAACAAGTTGGTTTATCACCAGAACTGCTCATTGCATCGCAAACTACATAAGTATTCCTCATCACGATGTACGCTGTATGAGCCAATTTCTGCAACTCATTTGAATTTTAGCAAAATTATTCCCCTTTTTACAATTAGAAAATCTGGTTAATGTGTTATGGAAAGCTTAAATTTTGTTGTTTTTTTAAAGTTTATTTACCGTCGCTACCGGTTGCCCATATGAGCAATGCCTCCTGAAGAGATTAGTTATTTTTAGATTTTGGAGGATAGTGCATGATACAGACAGAGACCCATTCCAGAATCTCCTCTGGTTCTTTTACGTGCACGGTGTAAAGCACCGACACAAGACCTCGGTTTAACGTCCCATCTGAAAGACTGTTCATTTTATTAGTCAGACGGGGGATCGAACCTGCGATCCCTGGATTACCAGTCCAGCGTGTTACCACTGGACTACAGATCCATCTGTGAAAGCTTAAACTGCTCAGTATATCACATTTATAACTATGGACATGTTCAGCACAATAAGATTAGATGTGCGAGTCAAGTTGAATAACTCTTGTCATCCATTTCCGTTAAATTTGCTTGAACATAACTTGATGAAACTGAAAGAATAATTGTTATATACATGTTCAATTCAATTCAATTCAATTCAATAAATTTATTGCATTAAATATGACAACATACTTATAGCAAAGAATACATATATAAACAAAGTACAATGGAAAGACATGGATACATTTTCAGAAGAGCATAGATGATTATGTTTAAAAAAAAAAAATTCTTACTAAATTTGCGTAATATATAAATTTGGACAGGTTTTGAACAATTTTCCTATTAGTGTGTGTAAGTAAGGTAATAAACCTTTGTTTGGTAGGCCAAGTATAATGTATGCGTTTAGAGAGTATTCCCTGATGCATCATTTCGTGCACAGTTTGGTAGGGGTTAAAAAGCAAACCTACTGCTTAGATTAATAATGGGTATGACTAAAGTGTTGATTTCTACCTGTGGAATATTGTTCCATTCTTAGTTTATACAAATTTATTTTAGCTCGATTGCGAAACAAGTTCTTTCAACTTATATTAATCACTCTCGAGACCTCATTCCTGATGGAATCCATCGCCATGAAGGAGAGAGAAGAGGCAATGTGAAATTTAAATGCCTTGCCTAAGGGCACAATCGTAACGGCTCCAGTGGGGCTCGAACTCCGGACCTTTCGCACCTGAAGCGACTGCGCTATCACGACTTCCATTCCTGAATTTGGTTATTATGAAGACCAGGTGTGTTAGCAGCAATATCAGTTTGGAATCAACTGTGCAAATGTTTGTTCATGATATAGCGGTCTGGATCATTCAGACGTCCACAACGTGTCAAGTTGTTGGTGCATCCTGTCATTAGAAATTGTATAAGATTTCGAATCGCTCGACTAGAACTCCCAACATGCCTTGCAACGTCTTCTGTCAACATCAAACATGCCATTTACCTGTTCGCATAAATTATTGGGTATTCTTGGCATACTAAAAATGGTACAATGTAAAAACATTTTTTTTTACACATTTTGAAACGTTTTCGTTCACTTGACAACAATACCAGTAAGACAAATAGAACATATTGACTGATTACTACATGGGACATGTCAAACCATGCATGCACGTGCAAATAGAGTTTCACAGTCGGCCCGTGTTCTGTATTACAAGTAGTCCGCCTCCGTGGTCGAGTGGTTAATGTCACTGACTTGTATACCACTGTAACATCATCACTGATGGTCACGGATTGGAGCCCCGCTCAGACCGTGTCTCATTTATATGAAAAAGTTGGCAGTTTCTTACGGAGGTTGGTGCACCCAAGTAGTGGTTAACCGCTGGAGCCTGCCCAGGAAAGGTGGTGTTAGGTAAACTGCCCGCCGGCGATATAGCCCAAAATGGTGCTGATGCAGGCGTAAAACCCGAAATATAACATAAATATAATAATTGTTTAATAACAAAATACTATATTGTGTATCTGTTGATTTGTATAGATATTTTGATACTATTACTTCATATAAGTTCATTTTATATTTCCTAGTGAGTTACTGAGCGTGCAGGCGACGTATACACACCCAGCGATGCCACCGGTGTCGGCACACTCTGTATTACACCCGTTAGGACGACCTCAAATGTACAGACCTACACAGAGTATGATGGCAGTGACAGTAAGTCATAGTGTGTTTATTATTGTGACCGCAATGAATATTTTTCAAACTGTTTGGGTGACAAGAAGAAGAAATATATTTGTATAAATTATCAAAAATGAAATAAACGCTAATCGAACAGCTCTAATACTTCTGGTCTGAGGATGGAACCCGGGTTGTATTGGTGAGAAGCGAGTCTGCTAGCCAGTATGCTATCGGACAGCTCTACTACTTCCGGTCAGATGATGGAACTCGGGTTGTATTGGTGAGAAACGAGCCTGCTAGCCAGTACGCTATCGGACAGCTCTACTACTTCCGGTCTGAGGATGGAACCCGGGTTGTATTGGTGAGAAGCGAGTCTGCTAGCCAGTATGCTATCGGACAGCTCTACTACTTCCGGTCAGATGATGGAACCCGGGTTGTATTGGTGAGAAGCGAGCCTGCTAGCCAGTACGCTATCGGACAGCTCTAATACTTCCGGTCTGATGATGGAACCCGGGATGTATTGGTGAGAAGCGAGTCTGCTAGCCAGTATGCTATCGGACAGCTCTAATACTTCCGGTCTGAGGATGGAACCCAGGTTGTATTGATGAGAAACGAGCCTGCTAGCCAGTACGCTATCAGACAGCTCTAATACTTCCGGTCTGAGGATGGAACCCAGGTTGTATTGATGAGAAACGAGCCTGCTAGCCAGTACGCCAATTGGACACCTAATATAGCTATGTTTGTTAAAATACTTTGTATGCAGAAAGAATTGAACAGGCTCGGCATTTTGTATGTATACACTAAGAAGGAACTAACCATGTTTAAATCTGCAATAAACCATTGTTTAGCGGATGATGTCAAACGTGACTCTTTTTGGATATTTTAGTCCGGTCAGAATCGAAATAATATTTGTATATATTTTTTATTTGCGTTATTTATAGTCTAATAAGTTATTTATAGTCTAATAAAACAATGTTTTGTCATTCTCAGCACCGGAATTAATCACATGTAGGCCTGCGTGGTTAATTCCTATGCGTCAGAACTCCAAACCATGTTTTATTCGCCAATAAATAACTGAATGTCAAATATTATTTCTTAAATAAATGTGTAGAACTTTTGTCTTGTTAATAATTTTAATAGTGCCATATATCAATACACCAAATGTACAAGAACTGTCAATTGGTTTAGTGTGTGCATAAAATGCATGAATATTTTCTTCATTTACAGTCGGTACCAAATGTTCCATTGAAGCGTCCCCGGAGTCCATCCCCGACCCCTACATCGGGATTCCAGAATCAGTATGAAAGTAAAAAATCTGCGGCAATGTTCAGTCATCCAACACAGGAATTCAGTAAGTATACTATATGTTCCGTAACTTGTATGTCAGGATTCCAACATGGGACCCCGAACTCTGTGCACAACCCCAAAGTCCCCTTGAACTTGAATATTGGCAATTTATTAGAAAGCATAAAAAAATTTCGGGGAACCAGCACTTATATAGTCAAGACACCCTTTGGCCATTGACCTTGTTCATATAGCAAGCTTGTGTTTAGAGTAGTCACATTTGTTATTGCTTTGTGACATCCCTGTGGTGGTGTGGGTTAAAAACATGGCATGTGCCTAGGTATATATTCTATGTTTTAAAATAGTCGGTTAGAATAATGTAATTGGTTTTCCATACAGAGTCTGGAACCTACCCTGCCCAACCAACACAACAAGGTCAGGTGACATTTGTCAGCCAACCAGTGCACTCGGTAACATACTCGACTAGCAAACCGCCTGCTGGAAAGTACCAGCCGGCCGGTCAGTCAGCTTTCTCGACGTACCCGAGCCACTACGCACAGCATCAGAAGACTCTCCCAGATCAGCCGTACCCTGCAGCATATCCGATGCAGCGGCTTCAACAGCCAGGTGAGAACGGCGTTAAATTCTAACTTTAGTTAATAGTACATACATGAATGAGCCAGTTTTTTTCTTTTCAGATTTGTCTCTGAATCTTCTCATCCAGTAGCATGTATTCCCTTATTCTCAAATTACATCCAGTTTATCCAGTAGCATGCCTTCCCCTATTCTCGAGTTACATCCAGTAGCATGCCTTCCCCTATTCTCGAGTTACATCCAATAGCATGCCTTCTCCTATTCTCGAGGTATATCCAGTTTATCCAAGCCACATGATTTCTCCTATTCTCGAGGTACATCCAGTTTATCCAGTTGGATAGCTTCCCCTATTCTCGAGGTACATCCAGTTTATCCAAGCCACATGATTTCTCCTATTCTCGAGGTACATCCAGTTTATCCAGTTGCATAGCTTCCTCTATTCTCGAGGTACATCCAGTTTATCCAAGCCACATGATTTCTCCTATTCTCCAGGTACATCCAGTTTATCCAGTTGCATAGCTTCCCCTATTCTCGAGCTACATTCATTTTATCCAAGCCACATGCCTTCCCCTATTCTCGAGTTACATCCAGTAGCATGCCTTCCCCTATTCTCGAGTTACATCCAGTAGCATGCCTTCCCCTATTCTCGAGTTACATCCAGTAGCATGCCTTCTCCTATTCTCGAGTTACATCCAGTAGCATGCCTTCTCCTATTCTCGAGTTACATCTAGTAGCATGCCTTCCCCTATTCTCGAATTACATCCAGTAGTATGGCCTTCCCCTATTCTCGAGTTACATCCAGTAGCATGCCTTCCCCTATTCTCGAGTTACATCCAGTAGTATGGCCTTCCCCTATTCTCGAGTTACATCCAGTAGCATGCCTTCCCCTATTCTCGAGTTACATCCAGTAGTATGGCCTTCCCCTATTCTCGAGTTACATCCAGTAGTATGGCCTCCTCTATTCTCGGAGTTACATCCAGTAGCATGGCCTTCCCCTATTCTCGAGTTACATCCAATAGCATGCTTTCCCCTATTCTTGAGTTACATCCAATAGCATGCTTTCCCCTATTCTTGAGTTACATCCAATAGCATGCTTTCCCCTATTCTCGAGATACATCCAAATGAACCCAGGTACAAGTATTTGAAAATCAAGAAGTAAGTTGACTTGTCTGCATGTTTTTGAGTGTTTTTCTGATAATAACGCATTCAAATGTTATTCTGAAACTTTAGCAAATGTTGAAATTCTTGCTCTCGTCTGATAAATATCTAGAAGCTTTTATGTATGCATTTGAATAAGCGGCTATTCATTGCAGAGAGTGACTATATTAAAGTGCGCATATCAGATCGATTGGTGCATATGGCACATATACGTTTTCTGTATAGCGTTTTGCCGATTCAGACCGGAAGTGAAATCATTCTTGCTGTGCGCCCTAGGGCATATAGTAAGCATTATTAATTATTGACTGTTTGCCTATGGAAAGTTTGCATTGAGTAGTCACGTGAGGTATAATAATATTAAATAAACATGCAATATGCTAAAAAGTTTTAATTTAAAATTATATTGAAAATAATTGTCATCAATCACTTGGTAGAATGTAGGCTGCAGACCACTTTTCTCTTCTTTTTTTTTCTTTCTAAGTGTAACTGAACATTTTTTCACCACTTTAAGGCCAACATGATAATGACTTGATATATTTATATACACTATTATTCATGCCGTTTGTTTATTCTACTCGTTAAAAAATGTACATTATTGTAAGGTGCTTGTGGGATGCTCTCGACCCACAGGGTCACCTATGACGAGGAAAATAAACGGGCCTTAAACGTGGTTCAAAAAAAAGAAGAAAAAAAAGACTGACGCCTTGGTTAATATTCATACTTCTCGGGGTGATCGGCTGATGCCTTGGTTAATATTCATACTTCTCGGGGTGATCGGCTGATGCCTTGGTTAATATTCATACTTCTCGGGGTGATCGGCTGATGCCTCGGTTAATATTCATACTTCTCGGGGTGGTCGGCTGATGCCTCGGTTAATATTCATACTTCTCGGGGTGATCGGCTGATGCCTCGGTTAATATTCATACTTCTCGGGGTGATCGGCTGATGCCTCGGTTAATATTCATACTTCTTGGGGTGATCGGCTGATGCCTCGGTTAATATTCATATTTCACGGGGTGATCGGCTGATGCCTCGGTTAATATTCATACTTCTCGGGGTGATCGGCTGATGCCTCGGTTAATATTCATACTTCTCGGGGTGATCGGCGGATGCCTCAGTTAATATTCATATTTGATATTTTTCATATTGCCCACTCAGGAATGCAATATTTATATAATATTTTATTGCATTATATACAAATATACAACAATACAAAGATTGACACACAAATGAAAGCAAATGGGTTGGGCCAACCCACACGTTATCAACATTAGTAATTCAGAGGTTGTCAGGATGTGCATATTGTAACCTTGTTCCGGTTAGATGATTGAACATTTTCATAGCACAAAAGCATGTCAACTTCTACAAACCCTCTTAAAAATCCAGTGTCTTGTCTCTTGTATAAATGAAGGTTCTGTAATTCATCTGGAGACCAACGATAAGGTACAACTTCATAATACTACATATGACTATTTATTGCAATTACTTCATATATATATATATAATGTCCATGTTTTATTACTCCACTGAAGCAACAGTGATCGGGGAGACATATGTTGTTTTCTTTTCATAAACTATTTCTAGTTTTCAACTGATTTTCACCAACCCTGTTAAAGCGACACTACATCAGTGAAAACGCAAATTTGACTAACTGAGTATTTCAACTAATAAATAAACGTCGTATACACGGTTTGTTGACATAACATAATAATGTAAATAAGGTCGACATTCATGCGTAATACAACTTGTGTATCCTGAATAATGTTTATGGTACAGAATTACCGTTATATCTCACATTTGTGCATATGCATATTTATTTGTAGACTGATCTTAGTTAAATTATCTCTAAACGACATTATCTCGCGTTTAGTATTGACTCCGATGACAAACAAACGTCAATTCAGGAGCAAGTATGACCGTTATATGAAATCCTAATTTCAGTTTTGAAAGTTTGTAGACAACACAAACAGTGTTTATTGATTCAATGTTATTGTTCGAATGTGTTCGGATGAATTTGTAGTAGCAATGCATTTATACGTGAAGAAATGCATTTTATTTGCTTTTTGCGATGTAATGTTGCTTTAAAATGATTAGTGGACAGTTTGATTAACATGTATTTCTTAGCCATCCATTTTGGAATCTGGTTTAACATTCTGTCAACATTCCATGACAATAACTGTTTTCAAATACCTATGAACAGCTCTACCCACCATCAGATCTGTATAAAATGGATGATGATTCAACTTATTTACCCTTGACTCTGGCGTAACATGTCGGCGAGCGTATAAAATGGTGTGATATATTGCAGGGTACCTGGCTTCACCACATTCTACCAGCATCCCATTACAACAACAACTACAGCATGCCAATGAGAAGGCTGGATTTAATGATGGAGAAAAATACAAAATGCAACAGGTATGCATGTACAATACATAAAACTCTTTGTTTGTTTGTTTTTGGGGGGGCCCTAATGTCGCACCAGCAACCTAGGGCATATGTAGCTCCAGCTACTATTGGTGGAGGAAGACCCTGGGTGTCCCTCCGAGCAGTATTTCAGGCACGGAAGGGCACCCAGATAGAAAGACAGACGGATCTGTAGCCCAGTGGTAAAACGCTGGACTGGTAATCCAGGGATCGCAGATTCGATCCCCCATCTGACCCTAATAAAATTAACAGTCTTTCAGATGGGACGTTAAACCGAGGTCTCGTGTCGGTGCTTTACACCGTCCATGTAAAAGAACCAGAGGAGACTCTGGAATGGGTCTCTGTCTGTATCATGCACTATCCTCCAAAAATCTAAAATGACTAATCTTTTCAGGAGGCGTCGCTCATATGGGTAACCGGTAGCGACGATAAATAAACGTAAAAACACGCACACCAGGTAGAAAGCATTTGGCATTACGTAGCATTTGATACCAAACCTAGCAGTGTAGGGCAAGTGATGTGAAAGTCAACGACATTAACAACTTCGTCTAACAGAAGTACAGTCAAGCCTGTTATACACACTTGATTGTGAACATTAATTAGAGTTATTATCCCCGTGTTCAGACAGGTTATCCAACCTGACCAAGACATTCAGTAATCCATGTGAAGATGATACCAGAGAATACTTACTCAATTTTAGGCAGTCGCCAGAGGCAACACTGGGAGATTTTACCAATCCAAGGGCTATAACTCTGGGTGTTACTGACACGATCAGGCTTGTTAGAGAACGTCCAAGAGACAGTGCCAGTACGGCAAGGTTGAACACGATTGGATAATAAATACTCGTGTTAGAGAGCAAGCCCATCGTCAAAATCGGAATATTTTGACTTTGTAAGGGCCATAACTCGAGCATTACTAAGACAAGACTGATTATTGAACTTGACTAAAACAGTATGCAAATAAACATTGTAACCAAGCTTAAAACACTGTCGTGACATCATACCTTTGTACTTGCAGTCCATTATTATTAATATTGGACTGCTGTCAAAAGGCCAAATTATTATATTGAATCCTACGTGTACATGTACGAAATTAACAATTTTAATTAGTAGGATCTTGTTGTATAAGCGTGCTTTACGTAAGATATAAGCCTCATACGGATCCAATATGTAAAATATTGGTACTGTCTTCTGCGCTACGCGCCACACACAGTCCAATATTTTTACATACACCGTCTCCGTGGCCCATTGGTTAAGGCGTCCGCCTACGGAGCGGGAGGTCGAAGGTTCGAATCTCGTCAGGGGTTTGTTCTGATATGGCCGGTTGGTGAGCCGCCAGCTAGTTAAATAATGGTTACCGATTTCCTATCAGCCTGGCGTCTGGCATACAAGCATAGGATTCGGGAAGTACTGATGTTCATAAAAAAAAGAGGTGTCTCATAAGTCAGAAATGGCTGGCCCTTTAAATAGGGGTGACACTATAATAAAGAAACACTTTACTTTACTTTTATTGGATCGTTTTCGGCTTATATCCTATACTTAAAGATAATTGGATAATAAGTAGTACAGTAACTGTTTTTAGTGGGCAATATGTATTATGTTACACCAATCGGTGTGTAATCACCATCTGTACGATTATACACATAACCATATGCACTTCAGCCCACTCAGATTAGAGGAGTAGCTCCAATACAGGGTCAGCAACCGGGCATGTTACCAATCTCCCTTCAGCAAGAGATGCCCGGAAGGGTATGTTTCTTATTTTATAATTAGAATTTTGACAGCATTTCTTATCAACTTTATATGCGTTTTTAACGTCAAATATGCTGCACACAGATATTCTCAACAGTGATAATACGTGTATCAATTTACAGATAAAGGATTAATTAGTCTGACCTTGGAATGATAGATTACTCATTTAATGTCAGAGAACTGAAAAATCATAAAAAAAGCATTTAGACATACAGTATATTTTCCTTGTGTTATAGGGTAGCATAGTGACAGGGTTTTCTGGGCGGAGTCAGGCACCACCTACAAGTTCATACCAACCTAGCAGCACACAGGTATAAATTTATGGAAGAAATCTATTCCCTATATTATGACTCACAGGGTAATGACTTAATAAAAGTCTGCTCCACCTACCAATAGAGCCTCCCATTTGCCCAATGAACCTCCCACTTGCCCGTAGTGCCTACCACCTGCCAATAAAACCTCCCACATACCATTAGAACCAATCTATAATTATGTGTCCCTTTCCATCTGCGTGTGGAACCTCCCAACTGCCCATGGATCCTGCCAGTAAAACCTCCCACATACTGTGGAACATCCCACCTACCTACCAAACCTCCCGCATAACCGTGTATCCTCTCATCTACCCAAGGAACCTCACATCTGCTGGAACCTCCCACCTACCAATGAAACCTTCCATATACACATGGTACCTCCCATCTGCCTGTGAAACCTCCAGTATACCTGTGGAACCTCCCATCTATCCTAGAACCTTCCTATTTGCCAATGGAACCCTCAACCTACCCATGAGACATCCCACATACCTGTGAACCTCCCACATACCTGTGAATCTCCCACATACCTGAGTAACCTCCAATATCCTATGGAACCTCCCATCTGCTTGTAACCTCCCATATACCCTTGAAACCTCCCACATTCTCGTGGAACCTCCCATCTGCTTGTAGAACCTCCCATATACCCTTGAAACCTCCCACATACTTGTGGAACCTCCCATCTGCTTGTAACCTCCCATATACCCTTGAAACCTCCCACATACTTGTGGAACCTCCCATCTGCCCGTGGAACCACTCACCTACATGTGAAACCTATGAATCACTCTCGCTTACCCACATACCCTCCCATCTGCTCATGGAATCTCCCACCTACCAATAAAACTGCCAACTAATGTGTGGAATCTCCCACTTTCCCATAGAACCTCCCATTTTCCCTTTGAACCTTCCACATACCCATGAAACCTTGCACCTGCCCGTGAAATCTCCTACCTGCCCATGGAAACTCCCACCTATCTGTTGAACATCCCATATACCCTTGAAACCTTGCACCTGCCCGTGAAATCTCCTACCTGCCCATGGAAACTCCCACCTATCTGTTGAACATCCCACATACCCATGAAACCTTGCACCTGCCCGTGAAATCTCCTACCTGCCCATGGAAACTCCCACCTATCTGTTGAACATCCCACATACCCTTGAAACCTTGCACCTGCCCGTGAAATCTCCTACCTGCCCATGGAAACTCCCACCTATCTGTTGAACATCCCACATACCCTTGAAACCTTGCACCTGCCCGTGAAATCTCCTACCTGCCCATGGACTCCCACCTATCTGTTGAACATCCCACATACCCATGAAACCTTGCACCTGCCCTTGAAATCTCCTACCTGCCCATGGAAACTCCCACCTATCTGTTGAACATCCCACATACCCATGAAACCTTGCACCTGCCCGTGAAATCTCCTACCTGCCCATGGAAACTCCCACCTATCTGTTGAACATCCCATATACCCTTGAAACCTTGCACCTGCCCGTGAAATCTCCTACCTGCCCATGGAAACTCCCACCTATCTGTTGAACATCCCACATACCCATGAAACCTTGCACCTGCCCGTGAAATCTCCTACCTGCCCATGGAAACTCCCACCTATCTGTTGAACATCCCACATACCCATGAAACCTTGCACCTGCCCGTGAAATCTCCTACCTGCCCATGGAAACTCCCACCTATCTGTTGAACATCCCACATACCCTTGAAACCTTGCACCTGCCCGTGAAATCTCCTACCTGCCCATGGACTCCCACCTATCTGTTGAACATCCCACATACCCATGAAACCTTGCACCTGCCCGTGAAATCTCCTACCTGCCCATGGAAACTCCCACCTATCTGTTGAACATCCCACATACCCTTGAAACCTTGCACCTGCCCGTGAAATCTCCTACCTGCCCATGGAAACTCCCACCTATCTGTTGAACATCCCACATACCCATGAAACCTTGCACCTGCCCGTGAAATCTCCTACCTGCCCATGGAAACTCCCACCTATCTGTTGAACATCCCACATACCCTTGAAACCTTGCACCTGCCCGTGAAATCTCCTACCTGCCCATGGAAACTCCCACCTATCTGTTGAACATCCCACATACCCTTGAAACCTTGCACCTGCCCGTGAAATCTCCTACCTGGCCATGGAAACTCCCACCTATCTGTTGAACATCCCACATACCCTTGAAACCTTGCACCTGCCCGTGAAATCTCCTACCTGCCCATGGAAACCCCCACAATGTCCCTTTATTTTGCATTGTGGCCAACAGGGACAAGAACAAGCTGTATCTTACAACAGAAAGTCAGAAATCCTTGTATGTGAAAATAGTTTTCTAATTTCCTTGTTCTCGTTTCAACAGGTTACATTTCCAGGTCAGCAGTCTGGAACAGCTGGTCGCCCCGGTTACAGTAGCCAGGGACATTACTATTAGATGAATTTGGGAGAGACTAGCAACAGTGTTTCTATATTTCCAACAGTGCAATGGATTGCATTATTGCATTTGTATGTTAGAAGACTGGTGACTAGATTAGAATGGTTTACTTCAAATCCTCAAAAGAGACTAATCTGCTGTGGACTATAGACTGGTGCATGGAGAAAACTGGTCTGCTGCAGACTGGACTGGTGCCAAGAGAAGACATTCAACAGATTAGACTGGTATTCCGGTACACATGAGTCTCTGGTCCATTTGAAATAATTCAGATTAGACTAGATGGCCTAGGAAGCAACCTGGCTGGGAAGACTGGTACAGTAAAATCCCTTAATCTGGACTTCTTCCGGACCGGAAAATAGGTCCAGTTTAGAGGGGATTCCGGATTCGAGGGTTTTTTATATTTAATATTAATATTTAATACTGTACAATTTACTATGATGTACAGTACTATAATATAAAACAAACATAATGATACAGCAACACTAGTACAAAGCAAGACATATACATGTAGTCATGCACTGTACATATACATGTAGTCATGCACTGTACATATACATGTAGTCATGCACTGTACATATACATGTAGTCATGCACTGTACATACACATGTAGTCATGAACTGTACATATACATGTAGTCATGCACTGTACATATACATGTAGTCATGCACTGTACATATACATGTAGTCATGCACTGTACATATACATGTAGTCATGCACTGTACATATACATGTAGTCATGCACTGTACATATACATGTAGTCATGCACTGTACATATACATGTAGTCATGCACTGTACATATACATGTAGTCATGCACTGTACATATACATGTAGTCATGCACTGTACATATACATGTAGTCATGCACTGTACATATACATGTAGTCATGAACTGTACATATACATGTAGTCATGCACTGTACATATACATGTAGTCATGCACTGTACATATACATGTAGTCATGCACTGTACATATACATGTAGTCATGAACTGTACATATACATGTAGTCATGCACTGTACATATACATGTAGTCATGCACTGTACATGTAGTCATGCACTGTACATATACATGTAGTCATGCGCTGTACATATACATGTAGTCATGTACTGTACATATACATGTAGTCATGGACTGTATGTGTACATGTAGTCATGCACTGTACATATACATGTAGTCATGAACTGTACATATACATGTAGTCATGAACTGTACATATAGATGTAGTCATGCACTGTACATATACATGTAGTCATGTACTGTACATATACATGTAGTCATGCACTGTATGTGTACATGTAGTCATGCACTGTACATATACATGTAGTCATGAACTGTACATATACATGTAGTCATGAACTGTACATATACATGTAGTCATGCACTGTACATATACATGTAGTCATGCACTGTACATATACATGTAGTCATGGACTGTACATATACATGTAGTCATGCACTGTACATATGCATGTAGTCATGCACTGTACATATACATGTAGTCATGCACTGTACATATACATGTAGTCATGCACTGTACATATACATGTAGTCATGGACTGTACATGTAGTCATGCACTGTACATATTATGACATATACATGTAGTCATGCACTGTACATATACATGTAGTCATGCACTGTACATATACATGTAGTCATGCACTGTACATATACATGTAGTCATGAACTGTACATATACATGTAGTCATGAACTGTACATATAGTCCTGCACTGTACATATACATGTAGTCATGCACTGTACATATACATGTAGTCATGCACTGTGCATATACATGTAGTCATGAACTGTACATGTAGTCATGCACTGTACATATACATGTAGTCATGAACTGTACATATACATGTAGTCATGCACTGTACATATACATGTAGTCATGCACTGTACATATACATGTAGTCATGAACTGTACATATACATGTAGTCATGCACTGTACATATACATGTAGTCATGCACTGTACATGTAGTCATGCACTGTACATATACATGTAGTCATGCGCTGTACATATACATGTAGTCATTCACTGTACATATACATGTAGTCATGTACTGTACATATACATGTAGTCATGAACTGTACATATACATGTAGTCATGCACTGTACATATACATGTAGTCATGGACTGTATGTGTACATGTAGTCATGCACTGTACATATACATGTAGTCATGCACTGTACATATACATGTAGTCATGCACTGTACATATACATGTAGTCATGTACTGTACATATACATGTGTCATGTACTGTACATATACATGTAGTCATGTACTGTACATATACATGTAGTCATGTACTGTACATATACATGTAGTCATGCACTGTACATATACATGTAGTCATGAACTGTACATATACATGTAGTCATGCACTGTACATATACATGTAGTCATGGACTGTACATATACATGTAGTCATGAACTGTACATATACATGTAGTCATGCACTGTACATATACATGTAGTCATGAACTGTACATATACATGTAGTCATGCACTGTACATATACATGTAGTCATGGACTGTACATATACATGTAGTCATGCACTGTACATATACATGTAGTCATGCACTGTACATATACATGTAGTCATGAACTGTACATATACATGTAGTCATGCACTGTACATGTAGTCATGCACTGTACATATACATGTAGTCATGCACTGTACATGTAGTCATGCACTGTACATGTAGTCATGCACTGTACATATACATGTAGTCATGCACTGTACATATACATGTAGTCATGCACTGTACATGTAGTCATGAACTGTACATGTAGTCATGAACTATACATGTAGTCATGAACTGTACATATACATGTAGTCATGCACTGTACATGTAGTCATGAACTGTACATGTAGTCATGAACTGTACATGTAGTCATGCACTGTACATATACATGTAGTCATGCACTGTACATATACATGTAGTCATGCACTGTACATGTAGTCATGCACTGTACATGTAGTCATGCACTGTACATATACATGTAGTCATGCACTGTACATATACATGTAGTCATGCACTGTACATGTAGTCATGAACTGTACATGTAGTCATGAACTATACATGTAGTCATGAACTGTACATATACATGTAGTCATGCACTGTACATGTAGTCATGAACTGTACATGTAGTCATGAACTGTACATGTAGTCATGCACTGTACATATACATGTAGTCATGCACTGTACATATACATGTAGTCATGCACTGTACATGTAGTCATGCACTGTACATGTAGTCATGCACTGTACATATACATGTAGTCATGCACTGTACAGGTAGTCATGCACTGTACATATACATGTAGTCATGCACTGTACATATACATGTAGTCATGCACTGTACATATACATGTAGTCATGCAATGTACATATACATGTAGTCATGGACTGTACATGTAGTCATGCACTGTACATATACATGTAGTCATGCACTGTACATGTAGTCATGCACTGTACATATACATGTAGTCATACACTGTACATATACATGTAGTCATGCACTGTACATATACATGTAGTCATGCACTGTACATATACATGTAGTCATGCACTGTACATGTAGTCATGCACTGTACATGTAGTCATGCACTGTACATGTAGTCATGCACTGTACATGTAGTCATGCACTTTACATGTAGTCATGCACTGTACATGTAGTCATGAACTGTACATATACATGTAGTCATGCACTGTACATGTAGTCATGGACTGTACATATACATGTAGTCATGCACTGTACATATACATGTAGTCATGGACTGTACATATACATGTAGTCATGCACTGTACATATACATGTAGTCATGCACTGTACATATACATGTAGTCATGGACTGTACATATACATGTAGTCATGCACTGTACATATACATGTAGTCATGCACTGTACATATACATGTAGTCATGCACTGTGCATGTAGTCATGCACTGTACATATACATGTAGTCATGCACTGTACATATACATGTAGTCATGCACTGTACATATACAGGTAGTCATGCACTGTACATGTAGTCATGCACTGTACATGTAGTCATGCACTGTACATATACATGTAGTCATGGACTGTACATATACATGTAGTCATGCACTGTACATGTAGTCATGCACTGTACATGTAGTCATGCACTGTACATATAGTCATGGACTGTACATGTAGTCATGCACTGTACATGTAGCCATGAACTGTACATATACATGTAGTCATGCACTGTACATGTAGCCATGAACTGTACATGTAGTCATGCACTGTACATGTAGTCATGAACTGTACATGTAGCCATGAACTGTACATATACATGTAGTCATGCACTGTACATGTAGCCATGAACTGTACATATACATGTAGTCATGCACTGTACATGTAGTCATGCACTGTACATGTAGCCATGAACTGTACATATACATGTAGTCATGCACTGTACATATACATGTAGTCATGCACTGTACATATACATGTAGTCATGCACTGTACATATACATGTAGTCATGAACTGTACATGTAGTCATGAACTGTACATGTAGTCATGAACTGTACATATAGTCATGAACTCTTCATGTACTGTATTACTGTTTGGATGTACTTTAGAGACGGCACAATGTTAATCCGGATACACGGAATACAGTTTTGTTAACACTATCATACTCTTAATACACTGTTGCTCCCTTCTTTTATTTAAGCTTAATTAACGTCGCTACTGGTTACCCACCTGAGTGACGGGCAGTACATAACAACACCTTTCCTGGGCAGGCTCCAGTAGTTAACCAGTACTTGGTGCACCAACCTACGTAAGAAACTGTCAACTTTTCATATTAAGAGACACGGTCTGAGCGGGGCTCGAACCCTCCGATTAGACAAATAACGTAATCAAAATGAACTATTTTGTTTAGTGGAGAAACTGATCAGGATCTATGTTATTTGCTATTGAGACAAGTGTTTCAGCTCCACTATCCGAATACCGAATAGCAAACAACATAGAGCCTGATCAGATTCCATCATCAGCATTGTCACATCATTCCATCATCATTGTCCCATCATCATCTATATCATGCAATCATCATTGTCTCATCACATCATTCCATCATGAGCATTGTCCCATCATTGTCTCATCATCAGCATTGTCTCATTATTATTCCATCATCATTGTCCCATCATCAGCATTGTCTCATTATCCCATCATCATCATTATTCCATCATCGTTGTCCCATCATCATCAGCATTGTCCCAAATCATCATTAAATCATTCCATCAGCATTGTCCCATCATCAGCATTGTCCCATCATCATCGTCTCATCATCAGCATTGTCTCATCATTATTCCATCATCAGCATTGTCTCATTATCCCATTGTGGTACAATTAGGTTTGATATAATTGTTATTGTTTTTAATGATCATGTCTGTGAAAATTGATTAACATGTGAGAAACTAGTACGCAATGTCGTGTAATTAGAAAAATAAATATTGTTTGCCATAGATGTATATTGTTTGTAATGTTTGGCTTGCCTGGGTGTTCATATGTGTAATCTACAAACTGATATGTAAGTTAAAACATCAGTCCCCCGTCTGACCCTAATAAAATTGTATATGTTTCTATGTAACGTTTTTCTCAATCACAACTATTTTGATGCTACTATTCGTGTTATGCGTTATATCTTATTCTTGAATAAATATAGTTTATCCTAATCTGAAACTGGCAACTATAATCGCATGGTCCAAGTTTCATTACAATCTGATAGCAGCTTAGTCCACTTGATTGACGTGTACCACCTAGAGGTACTTATTTTAGGAACATATATCAACTTCAAAACCAGTCAAATCGGTAAGCCGAATTATTAGTCGAATAGATGGCAATACGAAATTGCAATGCAGCATGCAAGATATTTTCAAGTTCTGTGCGTTACGTTAAGTATAGCTCAGAACGTATGTCTTAACAATATTTGGCAGAACATTGTGTGTGCGAATTATTGGTGCATATAAAGATGATCACAAGACTGTGAGTGTGTGTTTGGTTGGATTGATCGATCATCAGTTCTATGCTTTGCTTCGGTCGTTTCGCAAGCAATTTCGCTATTCAAATTCGAATTGTTTCGGGAATGAGATCTATGAACGGGTTTCCATATTGATTTAAATGTTAAAATCGAATTGAATTCAGATTCGTTATCGTTATGCATACAATGCAGTATATCGTAAAACCGAGTACGAATAAATTATGTTATCGTTTGGAAAATATTATTTGAATCTACAATCAAAGATATGTTGTTAGTAAAATACATGAGATCTCCCCGAGGTACATTGGATACAGTTTTCCATTGTTAGTAAAATATATTAAACATCCCTGAGGTAGGCTACATTGGATACAGCTTTCCAGAGTTTTTTTACATTATCATTAATGATTTTTTACCTCTTGTTTTTACCCTGGTCTGCGCCGAGGCTATGTTTCATGTATTCGACTATATGTACGTAGTACAGTCAAAGAGATTTGAAAATGTTTGTTTTGTACCAATAATTAACCTCGCCATTACATTGAATAAACGATCGCAAGTCTTGCCCATTGCAAACAGAGTTTGAGTTTTGTATGTGGTTTAGTTAAGACATAGATTTCCGCTGGCGTCACGAATATCTACTGTTTTGACGCATAAGATGGTGACATGTAGAAATTGCATGCTATATATATTTCATAACGCGACTACTTGAGCATCCACCTGTCACGCTAGATCGACCGATACATAAATTATAATGCACATATTTAGCGGGCTGTCCTGTTTTCAGCTGTTATTTCCCGCCTTATTGATAAGATGTGCATACATTTTACCCACAAGATGACGGCGACACATGCTATTTGATCACGTGATAGCAATTTATGTATTTCTATAAACTGCTGTAGTCTCAACAGGGTTAACACGTTGGACTGGTAATCCAGGGATCGCAGGTTCGATCCCCCGTCTGACCCTTTCAGATGGGACTTTAAACCGAGGTCTCGTGTCGGTGCTGTACACCGTGCACGTAAAAGAACCAGAGGAGTAAACTTTATTTATTTTACAACGATTGCTGCGTCAGGTGGAACACTGGGGAGGCAATGTGGTAGGTATGGGAGGGGTGTCCCCTCCAGTTTCTAAGATTTATTTTTAAGTAATGATGTAATGTCCAGACTTTTAATATTTCAATCTGTAAGTGGTGAATTAGAACCTGCTTATCGATACTCGATCTATTCTAACATCAAATAATAAGAGAATATTTGTATGTTTCAGTGTCGGGGATTCATTCTAGGTCAGAATTTTTGGGAGAAGTGAGAAAGCGCATGATCGCTTCCTTAAATGGTGTTCTTTAATATACTTCTGCAAAATAGGGTTAAAATGCACAGTACAACCATTAAATACAACCTTTGAATAGAAGGAGTGCTTTATAATGGGCCATTTTATCTGACTAGACACACTTTTGTTTGAAAATCGTAAAAACCAAAAAATAATATTTTGTTTTAGGGAGAAGTGGGGCTCCCAGAGGGCGATGTCTGGGTCCCTAGGCGACAATTTCGCCCACATCGCCCTCTAGAATGATCCCTGCAGTGTATGATCAAATTATATTTCACTGAATGAACATTGAATGCATTATTATCACGAGATGTTCCTGGATACGCCTGTGAGACATCAAAACATTTTAATATTGTCCAGTACATAAGGCAGTCGCCACATATAAGTTAGTTTAAACAATATTTTATTCAAGAATGGTACATAACATAGGAATAGTTGCAAGTTAGGATTGGGGGAAAGTTACATAGCAAGTTATCAAGCCAACTAACCTTAACCCTTACTATGCTGAAAACGACTATATTCGTTTTTGCAAACAGCATAGAGCCAGATCTGATGGCACAGAATGTTCCGTCTGATCAGGCTCTGTACTGTTTGCTATTCAAGTAGTGGAGCCAAACAACATAGAATTTGATCAGACTCGGCATTATGGATCTATGTTGTTTGCACATTCCTTCCAATTTACTCAGCATTTTAAGGGTTAAAACATCCATAAACGAAAGGAGATGACGAATAGAACTGACAGTGCAATATATAATTGCAATGATATTTTGCGTACAAGTAACCATTTATGCGCGTCACCAGGTACCACATGTGATGATGATGATTGCAAATGCTACATGTATATATATATGCACAACATTCCATAGCATACTTGCATGGTAGTGTCATATCTGCATATTTCTTAGAAAGACTCGTACCCCTATTCCCTGTATTAACCCATTCAACACCAAGTAACTCACATGGACTGGTCCATGATATTCATAAACCAATAAATGAATCAGAAAA
The DNA here is from genome assembly GCA_014843695.1 of Archivesica marissinica. Classification (NCBI taxonomy): domain Eukaryota; kingdom Metazoa; phylum Mollusca; class Bivalvia; order Venerida; family Vesicomyidae; genus Archivesica; species Archivesica marissinica. The sequence continues at coordinate 72,181,490 of CM026386.1, read as the reverse complement.
TCACATTTGGACAAGTTCATTTATCAAAATGGGTAATTATGTCTAAAAATAGTAATATCACTGGCAAAAAGTGCAGATCCTGATGAGACGGCTCGTTACGAGCCGGCTCATCTGGATCTACACTTTTTGTAAGCCTATTTAGAGGTCTGTGGTGTTGAAAGGGTTAAAAGACTTTTTATTCTACAAAACTGACATTCCAAGTTCAACCTTATGAGCTTGAAGGATGCATAGCAGCTCCAACAGCACGTTGCCAATCAAGGATTGGCAAATGAGCTTCAATTCAACCGAGTGTGAAGTAATCCATATTTCAACCAATAGAAACCCCATCAAATCGTCCTTCATACACAACACAGAATACAACAGATGGAGCAAAATACATGGGCGTTACCATCACACCAAATCTATATTGGAATTAACATCACAAAAGTCAAACTCCACCATGCCCTTCGTCAGAAGAAACATTCATTACAGTCAATCGAGTGCCACGTCCACAGCAATCAAGACGTACATTTGTGTGTCCACCACACTATCGAATATACCTCAACTGCGTCGTCCCCGCACACATATTCACTCATCAACTCCGAGCGGCCAGATTTGTAAAAAAGGTAGTGTCACCGAGATCCTGTGTGAACTGCAGCGCTGCAGTGGCACTATAACACAGGCTGCATATGTCCAGAACCACAATGCTCTACAAGTGGAAGTCGTGAAAGCTTGCAGTCGGTTCTGTTGAACTCGGTAACTATCTAGACCGCCACAGCATTTATCATCTTTTAATCACATGTAAAAAGAATGAATCGTATAGTACATTGATTACTGCTCATGTACAGTATGTTAACACTTGTATATACCTACTCTACGAGAGGTCTGCAATTACTAAAGATGTTGTCAGACTAACAAGATCAACCCTCACCCACCCCCACCGCACACACTACACATACACCACTTGGTATCTTCTTTGGCCTTTTATGATTAGTCTATTTCTAATGGATTGTCTAACCCAGAAATAACAACAAAAATGTAATTCTTGAAAGACCACTCACATGAATGTGTGTTTTACGTTTATTTAAATGCATTACTACCGGTTGTCTATATGAGCGACGATTTTTGGATGATAGTGCAATGATACAGACAGAGAACCATTCCAGAGTCTCCTCTGGTTCTTTTACATGCATGGTGTAAAGCACCGACACAATACCTCGGTTTAAAGTCCCATCTGAAAGACTGTTAATTTTATTAGGGTCAGACGGGGGATCGAACTTGCGATCCCTGGATTACCAGTCCAACGTGTTAACCACTAGACTACAGATCCGTCTGTACTCGGAAATGGAGTGTGTATCATAATTTTTATATACTATATATCGTGATTTGGGGTATATGTTTTGTTTAGTATTCAGAAACAATATCTCAATGAAGGCGTTTAAGGAATTATTAACTTTGAGAATCTTGAGTTGAGATATTTATGGTGAATTTTAGTTTATAATACAAATTTATATTAGCTTGATTGCGAAACAAATTCTTAAAACTTATATCAATCCCTCTCGAGAACTCATTCATGATGGAATCCATTGCCACGAGGGAGAGTGAAGAGGCAATGTGGAATTTAAATGCCTTGCACAATCGTAATGGCTACAGCTGAGCGTGAACACTCTGGTCCTTTCGCACCTGAAGTGACCAAACTGTCGTGACTTCCACAATTTTAGCTAGTTATGACTTCAATACACCTAATTTGGCCTCTTAGGACAGGTGGTATCTTTATTGAGGTATTCGCTTGGGCAGGTTTGACTGTATTAATCAGTGTTATCATATATGTTGCTTAGTTTTAAATATTATCACAATATTTGCATTTTTCATTTTTGTGATAGAAAAATTTAGTTACTTATTTCCTGTGTCAACAATAATGTTAATAAATACACATGAACATAATTAGATCTTCTATAATGTTAATATAAAAGTTATTTTTATATAATAGTATGTCTGTTACAAGCTTACTGACGAGATACATAGATTTCCAACAATTTTAAAGAAAAGGTGAAAAAATTGGCATGTTACAACAAATTAATTCATAAAAAAAACGAAGTCATTAGCATACCAATTTTATTTAATGTTTAACTTAGGCATATATTGAACTAATGATATACAACATTTGAAGAAATTCTGTTATAGTAAAAAAACATTATTTGAAATTATATCCTAAATATTACATGAAAAATACAAAAAATCTCACCAAAATCAAGTACTCGAACATGGAAAATTAGGATTATTGTATTCTAAATATGCACATTTTATGTTTGTAGTTACGTGCAATTATGATTAATAACATATTAGTATATCAATACACACATAATAATTGCAACTATTTTTTTAATTTTACTTTTGTCGCAAAAATGAAAAATGATTGGCCGAAATGGGAAATATGCATGTTATAAAAAAATTTTAAAAATCAAAGTCATTAGCATATCAATTTTATTTCATATTTTGGTTAGTAATACATAGTAGGCCTACTAGTGATGTACCAAGTATGAACAAAATTTAATTCTATTATTGTAAACTTTTTTGCAAAACTGTAGAGAACGCCTTTAATAAATTTTAATTTTAGTATCGTACACATATACATGTAGAATGTTTTTGTCAATAATTATAATATATTAAATATATGTAAGAAAATATGCGATTGATGTATGAAACTGAATACAGTTGTATGATTAAAATATATTATATTATGATTATATTTATTGACAAAACCCTTTTATGTGTACGAATTATATTTACTACGAGTAGCCAAGTGAATAGAGGACTGGACTTCGTCATTGTTAAATGTATTAAATTAACAGCAGTAGACTGAAAGGGATTAGAACGAATGAAAACGTATATAGTTCTTTTTCTTCTCACTTGCGCTATATTCCCACCCCTTGCGCTAATTAATCATACCGCTCCGTATAAACTTGAAACAATTTGTAGATGATTTTACTATATTTTACATGTTACACTAACTAATTATGTCCAGACAACGCCGGTCGTCTATGATCACTACTGATTGTTCGGCAGTAGCAAGTAGATAGTTGAAGTATATTCATTGTATGCATGTATGTTCCATTAATATCAAACCCCTTGCGGGGACCTAGGCATGTTTTCATGAGCAGGCTTAGCCGATCTAAGCGGCTAACCAGTACTAAGCAATGTGTGTGAGGTGCCTTGATCAATGACACTACATACGTGGCCTGATCGAGTATCCAACCCGGGACTGTATGTAGAGTATGTCAACTGCAAGTCTGCAACACAGTTATATACTGTATCCGTCTGATATAGTGTATGTGCCAGCTGTCGGATAGAATTACCGACCTGATTTAGTGGTTTTATACCGAGTTTGCCTTAATAGCGCAAAGTGGATATAGCTCGAGTCACCTGCGGAAAGTTGATTATTCAGTCCGAAAAGTTGATGACTAAAGTCATTTGCGAAAAGTTGCGCAAAGTGGATATGAACTTGAAGTGGATATAGCTCCAGTCACCTGCGGTGATTATTCAGTGCGAAAATTTGATGACTAAAGTCACTTGCGAAAAGTTGCGCAAAGTGGATATGAACTTGAAGTGTCTTACTACAAGAAACATCATCTTGCAATAACCGTTCACACCTGCCTGCGCAAAGTGGCTGTGGAAAGTCTAAAATTGTTTCGTCTAGCATTGGAAAATCGTGTCTGTTTGTATTCAAGACATGACCCAGATAACTGAAGGGATATTTGTAAATTGACACAAAGCAATGAAATAAACACAACGATGAAACTCAAACTATTTATTGTGTGAAAAACGCGAACATGTTATGATCATTTTCGAAGACATGCAGTATAATTATCATGATTGATCATCATTTTCTGAAATACACCATATATACAATGTAGTATCTTCGGATTTTCACGACATTCACTTAAGAGAATGTGCTATTTGTGTCGTCATCAACTTTTCGCACTGAATAATCAACTTTTCGTAAGTGACTGGAGCTATACCCACTTTGCGCAACTTTGCGCAAGTCATCAACTTTTCGCACTTTGCGCTATTAAGGCAAACCGGTTTTATACCCGTTAACCGGTTCCATTACTTTTACTACATATACCATGACTGAAAGCGAAAAAATACGGAACCAATATATGGTGTCGGGTCAAAAAGGCCCACATCCAAAACGGCCCGGTCCTAAAAGGCCCGGGTTAAAACGGCCCACTTTTAAGGGTACCAAAACGGACCACTAGTAAGGTACCAAAAAGGCCCACTTTCTATATGTTTAAGAAGCACACCTTGTGATAGGCATAAAAGAACAAGATGGAAGAATATTATGTTGATTGAGGGTATAGCGAATGGAAAGTTTCTTTCGCGAACGGAACAATATCTACGAAAAGAATATATTAATTCCAACGCTAATTTTACAAAGATTGTTTTCTAAACTAGAATATTGACATTTAACTGAAATGTGGGCCTTTCTGGAGTGGGCCTTTTTGGACCGGGCCGTTTTGGTTATGTGCCGTTCTGGTACTAGGCCTTTTAGGTTCGATCCCCCGTCTGACCCTAATAAAATTAACAGTCTTTCAGATGGGACGTTAAACCGAGGTCTCGTGTCAGTGCTTTACACAGTGCACGTAAAAGAACAAGAGGAGACTCTGAAATGGGTCTCTCTCTGTATCACTGCACTATCCTCCAAAATCTAAAATGACTAATATCTTCAGGAGGCGTCGCTCATATGGGCAACCGGTAGCGACGATAAATAAACGTAAAACACACACAGGCCTTTTAGGAAGTGGGCCGTTTTGACCATGTTACATTCTAGAAAATTCTAATTTTGTCGTCATTTCCGCCGGCGTTCCCTCACGTGTTTCAGTTATTCCTCGGGATTGGTTCAGAGAGGACGAAGAAAAAAAAAAAAAAGGCTCATAATTTTGTTCAATTTCACGAATATTTGTAAAGGTATGTAAGAATCGACATATTTATGATATAACAATTAAACTAGACGTTAATTATAATCTTCATAAATTCTAATTAATATTTTGTAACCGTTCTCAATATAGCGACCTTGGAAAGGCTTTGTGCGTGTAGAAGCACGAGACATAATTCTTTTTGTATGAGGCTATGGTCATATAGTAAGTAATTTTTACTGAAGGCAACCAACGGAAATAAAACGAGCATGCAGAACCATCGAAGAGAAACTAGGTAAAACGACCAGATCACTGGATATGTCCTTGTTGTCACGACCTGAAGACTATAATTATTCTATCAACAGAATACATTTTTATTTGATGGAGATCGCTCAAATAACACCAGAATGGCACATTGTTCATCGTGAACAGCAGGAAATGCAATGTTGTCGATTTCGCTGGGCAATCGGTAAAATTTTAACGTTTTGCTTTCTAGTCGTTTACACGTGTATATCTTTGAATAACGGGTTTCGACGCATCTAAGCGAAGAATCGACAATGACGTAACGTGTATTACCTGTATAAATAGATCCTTTTCTACATATTCAACTAGTATAAATAAGACGTATCCCCAATGACCCTAATAGCCCTCAGACTGGCTCTGGGAGCCATCCGCTCCACCCCTGGATATCTGTTGGAAGCGGAGGCGGGTGTACCTCCTCTAAACATTAGACGCATGGAGCAAACTGTTAAATATTGGGCCAGGGTTCAAACTAGGCATGATGGTAATCCAGTGAACGCCATCCTCGGGACCGGACACTTTGTCAAGGCATGCTACAAAAATCCTGTATTGCCATTTGGTGCTCAGGAACTTGCGGAGTCGTGCGGTCTCGGGGATGTGCAGGTAGCAGACTTCAGGCCGGGCCAGATTCCTCCATGGACCTTATCAGACCCAGATGTTGATACCGCTTTATCAGAAAAAGTGAAGAAATCTGATTTAACGTACATCATTAAATCAGAACTACAGATTCATTTAGAGAAAAATTACCTAGGTTACTTACAGATTTATACAGATGGATCAAAATGTCCCAATTCAGGAAAAGTAGCTGCTGCAGTGGTAATTCCATCAGAAAATTACACATTTGTAGAAAGGTTAACCAATAAACTATCCATCTACACTGCAGAGCTATTGGCCATTAAAAAGTCACTGTGCTGGATCATAGAGAACAAGCCCCCCAAATGCATTATCCTCTCTGATTCTTTGTCCTCCCTGGTCTCATTGAAATCCAAAATAAGTCAATCGAGACCCGATATCTTAAGATCTATCATTGAACTTTGCAATGATACCATAAATTTAGGATTAAAGGTTACACTGGTATGGTGTCCAGCACATGTAAGTATACCTGGGAATGAACAAGTGGACATGGCGGCCAAGTCTGGCCTGAATCATAGCTCGATTGACAATTGTGTTAGGCTCGCACCCACTGAAATGAATTCTGTGGTTAGATCTGCCATGTTAGAAAGGTGGCGCAAGACCCTTGATGGGCGGCCTTTCAGGCAGACTTTTCACAGAACCTCGGTGGGGCTCAGTCGACCTAACCAGTATTCTTGTTTCAAGAATGTGGACAAAGCCATCACTCGACTGAGACTCGGGGCAAATCTGCTACCAGGCAATATGGGACAATATATTGTTCCTGGCCTGGATCCTATTTGCCCGGAGTGCGATGTCAAATACACAACTGAGCATTTTCTGCTACACTGCACTGGGCTGGAAAGCCATCGGAAAGATTTGAGAGCTGCACTGAACGATGAAGGATTGCACTTTAACCTAAAGAATATCCTCGATCCGTGCAAGGCAGCTCGCAAATCAGTGTTTAGAGCTGTCGCAATCTATATCTTGGACTGCGAAATGTCAGACAAGATATAGATTATCACTACACAGTTGTCCCTTAATTGGCATGGAACCAGACTATAGATCTCCTAATTACACCTAACCATTATGGCAATATCTGTAATGTCTTAATAAAAATGGCAATTAGTTTTGTAATTGATGCACTATAATACATATACTGTCTATCTACACTTATACAAAGACATGTAGTGGCATCCACACATATTTAAATGCACGTAATGCATACAATTAGCTAAATGTGTAATATTATATATATGGCTCTATTGGGCACAACCATCTGTGTCTCACATGATCATTGCGATATATTTTCTATCATGCAATGTCCTCAATTATTGGCGATAAATGTCTACCCGGTGTTATTGTTAAAATACTGTGCTATCTATCTAGTAGTATAATTAAACATGGAGAAAACTAAGTCTGGATCCTGCCAATACAGCTCTCGAACCCGTGGCCCAATGAAATTGCTGGAGTCGCGGGAGAAAATTTAGCAAAGCACGGAAAAATTAACACGAATCACATAAAATAAACATTGAGAGTACTCCATCCTAAAATTAATCTTCCTCCACAACTCTTCTTCACAACATAAAATGAAATAAGTATTTATTTCATAAATAACTAAGAATATTTAACACATCCAAATAACGTTATAGCATTTACTACTTGGAATCACCAATTATTGGGCCAATCTAGGAATAGTCACTGAAGTGAAGCTTTGATGCTATAACATGTAACAATTTACAACAATAAATGTTCAACATGCTAAAAATGAACATTTCCCATAAATCATATCATAGCTTAAGGGCCCCCTTTTAGTTTCTGATATGAATATGTAATCACATCTGATCATTTTCAGCTAGAAACATGTAAACCTTTATAGAAATGTTTAAATAATCTGGAATTATCAAATAATTAACTAGAAAATCCAGGTTATGCAAACATGAATTCTAGTTAATAAGAAACTATTTGGAGAATTATACTCCTAAATAGTGAGTAAATTCTAAATGGCTTGTTTTTCTATAAATACTCACAATTAGTTAAGATGTGGTTATTTGTGTTTATATGACCACACTCTGGAAGGAATTCCACCCCATCTAAAACTCATTTGAAAGAGAATGAGTCCAAAAACTGTCCAAAACTGCTAAAATTGGACACTCCCCTTATATCATAGCATAGGGGCCCCAACTGTGCTACAAACATAAATTAGACATTTTATTTGATCATCCTGAGTCAATAAAAAATCAATGTTTGTAGAAAGACATAAATCTTCTAGATACCTCACATAACTATTCAGAAAATCCAGGTTATGTGAGCATGTTTTTAGGTTAACCTGACTATATTATCCAAATATGTATAATTGTGAGGTGAACATTTCAAAAGAAATTTTTCTATATATTGCTCCAAACTTATTATAGAATGGTTATCTGGCCTTGCAAAGTAATATTTAATAAGCAGAAGTGCATTTTTTCCTGCTAATCACTCAATTGATAGTGTAAATGACCAAAATATGTCAAAATTTAATATTTAATAAGCAGAAGTGCATTTTTTTCTGCTAATCACTCAATTGATAGTGTAAATGACCAAAATATGTCAAAATTAGCTTAAATTGGCCATTTCTTATATGTCATAACATAAGGCCCTAAATTTTGGTAATAACCAAAATATGTAATAATCTCTGATCATGTTAAGTCAAGAACATGTCAATGTTTGGGAAAATAAATATATATTCAGGATAGATGTAAAAATTTGTCCTGGAAATCTATATTATGTAGACATGCTTTGGGGCTATTTATGGTCCTATGCACAAATTCTCATATATGATGCTAATGCAATTAAGTTACAGTATTAATCATACTTATAATAAATAAATAAAATAAAATAAATAATATTAGTCCAATAAATTAGATTTCTGCGTGCGTTGCTGGCTCGGACACCAATTTGATCTCTCCTAGGCTGTTCACCATCGTACATGATGCGACATCAACTAAATAAACATCAGGAATTATGAAAACAACCAGTATCTTAAATACTCTGCTCTGTGCGTTACCAACGAATGTTTTAAATAAAATGATATATTTATTTTTATATTATAATGTTAGTTTTAATGTGGCCCTGAAAGGAAACCGTTTGTATATATTAGACATACAGAACATTTTCTGCGGAAATGGAGGCACTGTTTTTAGTACCATTTTTTATTGTAACGCACAGGCAGAGAGACTTTTAACTTTAAGTTCATGAGGCTTTCATCTTCAACCTATATTTGGGAATGGGACATGATAATCTGCTCTAATAGCCTAATATGTCATAAAGACTCCATCCTTTTGTACAGTATATACATCTTTATTTTTACTTTTTTACTGTGTACACTGAACCCTTGTAAATATATAAATGGAGCATATTGTATCCTGGGTTCAGTGAATGTGTCTGAAGTGCTTATATTTGTTCGCAAAGTATCTTCAGACCACATATTAGGCTGTTGAGAAACACCAGCAGACAGATCATCTGGGCACAAACATCTAAAATTCTAACATAGAATTATAGAACCACAACATTATATATCTACAGAATGTTGTGGTTATATATAGCCTCTTGAATTGATATGAAATATTCAAGTGTAGATAACTATAAGCTAGACGTAATGTTTTCATTAAAACATTGTATATTTTAATCATAATGTATGTAATTATTTTAGTCACACTCAAAGTTTGCAATATTAACACTAGTACAGGTTCTTGCGGTCACAAAGTAGCTCTAAGCTAGGATTCAAAATCAACCAATCAGTAAACAGTTCGAGCTAGGACCAACAAATGGATAGTTTTTCTACCAATGAAAAACATCCTTACAAATGCTGCATCTAGCCGAAAACATTCAAACGTTAAACTGTTTCTGATGTCCGTTTTTGAAGATTTGTGACTGTTTGAACCATAAAGAATGACATATAAACGGCTAGAAACATAATAAATCGGGTCGATAATTGATCGCGCGTCGCGTGCGAGGACATAGAGATCATCGAACATGGAAAAGATATATAATATCAAGAGATACGAGGACAGTGTAGAGTGACTCCTAAACAGACCCTATGTATTTTGATGCTCGTAGCCTAAGTTATGGTGGGGCTGAGTTATCAAATAACATTACTCATCTAATTCACACATTATAGAATTAAGATGCGTGTTAGTACAGCGTGACTCCTGTACCGACTCTATATAATTTGGTGCTTGTAGCCTAATCTATGGCCGGGCTGAGCATTCAAATCGTATTATTAACACACACAACTTAATCACCGTAGTCTATAATCTATGAGTAATAACTAAACTTCTTAGTGCGCTCGCCCATATGGTTCGCCGGTGGCGAGGGTAAATAAGCTCAATCATCATCATCATGACCCTAATATCGGTGAATACTAATAAGCGGTGATATCAGAATTAATCCAAATGAACCGCACATGGTCATTTTGTGTTTACTATTGACAATTTCCATCAGATTTCTGCAACTGTCCACAGCAAAAACTAGCTGAAATGTCATTTCTACGGGTAAATTTACCGTAATAAATATGGCCTTCATTCTGATGTCTGGAAAGAAGAAACGGGATTATAAAAAGGTACACGAGTCAAATTTAGATTATGTAATTACTTCAACATTTCCCAATGTATATACTTGTAGTTATGCATCATTCAATATTTAACTCCGGATTTTTCGTTTCAGGTGTTCAAGGCTGTAGTGGACATATTGCCATCAACAAACGTGACGAAGGGGTGACTTCCTTCGTCGCAGACTTTGAGGTTGGAATTTGGCAAGCACTCAGGAGTGTCTTTGACGATCCAGAGATACATGGATGTGCGTTCCACTTCGGTCAGGCGTTATGGAGGAAGGTACAAGAGAAGGGACTGCAGGTAAATATGATCGAAAGTTAATAATAAACACACCATTTGTATTGGATTATATCAATAACATAACATATTATCACCATATGTTTAAGTTGTATGTATGTCTTTTGACTAAATAATGAGTTGTAAACTAAAGTATTTTCCTTATCTTGAATATAAAACATAGCGTTGTTACGAACAAACTTGTCAATTCATGAATTAATAAATTGTGTTTTATCTTGCATTTAAGGTCGCATATGCATCCAGGGACAGTGTGCATACACTTCTGCGAAAGGTGTTCGCTCTCCCGCTGCTTCCCGCTGATGATATCCGGCCGGCCTTTGAGGAGCTCCTTGGAAAAGTCGCCCCAGATGCAGATGCCATGGTGAGCTTCTTTGACTACCTGGATAATACATGGATGACAAACGAGGTGTGGCCGATTGACTCATGGAGTGTGTACGGGCGATCAATCCGCACAAATAATGATGTCGAGGGATGGCATAATCGTCTGAATCGTCGCGCAAAGAAAGGGAATTTATCATTCTATATGTTGGTGACCTTGTTGTTCGACGAGTCCAGAGACATACCCCTCCAATGCAAACTTGTGAAAGAGAGCAAGCTGCGCAGATATCAGAAGAAATCGACTAAAATGATTCAGAGTCGCCTGATGAAGATTTGGGAAGAGTATGGGGAGCACGTCATCACAACTAGTGAACTTCTGAAGAAATGCAGCCGCATCTATGGACCTAACTAACTATATACAGAATGTATTCACGTCATATCAAGCATTTATATGCGATATATGTACTGTCGATTAGTAATATTATGTGCTGACATATATAGTTTATTCAACTATCATTTTCAAAGACGGGATATATTTCCACAAGATGCTTTTAAATCCGTGAAACGAATTATGGAGTGAAATAAATACGATATTTCAAAACAATAGTTAAATAAATTATATGTTACTACTCGATCGTTGTGCAAGTGAATTTGATACTTAGTATAGGTTATGTATATGTGCTACATGTATGTACTATTAAATTGATTAGCGATATTAATGACATTATGTGCTGATTTATTCAACTGTCAAAGACGGGATATATTTCCACAAGATGCTTGTAAATCCGATAAAGAAACGATTGCTGAGTTTCTTTAGGATAAATTATTTATCGGAATTACAAGCATAAGGGAAATAAATCCCGTATTTTAAAACGATAGTTAAATAACTTGTATATTACTCATCGTTGTGTAAGTGAATTTGATACAACTATCATTTTCAAATAGATTTGCCCTCGAATTTATTGCCCTCGAAATGCTTGTAAATCCGATAAAAAAACGTGCGCGGACCGGAGTTTCTTTATCGGAATTACAAGCATGGAAGAATTTGATCAGAAATTATCTACATATTTCGACAAGGTATGTCCAGGTTTACTTCATTTATGAGGACATATATATTCTGTTCACTATATTCTTGACTTATGTAGTAAGTTATTGCATGTCCGATATTTGCCGATATTGATAACGTAAATCAGTGATAGTTTCCGTAAATGACGCAAAAAAAGGTTGCTGAACAATTAAAACATTCAAACCCGTTTGAACATTTTAATTAATTTGACATCATTTACGGAAAATATTGTAGTATTTAAAAAGTAATATCCGCACAAACGGAATTAAAACTGCATTGCATTATGTTAATTAACATTTGTTTTTTATGTGAATAAAAGATTATCACTAGATTAATACACATATTTATTTTGTTGTTGTATTTTGCTAGCCAATTAAGAAGGACACCTGTGATGTGCCAATTATAGTGTTTGCTTGTTATGACACTGAATCCATCTACTCCGGAAATGTAAATTCAACAGTTTGTCGAGGTGTGAATAACAAATTCCAAAGTACAATACACACCATGTCAAAGGTTCATTATTGGAAATATACTAGGTTATGCTTGTTTTTCTAACAATCACAAACTGAAATTCCGGCAATAATTTAGGTAGAAAAAAAAAGAGTCTGGTATGCTTTTTATCTGGTCTGTTTATCAAAGACGGGGTCCGTTATGTCGAGAAATCTGACCAAAAGATGTTCTGTATTGACCAAACACGGGGTCCGTTCTGTCCAATGACGGGGTCCGTTCTGTCCCGAAATCGGGGCCGTTATGTCCAGGGTCCGTTATGTCCATAATTCATTTATTGCTACTGGTATAAACTTGTGAGGTGAAATATACATTGTCACCGGTTATTGGTATCACTGCGAAAATAAAAGATGGAGGCATGTGCTGTTGCTTTCACTTTGTTTTTGATTTAATTATGATTTATTTCTTACTAACTAATATTGCATACAATAAAATAAATATGATTATGCTTAATTGAGAGTGAACATTATTTGCACAGCCTCGTTTTGGAACAAAAATAAACAGGCTATTGCTTATGTCACCGATTACCGGTATACCCAGGATACATAAAAAAATCCTATTATTTCGAGGTATAATTGTTCATGTTCACAGCACAGGGATTCGGCACGTTTGGGGTTACTAGTATATATATTTAAGTACAGGGATTCTACTCTGTGGGCCGTCAGATTTGGCATCGATCAGTAAAATGGCCCTATCTGAGACAATTTTGTACAAAGCTGTCCAAATATAATGCCTATCCTGAGTCTTTATATTGTTCTTCAAATAAAACACAACTTTAAGCTGCATGCATGTATACTTTGCAAACAATTGCCACAAACATTGGCCATAGCAGGTCACATTTCCGTACTAGGACACGGGTTCTGTCAGCAACAAAAAAAAATCTTCGTCGGGAGAGTTTTAACTGTGAATAACATTATCAATAAAATGTGTTTCCACTAACGTGTAGGTTTATTCGGCAAAAATGTACGTCAAAAAGAGATTTCGTAGCATTTTCAATTTGTTTTGAAAAATTCTAAAGCGGCGCAATTCGCGTTGAAACGAGCGTTCTGATTGGATTATGATTATTCTTCATATATAAAAAAACATCTTGTTACATTCTAATAATCCAATCAGAACGCTCGTTTCAACGCGTATTTCGGCGATTTTGTCTTTCGGTATACGGTATAGGATTATTCTCCCTTGAAAATGAAATTGCCGAAATACTCTCATAACTTTATAATTAATCATTATAAAGGGCAGATATTAAGTCAACATGGTGTAATATGCTTAATAAATAGATAGAACACGTTACTTCTTACTTATATTGCTGTTATATACTGGTTTTCGGTGTTTAGGAGTCTTTCGGTATTTCTAGGGACCCCAATTATGCCTATTATTGAAAAATCAATTATGATATTAGAAGTCATCTAGGTTCCTGATTAGATTGGTGTCTTAGATGCCTGCGACGTGCAATTAATTGGATCGCAATTTCCTTTTGATTATAATTGCAGTTATAAGCGCATTTATTTGTAAGCAAACAATATTCAAATTTATTTATTGTAAAACAAACACATTTAGTGAACTAAATTAAAGTGACTGCATTTTCAAATCGATGTTACTCAAATCAATAGTATTATATAGTATTGAGCTATAACCATTATAGATAGATAGATAGATAGATAGAAGTCGTGGTAGCGCGTTCGCTTCACGTGCGAAAGACCCGGAGTTCGAGCGCCGCTGGAGCCGTTACGATTGTGTCCTTAGGCAAGGCATTTAAATTCCACATGACTCTTCTCTCTCCCTCGTGGCGATGGATTCCATCAGGAATGAGGTCTCGAGAGTGATTAGTATAAGTTATAAGAACTTGTTTCGCAATCGAACTAAACTATAACCATTAAAAGGTGTGATATACTGTATTATCAGATTGACGAAACATCCAGTCCAGGTAGTACATAACACCAGTTTGACGAAAGCTCCGTAAATCTTTCTGACAATATTTTTGAAGCTTTTCGGACATTGACATAAATGTGTGCATTGGTGTTAAGAATAATCATAATATAGATATTAAGAACGTTAAAGCTATATTATATTACCGTTGTGCATGTCATTTAGCTGTTTGTCAACAGGTGAGATTCTCCCATTATTTCTGCGCGGTCTCCAGGGTTCATTTTTGGTCCAAATGTTAGTGACTTCTCCCTTCAGCCAAAATAGGAAGTCACACCAACTCAAGGAGAAGTGTTGATTTCCTCGTGACAACATAAATTTACAGTTATAATACTTGCCAAGTACTGGAAAGTTTTGTTATCGTGAGGCAAGTCAATCAGGAACTGAACTATGCTATATGTTATAATTATATAAGGATATGACACAAAGTAATTGACACAACACAGGAGATGCTCAATTAATTTGGCATAAAATTATTTAATGACATATATAGAGCCTAATTCAGTTGTTATATGTATCATGAAACCCAGGGGCGATGAAACAGAAATATATAGAATATAGGGGAAACAACTCTTTTTTTAGAAATATAAAAGAAAATACAAGCAATGGTTGAACAATATTTTATTTAGTATAAATGATAAATACCATACTCATGATTATTACTAAACCTCGTTAAAATAAAATATCGGTCCACAAAACATAACATGTCGGGTAATTACGGTATTCGGACAGTAGTGCATAATCAAGCGAGACCCGATTAAATACACAATAGGCACCAATTTAATCCTATAAGCGCTTACGGGAGAGTAATGTTATCACAGGTAGTTTGATCAGACTAATGACACACACAAAAACGAGCAATATAAACATTTGTTTTACCCCACAATCTATATATTGTTAAGTTTTGTGTGTGCCATTGGTCCGATCAAACTACCTGTGATAAACATTGCTCTCCCCTGCAGCTAATGACCTGTGTGGCCTTCGCGTGTAATCTGATAGAGACGCGATCATGTTTTGATAGCACGATGAAAGACACGAGTGTCTATATTTAGCACAAATGCTGTTTGTTAACACTGGGCAGTATATCGATTTTCTGTGCACAAAAAAACGGCACTAACAATTTGCTGATCGCGAAATTATTCTGCAGTTTTTAAATATTGCATTACAAAAAACAAAAAAACATAAAATGTAGTCAATTTGCATGTTTAGACAGATGGCAATTCACGTTAAATTTTAAGTAGCCGAAACGACGGACAAGAGTTATTTCCCATCCTAGGTGTCATGGTGGCTCCCAGCGCGATCAAGCGAAAATGATAGATTTCTTGGCAAATTTTGATGGAAATTAACCAAATTTTGCCGAAAATCGGCAGGGCGACTTGCACTTCCCTTTCCAAACGCCAAGGCGAAACGGAGCCAAAAGAGGTGGAATGTTGCCCCCTAAACTGGTCCCTGGGTCTCCATATTCACAGACAAGAACCGACAAGAGATGAAAACTGGTTAAATAGGCATACAAGACGTCGCAGGTTCGATCCCCCGTCTGACCCTAATAAAATTTAGTCTTTCAGATGGACGTTAAACCGAGGTCTCGTGTCGGTGCTTTACACCGTGCACGTAAAAGAACCAGAGGAGATTATGGAATGGAGTCATTTTAGGGTCGAACGCAGAAAATAAATAGATTTCCATGATATAAATAAAAGAAAGAAACAAAAATAGTTGTACCAAACAGACATACTTCATTATATAAAGCATGCTCATTTTGTTGCTGTCAAGGGCCATAACTCTGTTCTTAATTGGTAAAAGGGAAACTACCCCAGATGCACAACTTCACATGCTGACAAACATAACTACCGTTTCATGACCCTATGTCAAGTACTTGCAAAGCAGTGTGTACCACATGATTCAGCTGCACGCATGTATATACAGACAGACAAGAGTAAATCTATATTAGTATGCTCCCACAAGGTTGGAGGCATAAACATGTAATTGAAGAATATTTAGAAAAAAACATTTATTATTTGTAAATCACTTAAACCGCATTCTTCCTGAATTTTGTCTCTTGAAAATATTGTCATGTATTTTATAACGTTAAATGAAGGCGAATGCCTCATCAACAATGTCTGATCCGAATTATGTCTTCCGTTTCTTCATGAATTTTGTACCCCAGGTCTTAGCCTCTTTCCCACTAGCGTGGCAACGTCTACACAGTGGCCGTACCACTGAGAACTTTGTGTACAGTTCACATATATAAGCATTGTTATCATCCAACAGTTCATCATCTCTTCCAGTCTGCCTCCGTGGTCGAGTGGTTAAGGTCGCTGACTTGTATACCACTGTAACCTATCATCACTGATGGTCCCGGGTTCGAGCCCCGCTCAGGCCGTGTCTCATTTATATGAAAAAGTTGGCAGTTTCTTACGGAGGTTGGTGCACCCAAGTACTGGTTAACCGCTGGAGCCTGCCCAGGAAAGGTGTTGTTCGGTAACTGCCCGCCGGCGATATAGCCCAAAATGGTGCTGATGCAGGCGTAAAACCCGAATCATAACATAACATAACCAACGGACATTCAACTTTCATGCAATCAATAGGGCTTTGAATTCTTTAGAGCAATTAGCGAACCCGTGTCTGCTAAATGCAACATTAATGATTATTAACTTATGAAAATAACATTCACAATCTGTTTATATTCCCCAATTAACAACTTTGGGTTACCATTCATTACAGCCTGAATCGACTGCGATTGTGGTATTGACAAAAACATTATGCAGCATAATTGATATTCGACAGCTTAAAAGCTGCCATATTTTATATTTGTGCACCATTGGTGACTAACTGCGAGAAACCCGACGTGCCATATTTTATATTTGTGTGTCATTCGTGACTTGACTGCGAGAAACCCGACAGTACCCTATTTGATATTCGACAGCGTAAAAGCTGTACATAGTATTTTTATTTGTGCGCCATTGGTGACTAGACTGCAAGAAACCCAACAGTGTCGTATTTTTATGATTTGTCATACATTTACCTTGTTTAACCCATTCAACACCAAGTAACTCGCATGAACTGGTCCATGATATTCATAAACCAATAAATGAATCGGAAAATCACATTTGGACACGTTCATTTATCAAAATGGGTAATTGTGTCTAAAAATAGTCATATCACTGGCAAAAAGTGCAGATCCTGATTTGACGGCTCGTCACGAGCCGGCTCATCTGGATCTACACTTTTTGTAAGCCTATTTAGAGGTCTGTGGTGTTGAAAGAATTAATTAATTTACTGGGTTTTAGTGATCTTCATTTTTTCAACCCGTCGTGTATGCTGGTCTTTGCAAAATAACAAATACCACAAGACCAAAGTTGGGGCGTTGTACACCCTTGGTAATGCTTTATGTATCCGACCTAGTAAAATCTATTGTTCTATGAACTCTACAATTATACATTATACTTTACAGAATGGCGAAGACACCTGCTATTGGTATTGATTTGGGAACAACATACTCATGTGTGGGTGTGTTTCAACATGGTAAGGTAGAGATCATTGCCAATGACCAGGGAAACAGAACAACACCAAGTTATGTTGCGTTCACAGACACTGAAAGATTGATAGGTGATGCAGCAAAAAATCAAGTGGCTATGAACCCCACAAACACAATATTTGGTGAGTTTAGTTTCTTAGCGATATTTCACTAGGCTATAGAACCCGTTTTTATACATATGGAAAACTTTGTACATTACGGTTTATTCTAGAGCGGGAAAGTGGTAGGGTGGGTCAGAAAAGATGCGTGGTGTATATTTAGGTGCATGAGGTGGTTACCCTACCCCATGGAAAATGTTGCTAGCTTGCAGTGGTTGACAGATAATTATGCTTGATCAACGATGTAGTACTGTATAGCAGTACAGATTGATTAAAAAAGATAGGTCTAGTTTATAGACATGTCTGTTTATGCTTAAATATAGAACAATGGGTAGGGCTAAAATGAAACTGGAAAAAAGGATTAAAAAACCTATGCATAAACGATTAATATAAATAAACTGACTAGAAATAGGTGTTTAAATGGAACGTTCATTAATGGGTAGGGCTAAAATGAAACTGGAAAAAAGGATTAAAAAACCTATGCATAAACGATTGATATAAATAAACTGACTAGAAATAGGTGTTTAAATGGAACGTTCATTTTCGAAAATTGATATCGCTCCTATTTGGATAAATATGGTACTTGTGCCATGTTGTAGACTAGAATTCAGACTTAGAATTATTAATTAGCATGAATATTTTAATATACATTTTAATTGCATTGTTTTAGATGCCAAACGGTTGATTGGTAGAAAGTTCAAGGACTCTTCTGTGCAGTCTGATATGAAGTACTGGCCATTTAATGTAGTCGACGATGCCACCAAGCCCAAACTGGAAGTAGACTACAAAGGGGAAACGAAACAATTTTTCCCCGAAGAAATCTCATCCATGGTTCTGAACAAGATGAAGGAAACCGCCGAAGCTTTCCTTGGAAAGGTGATTGTTCTGTTTGTTCATTTTAATTTACCTTGGAGGCTTGAACATTTGATTTTAGAAATTTCACTACCAAATAATTTTGTTATAAAAAGATATGCTATTTTCCTTGTATTAAAAAAAATTCAAATCACTTTACTATGAACCCTTATGAAAGAATTTTCTTGTCTGCAGGGGTATTTAGTTTCACACTGTCCATCCTGCGTCGATATTTCCGATTTCAAGTTTAATGTTCGACATAGTTTTCTTGTTTGGCACATACATAAATGATCAGGTGGGGGTGATAAAATGGCAACGCTTCCATGATTGATCACACAAATGCAATATGCATTGATTGCACATGTATAAATTGGTTGTCATGTAGCCATCACCTAGGGTAGAATATACATTTCTAAGCCTTTCAGACTAACTATCAGAAATATGAACTTGCATGTGTTCAAGAATGATGCAGTGGATTAATGAACCTCTGACAGTCTTATTGACAGATCCTAAGCTTTCAATGTGTGTAACAATTGTTTTACTGTCGGTAGCTAGACAGCCAAACTAGACAGCCAAACGTTTAATACCAAAACTTGGATGCCAATGTGTCGAACTTTATGGTAGTAGTTTTAGTTGGATTTGAATCGTCGCTCATCAGAATTTCCAACATTGTTACATTTAAATGTTCTTGTTTGCAGACTGTGACAAATGCTGTAGTTACAGTGCCAGCTTACTTCAATGATTCACAGAGACAAGCAACAAAGGATGCTGGTACGATCTCCGGTCTAAACGTTCTCCGTATTATCAACGAACCCACAGCAGCTGCTATTGCTTATGGTCTTGACAAAAAGGTGAGCATTTTCACAATTCTCGTGTCATCTGCCACTGTAGATATGTTTGAGGAAGTCCGTTGTTGTCATCACTAGCATTAGGCTTTTTATATTTAGAATCTGTGTTCCGTTGGAACTTACAAAGAGGGCTTTGCTCAAACGTAGGTGCCTTGTTTATTAAATAGTAATTTAACCAATGTATCTTGCATCTGATTGAATAAATAAGCACTAGTTTTTTTTATTATGATCTAAGCGTTTGGATGTATCTGTATGCGTGTCCATCCTTGGCTCTCCCTCGAATTTGAGTTTTCCAATTCAACTGAAACTTTTGTCATGCTTTACGGTTTGTATTATATGTACTAAGGATTTGTTCATCATTTTGCAGGTTGGTGGTGAAAGAAATGTACTCATTTTTGACCTTGGTGGTGGAACCTTTGATGTGTCAATTTTGACGATTGAAGATGGCATCTTTGAAGTAAAATCCACATCAGGAGATACCCACTTGGGAGGTGAAGATTTTGACAACAGGATGGTCAATCATTTTACGCAAGAATTCAAAAGGAAACACAAAAAGGACATGTGCGATAACAAACGTGCAGTAAGACGTCTGAGAACTGCCTGTGAGCGAGCAAAGAGAACCCTGTCATCAAGCACCCAGGCCAGCATAGAGATCGATTCATTGTACGAAGGAATCGACTTCTACACGAGCATTACCAGAGCTCGTTTTGAGGAATTGAATTCCGATCTTTTCCGTACCACATTGGAGCCGGTCGAGAAGTCTCTTAGAGATGCTAAGATGGACAAGAGTGGTGTAAACGAAATTGTGCTCGTTGGAGGGTCCACCAGAATCCCAAAGATTCAGAAATTGCTTCAGGACTTCTTCAACGGCAAAGAGCTAAACAAGAGTATCAATCCAGACGAAGCTGTAGCTTATGGTGCTGGTAGGTGTCGGCAAGTTTTATGTCTAAATTAACCATTTTTAGTATTGACAAATCATTATAAAGTATATCTGCAAGTCTTCTATTATCCCCCCTCCATTCATAAACTACATAGATATGGCATTCTGGGAAGTGTGTAGCTTGTTGTAATATCAGTAAAACTTGTGTGGAGTGTGCTCCACTGGAGTAGTGAAGCCTAATTTTGACCATTTCATATGCAAATTTGGAAATGTTTCAACTTTGGTTTTTCATGTTTTTCACAAAATTTGGGATTTATTATGCATTTGATTGCTTTAAAAATCTTGACAACTGTGTTGTTTTTATGCGAAATATGAAATATAAGATCTCTTGCTAATCCGTAAATGTCGAGCATCCATGCAAGTCATTATTCTTATATTCTTTTGTTGCACAGCTGTACAGGCAGCCATCTTACATGGAGACAAATCTGAGGAAGTACAAGACCTGTTATTGTTGGACGTAACGCCACTGTCTTTGGGTATTGAGACTGCTGGTGGTGTGATGACCTCCCTTATCAAGAGGAACACGACCATTCCCACAAAGCAGACCCAAACATTCACCACATATTCAGACAATCAGCCTGGTGTATTGATCCAGGTGTACGAGGGCGAGAGGGCAATGACCAAAGACAACAACTTGCTTGGCAAGGTAACAATACATCATTAGTATTATTGTCTGGACAAATTTTACAATTCTCTTTATAATGAATTTATAGTATTTATTATTGAAAGATATTACATTCGCTCTTATTAAAGTCTTTTTTGTCCAGTACATGATCAGGTAAGCTATTTCTGAACGCTGCTTTGTATAATGGTATGAAATTCCAAAAGGATTCTGCATTTAAATTTACAAAAAATAACATTGACCACCTTGTAATTTATGAATTATTCAAATGGTCTATGTGGAGAAATACTTCAGGACAACCTAGACAGTTATGCTGATGTTGCACCAAAGTTTAACAATATGAATTGGTTTATGAAGAAACAAATTTCCATCAGAGTTCCTTTCTGTACAAGCATGGCAAGATTGAACTAAATCTTCTGTGAAGCCTCTTGTTTTGATTTCTAAATAATTTCACTCGAGATGAAGTTTGTCTAACCCTCTACCTATATGTTGAGGAAACGGATGTTTATACAAATGCTGATTTCTCGTTTCAGTTTGAGTTGACTGGTATCCCTCCAGCTCCACGTGGTGTACCCCAGATCGAGGTAACATTTGATATAGACGCCAATGGTATCCTCAATGTAACCGCCTGTGACAAGAGTACTGGCAAGGAGAACAAGATCACCATCACAAATGACAAGGGTAAGTTGAGCAATTATGAAAGCACACCTATTGGCTGTTTGTATATCTGCTTTGATTTTTCCATTTGTGATGTGTTGATGATTTTTCCCGATCATTCGCAGTTGAATCCTGAGGGCTTGACAGCCCAAAGATGGCTTTACTTCCTTGGATGTCTGAACATCACAACTATCTGCTAGATTATAGAGTATATGTCATCCATTTGTGATGTGTTGATGATTTTTCCCGATCATTCGCAGTTGAATCCTGAGGGCTTGACAGCCCAAAGATGGCTTTACTTCCTTGGATGTCTGAACATCACAACTATCTGCTAGATTATAGAGTATATGTCATCCATTTGTGATGTGTTGATGATTTTTCCCGATCATTCGCAGTTGAATCCTGAGGGCTTGACAGCCCAAAGATGGCTTTACTTCCTTGGATGTCTGAACATCACAACTATCTGCTAGATTATAAAGTATATGTAATCAAGAACCGTTGTGGTTTTCCATTGGTTTACTTACATCTAAATGCATACATTGTATATCGCTAATGTGCATTATACAAGTTTTCAATGACTATATGGATTATCAACAATCTCACAGAAATGAGTGGTTAGAGTTGTACCAGTATTCTTAAATTCACTCGCAAATGCGAGACATTGCTTTTTTATTACAGAACTGTAATGTGTTCTTTCAGTTAGATTCCTTTTACTGCTGTTTTCTAACTAAATGTTGTGGTAGGATAGTGTTGGATATCTGTCCAAGGAGAGATTTAATAATTAATTATAAAGATCAGAAAATTTAAAACATGTTGTGCAAAAACGATAAAACAGGAAACCAATCGGACTAATGTAGTACTTTTAGAAGTATTCAGGGGCAGTAACCGACTAATGATACTCATTTTACTAGGAACCGATCCAACTGTTGACTCTGGAGCTTAAAATAGTGTACCCAGATTTATTGCGAATTATTTTCGACTTTCCATGCGCAACACATGGCATCTTTGTACACTAATGAATAAAGGACTATAAATCCAATCTTGAGGGCTGTCGTGATGTAATGATGATGATTTTCCCGATCATTCGCAGTTGAATCCTGAGGGCGTAATTGTCCAAAGATGGCTTTTCCTTCCTTGGATGTCTGAACATTACGACAGCCTTACCCATAGATTGCGTGTATTAAATCTATAGCAAAATACGGTTCATTGCTACACACACTGGAAATAAACTATTCCATAGAAATGAGCGTCAGTGGTTTAAATCCACCAATAATGACTTAAATATTTAATCAAATGAAAGGACAATTGACATAAATCCAATCTTTTCGATATTTAAGGTTGCCATATTACATCTCATCTGTCCATAGGCATGTAACTCTGAACTATTGCAAATGTAAATTTGAATAATTGGCCTGACCAGACCCAATACTTGGTGGATATTGCTGCTATAATTTATTTTCTCAATTCCATAAAGTTCTGATGACTTGACCATTTTTTTTTTATCCCATTGCACCAAAACAGTAGTGCCAGATAAAATTATTCTTCAGTTGATTAAAGTCCCACAATTGTCAGACAGGAATCAATTTTAGAACGCTGGGACATTATTATGAAGGAACATTATAACGTCTATTGTATTCATGTTAACACCGACTATTGTGATGTGGTGATGATGATTTTTCCCGATCATTCGCAGTTGAATCCTGAGGGCTTGACAGCCCAAAGATGGCTTTCCTTCCTTGGATGTCTGAACATCACGTGCGTTTTCCAGATTATAAAACTAATATAGTAACTTAACGAAAGATCTTGAGAGCTCCTCCACAGCTAGGCCCAGAAGTTACTATTTTCTTGGCAGGTGCAACTATAAAAATTGGGGCGTTATTGATCAGCTTATCTGCTGTGGGTTTTTTGGGCCCTGCTATTCATCATATCTTCGAAATGTGCGATGCAATTGTAATGAAATTTGGCAGAAATAATGACAGGACAAAAGATATGTTATGCAGTATACCTTATTGGGACAGCTGAATCAATAACCGATCTAATTCAGTTGCAATCAATTAATCTCTACCAATGTTTAAATAATACTTTTTCAGGTCGTTTGAGCAAGGATGAGATTGACAGAATGGTTAATGATGCTGAGAAATACAAGGTTGAAGACGACAAACAGAAAGACCGAATCACTGCCAAGAATCAACTAGAGAGCTACTCGTTCAACATGAAATCCACTGTCGAGGATGAGAACTTGAAGGACAAGATCAGCGAAGAGGACAAGAAATCAATTGTGGACAAGTGTACCGAAGTGATCTCCTGGTTAGACAGCAACCAACTTGCAGAGAAGGAAGAGTATGAACACAAACAAAAGGAAATGGAAGCGGTGTGCAATCCTATCGTTACCAAACTCTACCAAGCAGGTGGAGCACCACCAGGTGGTCCTGGAGCTGCAGGTATGCCAGGTGGAATGCCCAACTTTGGTGCCGGAGGTGCAGGTGGAGCTGGACAGGCTCCAACTGGTGGTTCCGGCGGTGGACCAACTATCGAAGAGGTCGATTAAATACATTGAATCTAGTCCAAATCTGAACCATCCAGAGTCCCGAGAGTATGAACATGAAGTATCAATAATTCGCAAGATTTTGAATCAACCGCAGGACAAATGTGCTTTTTTCTAGAGTGTTAAATCTTTCCATTTCACATCACAATTCATTTCCATTCGATATTTTTAAGAAATCTTGTTGACATTTGTTACATTCATGTTCTTGTGGTCATGAATAAAAAGAACTTATCATGATCATGAATTAAAAGAACCGAGCTTAATTGTTAGTCTCTACTTATTCATGATACCCCGGTCATATTAACCAGGTACATGCCTTGATCATATTATTACCCTAGACCAACCGTCCAAATCCATCAACGGGTATTATTCCGTCTGCACAGCTATTGTGTACATGTCATTGATGTTGCTGGTGGTCAACTGAGTACCATTATATGCCCAGACATCTGGACCTGCTTGTAAACAATGCCAGTGTGGAAAGACCAGTGTCCTGCGAAGAATTATTGAAGATCTGGACTTGCCATGTGCTGCTACATTTTAACTTAAAATAATTATAACTAAAATATCTCTATTCTCTGGAGAAGCACTAGTGCATTAGGATATTGGACCTCGGTACATCATTACATTTAGGGATCATTGTCGACTAACTAACCTGGACATATTATGTAGGCGCTATTAAATGACTGGGTGTGATTTTCAGTACACGTCTCGATTCTC
This sequence comes from Archivesica marissinica, assembly GCA_014843695.1. Classification (NCBI taxonomy): domain Eukaryota; kingdom Metazoa; phylum Mollusca; class Bivalvia; order Venerida; family Vesicomyidae; genus Archivesica; species Archivesica marissinica. The sequence continues at coordinate 72,156,169 of CM026386.1, read as the reverse complement.
GCCAACTTAATGCTATGAAAAAAGTTAAAATGGACCGTTTACGAGTCTTACAGTGCAAACAGACTGGGGCTCGGCTGTATATAGGATGCATTTCAGTTGAACAAAAGTTTACTTGCGTGACTAGAATGTGGTAGTTTGAATAAAAGGGTCCCGTGGTCGATACTGGGTTAGACCACGTATGTAGTCTTTGAGCAATGTACACATTGCTTAATACTGAGTATGGCATTAATGGGGCATAGAAAGAGGCTAGATATAAAAGTTGTATCTAGTCCATATTCCTATCGTGTGCGAGTCGCATTTTCGTTTACATGTATTATACCAGCAGTGGCTGTAATTGTATGACGTTAATTGTCGAGATAGTAGTGCTTGTAATTCTAATTTTAATAGATCTAATAAACTACGAATAGTTTTACAATCGTGTACAAAACGAGACATTGGGGAGGGGTAGTAAACGACAATTAAAGTTATATTGATCCGTAATGTTTTCCATATATACTTGTAAGTTGTGTAATTGCATACACTATATTATTTAATACTAGGATCGAATCTAGTTGGTAGCATCATTTTTTATACAGTGGCCTAGTGGTTAGGCGTCCGATGTGGCCTGTTGGTGAATCACCAGCTAGTTAAATAATGGTTACTGATTGCCTACCAACCTGACCTCCAAGCATAGGATTCGTGAATAAGTGTCTGTAATGGCTGGCCCTTTCAATAAGCCGATTGCTTTCCATTCTAAATGCTGACGAGTATTTTTGTGAGCAACTTTAATGATGCTCGTGCCTGGTAGAGGAGCAGCGACCTTCCACAAGCCAGCTGAATGGCTTCAGTGGGATTCAAACATAGCAGTGAGGGGCAAGTGTAAAAGACATCTGTATCGGCAGAAAACGAAAACGTACCGTTCAGACAAGAAAATAAAGCATGGAATGTTGGACTTTCAAAACCAGTTTGTCATTCACGGTAAAACATACCATAATAAATTCTTTCAACACCACACACCTCAATAGGCTTACAAAAAGTGTAGATCCAGACGTGCCGGCTCATCAGGATATGTACTTTTTGCCAGTAATATTACTATGCCAAAATTACTCATTTTGGTAAATTAACGCTTCCAAATGTAATTCTAATATCGTGCACCATCGGTTACTTGGTGTTGAATGGGTTAATGAGACACGGACCCAGATAGTTGTAACTTTATCTATTCCGGTATGCAGTAAACGCAATAAATTCATGGGAAAATTTGAGGACTGGAGGTGCAAGCATATTACTAAATAATAAAACGACGACATTGAAGAATTGATTTTTATTGCTTTTTACAATGTACATTTTACCACATTTTATTTATGAAATGAGAATTGATATGACCAGTCGCTCACAAACTCAAACGTCATACTTTATATATAAAATACCAAATAATTATACAACATAGAAATCTGCTTCCGCTACAAACAATAATTAACATTGAAAGAAAAGTGGAGTTAAAAATAGTGTCTATTATATATAAAACGGTGGGATATTAAATATAGTAGTGTCAACAAATTTACAACATAGTCATAGAGATCCAAATAGTCACCCTTGTAATACGATGTCCCAACAAGAGATCTAATTAATTAGAGCAATTTTAATGGGACAATAAATATGGCCACACCTTAAAGTGACATGACCAAAATACAGTCATACCTGTATTAATGGTCCACATATGCTGCTAAGGAATATAAAATACAGGGTCATAAACGAGGGTTCCCCAATGCAGGCAGAGTGCGTTTAACTGTGCACGGTAGCGGTGAAAATAACTTAATGTGGAATTTCATTAGAATTGTGTCGTAATGACATAATTGAATTAAGGTAATTACATGCCATATTACCAAAGGTAATTACATGCCATATTACCAGTTTTCAGTTACAAATAAAAAAAAACTATTAATGAATAGTCGTCTGCTACAATTATTTGAACTATTTATAGCCTTTAATTTACCCAGCATGCAAGGAGTTGTGGGGGACAATACTACTATTGTCCGATTGGTCCTAAGGCTACATGACCGATCCACATTTAGAGTCGTGTCTGGGGCTATGGTGAAGGTTGCATTCAAGTATTGGAATCGCATTAGTTTTCTTTAACCCTTTCCTTCATAGAGATTTAGGTTAATATACTATTATATCTCCATTCAAACGACAGCCATTTAGCTAGCTATCATGCAGTGGATAAGTAGTCGCCATATCTATCCCACCTCCATAGATATTACTGGAACTACATGAGATTCTGGCCTTTATTATGAACATTGGTTTGACTACTACATTGTCAATGTATGTTGTATTGATAATGGTGTCAAGAGGTGCTTCTATGAGGGAAATGGTTAAAGAGCGAACACTTGCATTGAAGTGTGAACACACTTCTGGGTGGATCCAATGTATACACCAAGGTCATTTCTGGAAACACAACCATGCATTCACTATGTGCATATCTCAAAATTCATATTTAAATTAAAGCATATATATAAACTTAATGTAGTGACTAGTTTCTGTAAGCACTTTTCGCAGCAATAGTAAAGACAAACCTAACAGATGTGTATACTATTCTGTAGTATGTACTATAGTATAAACGTACCTAGGTAGTATGTACAACATTGTTGCACGATTCACGAGTATTAACGAGAGCCAAAAAGGGGACTACTTTACCCCAACTCCTTGCCACCTCACCATCCTTAGTTAGTTTTTTCTTCCCATAATGCATTAGATTTTAATTTCATTTTGAAAATGTTGACCTACAGCAATGACCAATATTCTATACAGTGTATATTTATCTTTGATTTCCATTGATTGGTAAATTATAAATCTGATATTTCGATGTGTAAAGAATTATGCATTATTATTTTCCTAGGTATAATAATGATGTTTCTTGTTTAAAATGTCAGTCATAATTTCTAGAAAGGACATTATTAAGTAATTGTATAATAAATCGTATACCAGTTATTCTTTTTGAATGCTTGAAAAGTAAAACGATATTTGTTTGTTTCAGTGAACGATCGTAGTATATTTCACCGAATGAACATTGAAAGCATTATTATCACGAGTGGCGTTACTTCAGGATTTAACTAGTTTGCTCCAGGTTTCACTCGTTAGTTCAGGATTTAACTAGTTTGTTCCAGGTTTCACTCGTTAGTTCAGGATTTAAATAGTTTGCTCCAGCTTTCCCTCGTTAGTTCAGGATTTAACTCTAGTTTGTTCCCGGTTTCACTCGTTAGTTCAGGATTTAAATAGTTTGCTCCAGCTTTCCCTCGTTAGTTCAGGATTTAACTAGTTTGTTCCAGGTTTCACTCACCCACCGGTATATGATTTATTAACCCATTTGATTCTGGATACCGTTCAAACAGTATTTGCAAAGAACACTGAGCCAGATCAACAGCCACGGAACATACCGTCTGATCAGGCTCTATGCTATTCAGATGATCTTGCTAAGACACTTTTAGTAAGTAGCAAACAACATAGATCCTGATCAGCATGCAACATCACGCTGCGACTGATCTGGATCTATGTTGTTTGCAAAAGACTAAATGTATCCAGAATGAAATGGGTTAATGATTTGTTTGCTTATTAAGCTTAGACTGCAGGCAATGGAAATCAATTCTCAAACCTCCAGTGTATACCTCTATAAATCAATGACAAGCATCATGCAGTGATTGTAAATGACAAGACACATATCTAATGCATTTCAACCAAAACCAGAGAATGCAATGGTCAACTTTGTAAATGCAACATTGCCATAGATGTGTGGTTTTAAAACTTGGTGGATTGCTAGAATATAACAGAAAGCAAGTCTAGTAAACAATATCTTTGGTCCTGCATACATTTAAATAACAACAAAATACAAAACATTGGTCCTGGAATTTTCTAGATTACATGCTTTTAAATTACATGCATGTTTGTCAGCCAAATATTATAGCAGTACAAAAGCTAAGATTCAATGTAAAATTATTTGCCTAAAATGTACAAAAATGGTAACTTCAAAACGTCTATAACAAAAATTAAATTTTGTGTCGGGCTGTTTCTGTTTGAGATGAACTAACACTACCAGTGTGTGATGAACTAACATACCGCTGAGTGATGAACTATCATACTGGTGTGTGATGAACTATCATACTGGTGTGTGATGAACTAACACTACTGGTATGTGGTGAACTAACACACTACCGGTGTGTGCTGAACTAACACTACCGGTGTGTGATGAACTAACATACTGGTGTGTGCTGAACTAACACTACCGGTGTGTGATGAACTAACACACTACCGGTGAGTGATAAACTAACATACTGATGAGTGATGAACTAACATACCAGTGTGTGATGAACTAACACACTGATGAGTGATGAACTAACACACTATCGGTGAGTAATGAACTAACACTACCAGTGAGTGATGAACTAACATACCAGTGTGTGATGAACTAACATACTGATGAGTGATGAACTAACATACCAGTGTGTGATGAACTAACATACTGATGAGTGATGAACTAACATACCAGTGTGTGATGAACTAACATTACCAGTGAGTGATAAACTAACATACTGGTGAGTGATGAACTAACACTACCAGTGAGTGATAAACTAACACACTATCGGTGAGTGATAAACTAACATACCGGTGAGTGATAAACTAACATACCGGTGTGTGATGAACTAACATACCGGCATGTGATGAACTAACATACCGATGTGTGATGAACTAACATACCACCAGTGTGTCATGAACTAAATGCCACTTAGAAGAAAACAAACAATAATACAAGTTATCTCATTTTCTACCACTGGAAAAATCTGCACAAACATACATTGTACATGATCGGTAAATGTAATCCGTATCAACACACATGTCTTTAATATTAAGCAATAAGTCTAAAATCCCATCTCTAAACATAAAGAGTTCTCTCTCCTGGTCCTTTACAACATTACAAGTTAGAGAGTGGGATAGAAATATGTAACAGCTTACTGAAAAGGGATGTCAATGAAGTCTCTGTAATAGTATTGAAATTCGTTTTCATTGTTAGGTGTGCTATTTGCAGTCTATTTTTGGCATGCTTAACCCTTTCAACACCACAGACCTCTAAATAGGCTTACAAAAAGTGTAGATCCAGATGAGCCGACTCGTGACGTATTTGAAATATGGCAATATCACTCATAATGGAAGCAGACATTTAAAAAGTTTAAACTTTATTTATTTTACAACGAAACTGGAGTACCCAGAGAAAACCCCACCTGTCCGATCTGGCGACCAATGTACCATCTCACATACTTCCCGGTCCGAGGATCGAACCCGGGTTGCATTGGTGAGAAGCGAGCGCGCTAACCATTGCGCTAATCGGACAGCCATTTTGAAATTTGTGACATCATTTCCCATTTTATTTAGCCATGCAGTTCACTGTTTTTCTTTTATCATGGATAAAAATACAATTTTAGTTGCCCTAACATCATAATGGACACCCGCTTCAAAGGGTGATAACTATCTTACTTTATTATCTGAATTTTATAAATATTTAAGTATTTTGTTTGTTTTATAATATCTAATAAAACAGATGTATTAATTCTTATAAGAAGATGTCGGTGAATAGCACTACTTCCAGACATTCTAACCAAGCACTCCTACAATTCTTTGGAATGTTAAAAATAAAAGCACCAAATAATGAATAGGTTGTTACACTGAAAGCCGGTCCTGATATTCTTACTTACACAATCACGATAACAAGTATGAAGATATTAATTTTCGTACTTCATTGGGTTCCCAAAATCAAGTCCAGTGGTAACACGCTGGACTGGTAATCCAGGGATCGCAGGTTCGATTTCCCCCGTCTGACCCTAATAAAATTAACAGTCTATCAGATGGGACATTAAACCGAGGTCTCGTGTCGGTGCTGTACACCGTGCACGTAAAAGAACCAGACGAGACTCTGGAATGGGTCTCTGCATCTTTGCAATATCCTCCAAAAATCTAAAATGACTAATCTCTTCAGGAGGCGTTGCTCATATTGGCAACCGGTAGCGACGATAAATAAACGTAAAACACACACTCAAGATTTTGAAATAAATTCGTGGAATGTGAACGAAAACAGTATGATTTCACATCTCACAATTTTATTTCAAAGCACGAAATTGTGAACTATGAAGTACGAAATTCCACGACATCACTGTAATGTTTATGACATGTGAGGTAAAGAAGAGTGTAAAATACTAAATCATTTACTTCTTTCTGTTAATATAGGAAGCTTAAATATATAAAGACAACAGTGAAACATTTAAATTCTAGACAGCAGATTGCAATAACACAAACATTGAAATCCTAGACAGCAGATTGCAATAACACAAACATTGAAATCCTAGACAGCAGATTGCAATAACACAAAACATTGAAATCCTAGACAGCAGCTTGCAATAACACAAACTACAATATTTTAATGAAAACTAACACTACCTTAAATAAAAAACACTGATTATATTTCGGTTTGTTACAATAATCTTCTATTTAAAGAATTCTTATAAATTAAAAAAAATCATTACAAAGTACAAGACAGTTATGCAAGAATCTGAAAATCATGGTTCCTATAAATTTCCTTTATAAATCCCATTGAGAAACAAGTTCTTACAACATTAGCTTATACAAATTTATTTTAGCTCGATTGCGAAACAAGTTCTTACAACTTATATTAATCACTCTCGAGACCTCATTCCTGATGAAATCCATCGCCACGAGGCATGTGGAATTTAAATGCCTTTCCTAAGGGCACAATCATAATTTCGCACCTGAAGCGATGATCACGCTACCACTGCGTCATCACGACTTCCAACCTTAGTAATATGGATCTCGAGTTCTCACAATTGGTGAAATCCATCCCCATGACAGGGACAGAGGAGAATGAATGGAAGCATCATAGCTAACGAACACCGTTAGTGGTTCTGGAGGGGACCAACTGCAAACACGTCGGTTACGAGGCAGGGAACCAACTGCGAACACGGCGGTTACGAGGCAGGGAACCAACTGCGAACACGTCGGTTACGAGGCAGGGAACCAACTGCGAACACGTCGGTTACGAGGCAGGGAACCAACTGCAAACACGTCGGTTACGAGGCAGGGAACCAACTGCAAACACGTCGGTTACGAGGCAGGGAACCAACTGCAAACACGTCGGTTACGAGGCAGGGAACCAACTGCAAACACGTCAGTTACGAGGCAGGGAACCAACTGCAAACACGTCGGTTACGAGGCATTCAATGTCGTTATTAAACATAAAGGATGTAGGTCAACATGCACCCACTATCGTTACTCTATTACAACACACATCGTTGAACGGTAAAGCAAATGATCAAATTCTCTACAGACAATGTTACTTTTATTGCACGCATTATAATATATTATTAATTGAAACATATCCTATACGAAAACAAAATCTGTACATTTTCAAGCAAAATTCTCAATTATATCATAAAAACTGAAAATTACCAACAGAAAATATTGATCCCTGAGAGAGATTATGAAATCATTATGATGTGAACAGGCCTGGAGGTTATAAAACTTTTCTCCAATCTCAAAACTCAGTCTCAAGCGACTGATTGGTTCGGCTGACAGTAACACTCAGAATCAACCAATCAGATCACTTGAGTTTGAGATCTGAGAAAAGTTTTATAACCTCTGGGCCAGGATTAGTGCCAGCTGAAGATATTGTATTTTAAATTAAAGTTCTTGGCTCGGAAGAGTTTTCAATATTCATATACATTCATAGTCCCAATACAGTGAAACCCCTCTAAACTGAACAGCCTCTGGATCAATATCTGGACCAAGAAAATCGTCCGATTTGGATGGAAATTCCGCATTAGAGGGGTTTTGAGTGGTCCCACTGTGCAACGTTTAGCTATATTATTCAAAATCAGATGTTAAAAAGCGGTAAATTATTCCATACTTTTAAACTTTTTTACCATTTTGTTAAGCATTCTGCTGTCCAAACACAGACATAATTATTATAAACAGTCAGATTATCATGCCAAGCAGAAGACAACCTTGTCCATTCTTCTATGTAACTTGCCCGTAAATCTATCCAACAAATCGCCTTGATTCTAATATGAATGATCTGTATTTATGGTGACAAACAATAACACTGTGACAAGTCCAAAAAGAATGATTCCGAGACGCGGTCATTATTGAAAGTGTCACAGGGTGAGAAAAATATGCAGCCAACCCAGGGCTCGAACCCGGGACCTTTCGCTTACAGGGCGAACACTCTACCGACTGAGCTAGCCGGGCCGCTTACACATAATCTCCCCGATGATGACTAAGTCCGTACCGCAACATACTTCCCCACCAAATTGGAATTCTTCCACGAATTTCCAGGGATAGAGAACAAGATGAACATGATCTCGAAGTATATATCCAGTCGCGGTCCCTCGTTGGGCGCCAAATGTCACAGGGTGAGAAAAATGTGCAGCCAACCCGGGACCTTTCGCTTACAGGGCGAACGCTCTACCGACTGAGCTAGCACGGGCCGCTTACACATAATCTCCCCGAGGGTGACTAAGTCTGTACCGCGGACAAAAGCACCAATATCACTACACCACATGAGAGTTAAAGACAAGTGTCACATGCATGGAGTTAAGGATAATGAAATTCCACATGGGAGGAACTAGATGGAAACATGTTGCATGGCCAGTAGGAGAGCGAGAAAAAAGAATCCATTACAGAAAAACAGCTTTCATTGACCCTAATAACCCTACAGATCATTGTGGAAGACTCCAAATTATAAGACAGAAGAATCCATTACAAGAATATAGGGTTGAAAGTGTCATAAAAAGTGAAATACAAATAAATGTGGTGGTCATTGTATCATATTTAAATGCCCATATCAAACAGTACATATTTATAATTCTTATAAACAAACAAACAAATGTGGTGGTCAATACAATCTTTCAAGCACTAAAATGTCCACACAGTAAACATATCTGTGCCTTTCTTGGCGTCCGTGACCCAGTGGTAGAGCGTCGGATTTGGAATCGAACGGTCCCGGGTTCGATACTCGGTCAGGCCATGTATGTAGTGTCATTGAGCAAGGCACCTCACACACATTGCTTAGTACTGGTTAAACGCTTAGGTCGGCTAAGCCTGCCCAGGAAAACATGTCTAAGTCCCCGAGAGGGGTTTGACATTAAAGGAACATACATAGAACATACATACTAAAATAAAACCACTTATACTCTTCAGTTTTAATTTAGCAACGTATTTAGTAGCACGGCCATGTTTACATATATGTTCAATATTGATAAACGTCATAATTCTTGGCTTTATATGAAAGTTAACATACCTGTACGAATTCTTGGCACAGGCATGATTAACTGGCACAATGGTTGGTATGCACATGATACTAGGACTGATAATTCGCTTAACTCCTTGCATACTAGCGCCTAGCGCTGAAGATAACAGTCAAGTATGTCATGCAATTTCATAAGAATAGTTTCGGCACAATTCTAATGAAATTCCATGACATATTTCCAGAGTTTTCAAAAATAAATAAGAAAAACACATTACTGACTTGTCGTCCTTTACAATTATTTGAACTATTTATAGCCGTTATTTTACCCAGCATGCAAAGAGTAAGTACAAAATTTCATAATGATCATTTACAACTGAGGAGGAGCATTTTCTTCAGTAACGGAAAATAATCGGTAACAGCTTCCCTTTCCATCACCATATTATGTGAACGCAAAATCTGAGTGAAAATACATCTATCTCCGAATAAAACAAAAGAGTTACGGTTCCTGGAGACAGTTCAACCTGAAGGCAGACGCTGATTAGCATAGAATGCAGACGCCGATTAGCATAGAACGTAGATACTTGTACAGTTTAGCAAACCAGTTGGACGTACCGGTAGCATCGGGTAGGGTAGATCAATGTAGGTGTTTGCTGTTTGTCAAACTGATGACATGCTGCAGTCAGGAGAACTTTGCTGTAATGCTATACTGAGTATGATGGAATTATTAGCGAACACATCTCCAAGTAGAACACATGTATCACTAGGTCGCAGCTTCTGCCATAGATTCAAACACAAGTTCCTTCCATCGTCGGGTGAAGAATTTCCCCATATTGTGCCCACACTGACCGACTTCCGATTCGTCTTCGTTAAACAGACAGCAGTTGTCAAACACAAGCATAGCGTCATTCACAAACTCACTACGCGATCGATAGCTGAAATATAATATACATATCTTACTGTTATGTCAAACTCTCTATTAATTACATACATATCTTACTGTTATGTAAAACTGATTCTACATATAACACCTCCTCACTGATTCTACATATAACACCTACTCACTGATTCCACATACAACACCTCCTCACTGATTCCACATACAACACCTCCCAACTGGTTCCACATACAACACCTCCTCACTGATTCTACATACAACACCTCCTCACTGATTCCACATACAACACTTCATAACTGATTCCACATACAACACATCCTCACTGATTCTACATACAACACTTCACTGATTCTACATACAACACATCCTCACTGATTCCACATACAATGCCTCCTCACTGATTCTACATACAACACCTCCTCACTGATTCCACATACAACACCTCACTGATTCTACATACAACACATCCTCACTGATTCTACATACAACACCTCCTCACTGATTCCACATACAACACCTCCTCACTGATTCCACATACAACACCTCCTCACTGATTCCACATACAACACCTCCTCACTGATTCCACATACAACACCTCCTCACTGATTCCACATACAACACTTCACTGATTCCACATACAACACTTTACTGATTCCACATACAACACCTCCTCACTGATTCCACATACAACACCTCCTCACTGATTCCACATACAACACCTCCTCACTGATTCCACATACAACACTTCACTGATTCCACATACAACACTTTACTGATTCCACATACAACACCTCCTCACTGATTCCACATACAACACCTCCTCACTGATTCCACATACAACACTTCACTGATTCCACATACAACACCTCCTCACTGATTCCACATACAACACCTCCTCACTGATTCCACATACAACACTTCAATGATTCCACATACAACACCTCCTCACTGATTCCACATACAACACTTCAATGATTCCACATACAACACCTCCTCACTGATTCCACATACAACATAATAACAAAAATGGAAATGCACAAACATGTTTGTCTGTTTGAGGTTTAGCGTCGCACCAACAGTTTAGCTCATACGGTGACTCTCCAGCTATTACTGGTGGATGAAGACCCCAGGTGCTCCTCCGAGCTGTATTTAACCCTTTCAACCCCACAGGCCTCTAAATAGGCTTATGAAAAGTGTAGATCCAGATGAGCCGGCTCGTAATGAGCCGTCTCATCAGGATCTGCACTTTTTTGCCAGTAATAATTATTACTATTTTTAGATAAAATTACCCATTTTGATAAATTAACTGGTCCAAATGTAATTTTCTTATTAATTTATTGGTCTAAAAATAGCATGCACCAGTCCATGTCAGTTACTTGGGGTTGAATGGGTTAATGCAGGGGCGGGCACCATGAGTAGAACCATCGACCTTCCCCAGCCAGCTTGATAGCTTCCTCACATGAAAGAATTGGACGCCTCCTGTGGGATTCGAACCTACAGCTGTGAGGGGCGAGTTATTGGTAGTCAACAACCGTAATCACAGAGGCTCTTGCAACCAGATGTAGGGAGATATACCGGCATATAATCCTACGACTCTATGAGGGACATGGTTAAAGAATATGTAACCATGTAACATATCATGTCAATATTCCTAAAATTGTACATATTCGGCATTTCCACAGCAAACTAACAAAGACTACCACTGCACTTCGATCATAATAATTATTAACCCATTTGATTCTGGATACTGGTCAAAAAGTATTTGCAAAGAACATAGAACAAGATCAACCGCCATGGAACGTGCTGTCTGATCAGGCTCTATGCGGTTTGCTATTCAAATGATCTTGCTAAGACACTTGGCTATGTAGCAAACAACATAGATCCTGATCAGCATGCAGCATCACGCTGCGGCTGATCTGGATCTATGTTGTTTGCAAAAGCCTTTAAATGTATCCATAATGAAATGGGTTAAAGGCAACTGACTCAAACTAAATTGGCCAACAATAAACCGAGAGGAAATATCGTAATACAGTCCAACCTCTATTAAGCAGCCGGTCATTTAAAGTACAGATAATGTCTGCTTCGCACAGGTGGTTGTTTGGTTTAAACATATTTATTCCACTATATACATTCACAAAACAATACATGCACACATAATTAAAGAATAGGAAAGGATCAAAACGGAAGCAGAGCTTATATAGTTTCTCTCCTTGCAGTTCAAAATACACAGTACTATTTTGGATGGTGTGGAGCTAATACATGTATACCAAATGTGCATATTGCTTAGAAATGACAGAAATATAATACCGGTAAGAAAGCAGAAGAAAGAGAAGATATTTGAGAATGTAGCGCAGGCAGACAGGGGTAAAGTCATCAAGTGCACGTCTTATATACATGGGGTCTTATATGCCTGGGGTTTCACTCAAAGAATCGTTTTGTATCACTAATGAAGTTATGGACATATTCAAATATTATTTTGTTAATGTCATCTGTCAGGGTCTCCTCACCATGTAGGATAGTATGCAGATTAGCAGTAGGGCATAATCTTAGCACATTGTGTATGAAATCAATTCGAATATTAGAATAGTATGTACATTCAAAGAAAAAGTGGTAGCTGTTTACTAGAGATCAAATATGTAACATGCAAGTTAGATAAACTGGAAGCTGGTTGCTTAGTAGTACCACAGTCTGCTGACTTAGGAACCAGTCCAAAGACTGAGACCAGCACATAAATTCATTAAGCTTGCACATGCCATTACCAAACAAGTACTACCGTAATTTGCTATGTATAACGCGCACTTTTATTACTACGTTTTTTCCTCGATTTTTGTGCCAAAAAGTCGGTGCGCGTTATACACGATAGCGCGTTATACATAGCAAATTACGGTAGATTACATTTTATTGATTGATTGAAACATACTGCTGTGTATGGGAAGAATCGGCTGCCGTGGAACGGTTAATATGCGTACAGTATTGTCATACAAGTATGGTAGCTTACATATGGTCCCTGAGTTTTATTTTCATAGTTCCGAAGTCCATGGGGCTCTTGATGTACTTCCTGTACGAAGGGAAGTGTTTACAGTTGACTGGTTGCAGGAAAGGCCAACCGTCCTCATGCTTCATCATCTCTGTGTGAATCAGTCTAGCAAATAAAACATTTATATTGTAAGTATTACTTCCTGTTTCAGGGGTAGACTGGTAACATACATAGGTACATATATCTACCTGCATAGTTACAGATATCTACCTGCATAGTTACAGATATCTACCTGCATAGGTACAGATATCTACCTGCATAGTTACATATATCTACCTGCATAGTTACAGATATCTACCTGCATAGGTACAGATATCTACCTGCATAGTTACATATATCTACCTGCATAGTTACAGATATCTACCTGCATAGGTACATATATCTACCTGCATAGTTACAGATATCTACCTGCATAGGTACAGATATCTACCTGCATAGTTACATATATCTACCTGCATAGTTACAGATATCTACCTGCATAGGTACAGATATCTACCTGCATAGTTACATATATCTACCTGCATAGTTACAGATATCTACCTGCATAGGTACAGATATCTACCTGCATAGTTACAGATATCTACCTGCATAGGTACAGATATCTACCTGCATAGTTACATATATCTACCTGCATAGTTACAGATATCTACCTGCATAGGTACAGATATCTACCTGCATAGTTACATATATCTACCTGCATAGTTACATATATCTACCTGTATAGGTACAAATATCGAGCCGTCTCATCAGGATCTAAACTTTTTGCCAGTAAAAATTATTACTATTTTTAGATAAAATTACCCATTTCGATAAATGAACTGGTCCAAGGGTAATTTTCTTATTAATTTATTGCTCTAAAAATATCATGCACCAGTCCATGTCATTTACTTGTGGTTGAATGGGTTAATACAGGTTGGTTGCTTAATTGAGGTGACCACTAACACAGGTTTGACTGTATATACATCATACTAACCTGCAAATTTTCAGATCTGTCGACTGTTCCTCCAGAGTCAGTTTTTCTCGATCAGCAACCTTTTCTGCTTGCTTGTCTGAATGCACATCTGTATGTTTGTCTATGATACTGTCCTCTTTCTTTTTCTGGGGACTGTCGTTCTCCGACTGAGCATCGGAGGATTTACGCTTTCGTGGGACACCAAAGTCAGATCTACGTTTACGTCCGGTTGGCGTGAGATCTGGAACTGGCGTGGTGGGTGGAGCTGAGGCATTAACTGTGGAATTCTTCCTAATACGCTTCTTGGCCGATGACTGGAAATTGAACTGAAGCGTTAGCTATAGCAAACCACACATACACAGTAATATATGATTTTGGGAAATAAAATATTCATAAAGGGAGGTAACCTGCAAAGAATAATTTCATAAAACCAGTTCATTTGTGGGTATATCTTCAGAATTGGTTATAAAATCTGAATAATTTATGATCAAACATTGGTTCGATCCACTGTCTGACCCTAATAAAATTAATAGTCTTTCAGATGTGACGTTAAACCGAGGTCTCGTGTCAGTGCTTTACACCGTGCACGTAAAAGAACCAGAGGAGACTCTGGAATGGGTCTTTCTCTGTATCATTGCACTATCCTCCAAAAATCTAAAATGACTAATCTCTTCAGGAGGCGTCGCTCATATGGGCAACCAGTAGCGACGATAAATAAGCGTAAGACACACACTCAAACATTGGACATATAATGCAAGAATAATGCTCTTTAAAAATCTCACATGTGCAGCATATTCTAAATACTGGTAAGCGTTTTTGGGGCTTTAACAAAGTAAGATTGTGGAAGATATAAGATTATAGAAGAGATAAGATTATAGGATATATAAGATTATACAAGAGATAAGATTAAAGAAGAATATAGAAGATATAAGAATATATAAGATATAAGATTATAGAAGATATAAGATTATAGAAGAATATAGAAGATATAAGATTATAGAAGATATAAGATTATAGAAGTTAGAAGATATAAGATTATAGAAGATATAAGATTATAAAAGAATATAGAAGATATAAGATAATAGAAGAGATAAGATCATATGATAAAAGAGATAAGATTATAGAAGAGATAAGATTATAGAAGATATAAGATTATAGAAGAGATAAGATTAAAGAAGAATATAGAAGATATAAGAATATAAAAGATATATGATTATAGAAGAATATAGAAGATATAAGATTATAGAAGATATAAGATTATAGAAGATATAAGATTATAGAAGAATATAGAATATATAAGAATATATAAGATATAAGATTATAGAAGATATAAGATTATAGAAGAGATAAGATTATAGAAGAATATAGAATATATAAGAATATATAAGATATAAGATTATAGAAGATATAAGATTATAGAAGAGATAAGATCATATGATAAAAGAGATAAGATTATAGAAGAGATAAGATTATAGAAGATATAAGATTATAGAAGAGATAAGATTAAAGAAGAATATAGAAGATATAAGAATATATAAGATTATAGAAGAGATAAGATTATAGAAGAATATAGAAGATATAAGAATATAAAAGATATAAGATTATAGAAGATATAAGATTATAGAAGATATAAGTTATAGAAGAATATATAAGAAATAAGATTATAGAAGATATAAGATTATAGAAGAGATAATATTATAGAAGAGATAAGATTATAGAAGATATATTATAGAAGATATAAGATTATAGAAGATATAAGATTATAGAAGAGATAAGATTATAGAAGATATAAGATTATAGAAGAGATAAGATTGTGTGCTGTGCTTACCTTGGTACTATCATCACAGGTGGCACAGAACCATTTCCTCGGAACCCTGCAATACATTAACACATAACATAGAAGATATAAAAAGGATGAAATTTCAGTTGTGTGCATAATTTGCTTAAAAACAGAAGGTTTTTAATTTCTATTAATAAAATAGGTGTAAAAAATTGACATTTCATATCTTCATGAAATTTAGAAAAAAACCCATTCAATTGTTATAATTACAACTACAATTATACAAATTGCACAACAAGTTGTCTTTTTGAATCGTCAACATTTCTATACTGTACAGAATCCTTTACGCTGTACACATTCCTATAGATGGTCTATATGAATATATCTATTACATAGCTTACCTAGGCAGTGATGGGTCGATACAGTCTATATGTATACATAGCTTACCTAGGCAGTGGTGGGTCGATACAGTCTATATGAATACATAGCTTACCTAGGCAGTGGTGGGTCGATACAGTCTATATGAATACATAGCTTACCTAGGCAGTGGTGGGTCGATACAGTCTATATGAATACATAGCTTACCTAGGCTGTGGTGGGTCGATACAGTCTATATGTATACATAGCTTACCTAGGCAGTGGTGGGTCGATACAGTCTATATGTATACAGAGCTTACCTAGGCAGTGGTGGGTCGATACAGTCTATATGAATACATAGCTTACCTAGGCAGTGGTGGGTCGATACAGTCTATATGAATACATAGCTTACCTAGGCAGTGATGGGTCGATACAGTCTATATGAATACATAGCTTACCTAGGCAGTGGTGGGTCGATACAGTCTATATGTATACATAGCTTACCTAGGCAGTGGTGGGTCGATACAGTCTATATGAATACATAGCTTACCTAGGCAGTGGTGGGTCGATACAGTCTATATGTATACATAGCTTACCTAGGCAGTGGTGGGTCGATACAGTCTATATGTATAAATGTATTACATAGCTTACCTAGGCTGTGGTGGGTCGATACAGTCTATATGTATACATGTATTACATTGCTTACCTAGGCAGTGGTGGGTCGATACAGTCTATATGTATAAATGTATTACATAGCTTACCTAGGCAGTGGTGGGTCGATACAGTCTATATGTATACATAGCTTACCTAGGCAGTGGTGGGTCGATACAGTCTATATGTATACATGTATTACATTGCTTACCTAGGCTGTGGTGGGTCGATACAGTCTATATGAATACATAGCTTACCTAGGCAGTGGTGGGTCGATACAGTCTATATGAATACATAGCTTACCTAGGCAGTGGTGGGTCGATACAGTCTATATGAATACATAGCTTACCTAGGCAGTGGTGGGTCGATACAGTCTATATGAATACATAGCTTACCTAGGCAGTGGTGGGTCGATACAGTCTATATGAATACATAGCTTACCTAGGCAGTGGTGGGTCGATACAGTCTATATGAACATAGCTTACCTAGGCAGTGGTGGGTCGATACAGTCTATATGAATACATAGCTTACCTAGGCAGTGGTGGGTCGATACAGTCTATATGAATACATAGCTTACCTAGGCAGTGGTGGGTCGATACAGTCTATATGAATACATAGCTTACCTAGGCAGTGGTGGGTCGATACAGTCTATATGAATACATAGCTTACCTAGGCAGTGGTGGGTCGATACAGTCTATATGTATACATAGCTTACCTAGGCAGTGGTGGGTCGATACAGTCTATATGAATACATAGCTTACCTAGGCAGTGGTGGGTCGATACAGTCTATATGTATACATAGCTTACCTAGGCAGTGGTGGGTCGATACAGTCTATATGTATAAATTTACATAGCTTACCTAGGCAGTGGTGGGTCGATACAGTCTATATGTATACATGTATTACATAGCTTACCTAGGCAGTGGTGGGTCGATACAGTCTATATGTAAAATTTTACATAGCTTACCTAGGCAGTGGTGGGTCGATACAGTCTATATGAATACATAGCTTACCTAGGCAGTGGTGGGTCGATACAGTCTATATGAATACATAGCTTACCTAGGCAGTGGTGGGTCGATACAGTCTATATGAATACATAGCTTACCTAGGCAGTGGTGGGTCGATACAGTCTATATGAATACATAGCTTACCTAGGCAGTGGTGGGTCGATACAGTCTTATGAATACATAGCTTACCTAGGCAGTGGTGGGTCGATACAGTCTATATGTATACATAGCTTACCTAGGCAGTGGTGGGTCGATACAGTCTATATGAATACATAGCTTACCTAGGCAGTGGTGGGTCGATACAGTCTATATGAATACATAGCTTACCTAGGCAGTGGTGGGTCGATACAGTCTATATGAATACATAGCTTACCTAGGCAGTGGTGGGTCGATACAGTCTATATGAATACATAGCTTACCTAGGCAGTGGTGGGTCGATACAGTCTATATGAATACATAGCTTACCTAGGCAGTGGTGGGTCGATACAGTCTATATGAATACATAGCTTACCTAGGCAGTGGTGGGTCGATACAGTCTATATGAATACATAGCTTACCTAGGCAGTGGTGGGTCGATACAGTCTATATGAATACATAGCTTACCTAGGCAGTGGTGGGTCGATACAGTCTATATGAATACATAGCTTACCTAGGCAGTGGTGGGTCGATACAGTCTATATGTATACATAGCTTACCTAGGCAGTGGTGGGTCGATACAGTCTATATGTATACATAGCTTACCTAGGCAGTGGTGGGTCGATACAGTCTATATGAATACATAGCTTACCTAGGCAGTGGTGGGTCGATACAGTCTATATGAATACATAGCTTACCTAGGCAGTGGTGGGTCGATACAGTCTATATGAATACATAGCTTACCTAGGCAGTGGTGGGTCGATACAGTCTATATGAATACATAGCTTACCTAGGCAGTGGTGGGTCGATACAGTCTATATGTATACATAGCTTACCTAGGCAGTGGTGGGTCGATACAGTCTATATGTATACATAGCTTACCTAGGCAGTGGTGGGTCGATACAGTCTATATGAATACATAGCTTACCTAGGCAGTGGTGGGTCGATACAGTCTATATGAATACATAGCTTACCTAGGCAGTGGTGGGTCGATACAGTCTATATGAATACATAGCTTACCTAGGCAGTGGTGGGTCGATACAGTCTATATGAATACATAGCTTACCTAGGCAGTGGTGGGTCGATACAGTCTATATGAATACATAGCTTACCTAGGCAGTGGTGGGTCGATACAGTCTATATGAATACATAGCTTACCTAGGCAGTGATGGGTCGATACAGTCTATATGTATACATGTATTACATAGCTTACCTAGGCTGTGGTGGGTCGATACAGTCTATATGTATACATGTATTACATAGCTTACCTAGGCAGTGGTGGGTCGATACAGTCTATATGTATAAATGTATTACATAGCTTACCTAGGCAGTGGTGGGTCGATACAGTCTATATGTATAAATGTATTACATAGCTTACCTAGGCAGTGGTGGGTCGATACAGTCTATATGTATACATAGCTTACCTAGGCAGTGGTGGGTCGATACAGTCTATATGAATACATAGCTTACCTAGGCAGTGGTGGGTCGATACAGTCTATATGAATACATAGCTTACCTAGGCAGTGGTGGGTCGATACAGTCTATATGTATAAATGTATTACATAGCTTACCTAGGCTGTGGTGTGTCGATACAGTCTATATGTATACATGTATTACATAGCTTACCTAGGCAGTGGTGGGTCGATACAGTCTATATGTATAAATGTATTACATAGCTTACCTAGGCTGTGGTGGGTCGATACAGTCTATATGAATACATAGCTTACCTGGGCAGTGGTGGGTCGATACAGTCTATATGAATACATAGCTTACCTAGGCAGTGGTGGGTCGATACAGTCTATATGAATACATAGCTTACCTAGCAGTGGTGGGTCGATACAGTCTATATGAATACATAGCTTACCTAGGCAGTGGTGGTCGATACAGTCTTTATGAATACATAGCTTACCTAGGCAGTGGTGGGTCGGGTCGATACAGTCTATATGTATACATAGCTTACCTAGGCAGTGGTGGGTCGATACAGTCTATATGAATACATAGCTTACCTAGGCAGTGGTGGGTCGATACAGTCTATATGAATACATAGCTTACCTAGGCAGTGGTGGGTCGATACAGTCTATATGAATACATAGCTTACCTAGGCAGTGGTGCGTCGATACAGTCTATATGAATACATAGCTTACCTAGGCAGTGGTGGGTCGATACAGTCTATATGAATACGTAGCTTACCTAGGCAGTGGTGGATCGATACAGTCTATATGAATACATAGCTTACCTAGGCAGTGGTGGGTCGATACAGTCTATATGAATACATAGCTTACCTAGGCAGTGGTGGGTCGATACAGTCTATATGAATACATAGCTTACCTAG
>CM026386.1:72116054-72134741 GCA_014843695.1 Archivesica marissinica | reverse complement strand
ATACATAGCTTACCTAGGCAGTGGTGGGTCGATACAGTCTATATGAATACATAGCTTACCTAGGCAGTGGTGGGTCGATACAGTCTATATGAATACATAGCTTACCTAGGCAGTGATGGGTCGATACAGTCTATATGAATACATAGCTTACCTAGGCAGTGGTGGGTCGATACAGTCTATATGAATACATAGCTTACCTAGGCAGTGGTGGGTCGATACAGTCTATATGAATACATAGCTTACCTAGGCAGTGGTGGGTCGATACAGTCTATATGTATACATAGCTTACCTAGGCAGTGGTGGGTCGATACAGTCTATATGAATACATGTATTACATAGCTTACCTAGGCAGTGGTGGGTCGATACAGTCTATATGAATACATAGCTTACCTAGGCAGTGGTGGGTCGATACAGTCTATATTAATACATAGCTTACCTAGGCAGTGATGGGTCGATACAGTCTATATGAATGCATGTATTACATAGCTTACCTAGGCAGTGATGGGTCGATACAGTCTATATGTATACATGTATTACATAGCTTACCTAGGCAGTGGTGGGTCGATACAGTCTATATGTATACATAGCTTACCTAGGCAGTGATGGGTCGATACAGTCTATATGAATACATAGCTTACCTAGGCAGTGGTGGGTCGATACAGTCTATATGTATACATAGCTTACCTAGGCAGTGGTGGGTCGATACAATCTATATGTATACATAGCTTACCTAGGCAGTGGTGGGTCGATACAGTCTATATGTATACATAGCTTACCTAGGCAGTGGTGGGTCGATACAGTCTATATGAATACATAGCTTACCTAGGCAGTGGTGGGTCGATACAGTCTATATGTATACATAGCTTACCTAGGCAGTGGTGGGTCGATACAGTCTATATGAAATACATAGCTTACCTAGGCAGTGGTGGGTCGATACAGTCTATATGAATGAATACATAGCTTACCTAGGCAGTGGTGGGTCGATACAGTCTATATGATAAATGTATTACATAGCTTACCTAGGCAGTGGTGGGTCGATACAGTCTATATGAATACATAGCTTACCTAGGCAGTGGTGGGTCGATACAGTCTATATGAATACATAGCTTACCTAGGCAGTGGTGGGTCGATACAGTCTATATGAATACATAGCTTACCTAGGCAGTGGTGGGTCGATACAGTCTATATGTATACATAGCTTACCTAGGCAGTGGTGGGTCGATACAGTCTATATGAATGCATAGCTTATCTAGGCAGTGGTGGGTCGATACAGTCTATATGAATACATGTATTACATAGCTTACCTAGGCAGTGGTGGGTCGATACAGTCTATATGTATACATAGCTTACCTAGGCAGTGGTGGGTCGATACAGTCTATATGAATGCATAGCTTACCTAGGCAGTGATGGGTCGATACAGTCTATATGAATACATGTATTACATAGCTTACCTAGGCAGTGGTGGGTCGATACAGTCTATATGAATGCATAGCTTACCTAGGCAGTGGTGGGTCGATACAGTCTATATGTATACATAGCTTACCTAGGCAGTGGTGGGCCGATACAGTCAATATGAATACATAGCTTACCTAGGCAGTGGTGGGTCGATACAGTCTATATGAATACATGTATTACATAGCTTACCTAGGCAGTGGTGGGTCGATACAGTCTATATGTATAACATAGCTTACCTAGGCAGTGGTGTGTCGATACAGTCTATATGTATACATAGCTTACCTAGGCAGTGGTGGGTCGATACAGTCTATATGTATACATAGCCTACCTAGGCAGTGGTGGGTCGATACAGTCTATATGAATACATGTATTACATAGCTTACCTAGGCAGTGGTGTGTCGATACAGTCTATATGAATACATAGCTTACCTAGGCAGTGGTGGGTCGATACAGTCAATATGAATACATAGCTTACCTAGGCAGTGGTGGGTCGATACAGTCTATGAATACATAGCTTACCTAGGCAGTGGTGGGTCGATACAGTCTATATGAATACATAGCTTACCTAGGCAGTGGTGGGTCGATACAGTCTATATGAATACATAGCTTACCTAGGCAGTGGTGGGTCGATACAGTCTATATGTATACATAGCTTACCTAGGCAGTGGTGGGTCGATACAGTCTATATGAATACATAGCTTACCTAGGCAGTGGTGGGTCGATACAGTCTATATGAATACATAGCTTACCTAGGCAGTGGTGGGTCGATACAGTCTATATGAATACATAGCTTACCTAGGCAGTGGTGGGTCGATACAGTCTATATGAATACATAGCTTACCTAGGCAGTGGTGGGTCGATACAGTCTATATGAATACATGTATTACATAGCTTACCTAGGCAGTGGTGGGTCGATACAGTCTATATGTATACATAGCTTACCTAGGCAGTGGTGGGTCGATACAGTCTATATGAATGCATAGCTTACCTAGGCAGTGATGGGTCGATACAGTCTATATGAATACAATACATAGCTTACCTAGGCAGTGGTGGGTCGATACAGTCTATATGAATACATAGCTTACCTAGGCAGTGGTGGGTCGATACAGTCTATATGTATACATAGCTTACCTAGGCAGTGGTGGGCCGATACAGTCAATATGAATACATAGCTTACCTAGGCAGTGGTGGGTCGATACAGTCTATATGAATAATATAATACATAGCTTACCTAGGCAGTGGTGGGTCGATACAGTCTATATGAATACATAGCTTACCTAGGCAGTGGTGGGTCGATACAGTCTATATGAATACATAGCTTACCTAGGCAGTGGTGGGTCGATACAGTCTATATGAAATGTATACATAGCTTACCTAGGCAGTGGTGGGTCGATACAGTCTATATGAATACATAGCTTACCTAGGCAGTGGTGGGTCGATACAGTCTATATGAATACATAGCTTACCTAGGCAGTGGTGGGTCGATACAGTCTATATGAATACATAGCTTACCTAGGCAGTGGTGGGTCGATACAGTCTATATGAATACATAGCTTACCTAGGCAGTGGTGGGTCGATACAGTCTATATGAAGCTTACCTAGGCAGTGGTGGGTCGATACAGTCTATATGAATACATAGCTTACCTAGGCAGTGGTGGGTCGATACAGTCTATATGAATACATAGCTTACCTAGGCAGTGGTGGGTCGATACAGTCTATATGTATACATAGCTTACCTAGGCAGTGGTGGGTCGATACAGTCTATATGAATACATAGCTTACCTAGGCAGTGGTGGGTCGATACAGTCTATATGAATACATAGCTTACCTAGGCAGTGGTGGGTCGATACAGTCTATATGAATACATAGCTTACCTAGGCAGTGGTGGGTCGATACAGTCTATATGAATACATAGCTTACCTAGGCAGTGGTGGGTCGATACAGTCTATATGAATACATAGCTTACCTAGGCAGTGGTGGGTCGATACAGTCTATATGAATACATGTATTACATAGCTTACCTAGGCAGTGATGGGTCGATACAGTCTATATGAATACATAGCTTACCTAGGCAGTGGTGGGTCGATACAGTCTATATGTATACATAGCTTACCTAGGCAGTGGTGGGTCGATACAGTCTATATGAATACATGTATTACATAGCTTACCTAGGCAGTGGTGGGTCGATACAGTCTATATGAATACATAGCTTACCTAGGCAGTGGTGGGTCGATACAGTCTATATGAATACATAGCTTACCTAGGCAGTGGTGGGTCGATACAGTCTATATGAATACATAGCTTACCTAGGCAGTGGTGGGTCGATACAGTCTATATGAATACATAGCTTACCTAGGCAGTGGTGGGCCGATACAGTCAATATGAATACATAGCTTACCTAGGCAGTGGTGGGTCGATACAGTCTATATGAATACATAGCTTACCTAGGCAGTGGTGGGTCGATACAGTCAATATGAATACATAGCTTACCTAGGCAGTGGTGGGTCGATACAGTCTATATGAATACATAGCTTACCTAGGCAGTGGTGGGCCGATACAGTCTATATGAATACATAGCTTACCTAGGCAGTGGTGGGTCGATACAGTCTATATGTATACATAGCTTACCTAGGCAGTGGTGGGTCGATACAGTCTATATGAATACATAGCTTACCTAGGCAGTGGTGGGTCGATACAGTCTATATGTATAACATAGCTTACCTAGGCAGTGGTGGGTCGATACAGTCTATATGAATACATAGCTTACCTAGGCAGTGGTGGGTCGATACAGTCTATATGTATAACATAGCTTACCTAGGCAGTGGTGGGTCGATACTGTCTATATGAATACATGTATTACATAGCTTACCTAGGCAGTGATGGGTCGATACAGTCTATATGAATACATAGCTTACCTAGGCAGTGGTGGGTCGATACAGTCTATATGAATACATAGCTTACCTAGGCAGTGGTGGGTCGATACAGTCAATATGAATACATAGCTTACCTAGGCAGTGGTGGGTCGATACAGTCTATATGAATACATAGCATACCTAGGCAGTGGTGGGTCGATACAGTCTGTATGAATACATAGCTTACCTAGGCAGTGGTGGGTCGATACAGTCTATATGTATACATAGCTTACCTAGGCAGTGGTGGGTCGATACAGTCTATATGTATACATAGCTTACCTAGGCAGTGGTGGGTCGATACAGTCTATATGAATACATAGCTTACCTAGGCAGTGGTGGGTCGATACAGTCTATATGAATACATAGCTTACCTAGGCAGTGGTGGGTCGATACAGTCTATATGAAATGTATACATAGCTTACCTAGGCAGTGGTGGGTCGATACAGTCTATATGAATACATAGCTTACCTAGGCAGTGGTGGGTCGATACAGTCTATATGTATACATAGCTTACCTAGGCAGTGGTGGGTCGATACAGTCTATATGAAACATGTATACATAGCTTACCTAGGCAGTGGTGGGTCGATACAGTCTATATGAATACATAGCTTACCTAGGCAGTGATGGGTCGATACAGTCTATATGAATACATAGCTTACCTAGGCAGTGGTGGGTCGATACAGTCTATATGAATACATAGCTTACCTAGGCAGTGGTGGGTCGATACAGTCTATATGAATACATAGCTTACCTAGGCAGTGGTGCGTCGATACAGTCTATATGAATACATAGCTTACCTAGGCAGTGGTGGGTCGATACAGTCTATATGAATACGTAGCTTACCTAGGCAGTGGTGGGTCGATACAGTCTATATGAATACATAGCTTACCTAGGCAGTGGTGGGTCGATACAGTCTATATGAATACATAGCTTACCTAGGCAGTGGTGGGTCGATACAGTCTATATGAATACATAGCTTACCTAGGCAGTGGTGGGTCGATACAGTCTATATGAATACATAGCTTACCTAGGCAGTGGTGGGTCGATACAGTCTATATGAATACATAGCTTACCTAGGCAGTGGTGGGTCGATACAGTCTATATGAATACATAGCTTACCTAGGCAGTGGTGGGTCGATACAGTCTATATGAATACATAGCTTACCTAGGCAGTGGTGGGTCGATACAGTCTATATGTATACATAGCTTACCTAGGCAGTGGTGGGTCGATACAGTCTATATGTATACATAGCTTACCTAGGCAGTGGTGGGTCGATACAGTCTATATGAATACATAGCTTACCTAGGCAGTGGTGGGTCGATACAGTCTATATGAATACATAGCTTACCTAGGCAGTGGTGGGTCGATACAGTCTATATGTATACATAGCTTACCTAGGCAGTGGTGGGTCGATACAGTCTATATGAATACATAGCTTACCTAGGCAGTGGTGGGTCGATACAGTCTATATGAATACATAGCTTACCTAGGCAGTGGTGGGTCGATACAGTCTATATGAATACATAGCTTACCTAGGCAGTGGTGGGTCGATACAGTCTATATGAATACATAGCATACCTAGGCAGTGGTGGGTCGATACAGTCTATATGAATACATGTATTACATAGCTTACCTAGGCAGTGATGGGTCGATACAGTCTATATGAATACATAGCTTACCTAGGCAGTGGTGGGTCGATACACTCTATATGTATACATAGCTTACCTAGGCAGTGGTGGGTCGATACAGTCTATATGAATACATGTATTACATAGCTTACCTAGGCAGTGGTGGGTCGATACAGTCTATATGAATACATAGCTTACCTAGGCAGTGATGGGTCGATACAGTCTATATGAATACATAGCTTACCTAGGCAGTGGTGGGTCGATACAGTCTATATGAATACATAGCTTACCTAGGCAGTGGTGGGTCGATACAGTCTATATGAATACATAGCTTACCTAGGCAGTGGTGCGTCGATACAGTCTATATGAATACATAGCTTACCTAGGCAGTGGTGGGTCGATACAGTCTATATGAATACGTAGCCTACCTAGGCAGTGGTGGGTCGATACAGTCTATATGAATACATAGCTTACCTAGGCAGTGGTGGGTCGATACAGTCTATATGAATACATAGCTTACCTAGGCAGTGGTGGGTCGATACAGTCTATATGAATACATAGCTTACCTAGGCAGGGTGGTCGATACAGTCTATATGAATACATAGCTTACCTAGGCAGTGGTGGGTCGATACAGTCTATATGAATACATAGCATACCTAGGCAGTGGTGGGTCGATACAGTCTATATGAATACATGTATTACATAGCTTACCTAGGCAGTGATGGGTCGATACAGTCTATATGAATACATAGCTTACCTAGGCAGTGGTGGGTCGATACAGTCTATATGTATACATAGCTTACCTAGGCAGTGGTGGGTCGATACAGTCTATATGAATACATGTATTACATAGCTTACCTAGGCAGTGGTGGGTCGATACAGTCTATATGAATACATAGCTTACCTAGGCAGTGATGGGTCGATACAGTCTATATGAATACATAGCTTACCTAGGCAGTGGTGGGTCGATACAGTCTATATGAATACATAGCTTACCTAGGCAGTGGTGGGTCGATACAGTCTATATGAATACATAGCTTACCTAGGCAGTGGTGGGTCGATACAGTCTATATGAATACATAGCTTACCTAGGCAGTGGTGGGTCGATACAGTCTATATGAATACATAGCTTACCTAGGCAGTGGTGGGTCGATACAGTCTATATGAATACATAGCTTACCTAGGCAGTGGTGGGTCGATACAGTCTATATGAATACATAGCTTACCTAGGCAGTGGTGGGTCGATACAGTCTATATGAATACATAGCTTACCTAGGCAGTGGTGGGTCGATACAGTCTATATGAATACATGTATTACATAGCTTACCTAGGCATTGGTGGGCCGATACAGTCTATATGAATACATAGCTTACCTAGGCAGTGGTGGGTCGAGACAGTCTATATGAATGCATCTATTACATAGATTACATTCTGCCATCTTGCCAAACCTCCGTCCGCACACCAAACAACACGATTCACCAACAGCCTGATAAATAGTATATTAGTGTTAACAATTTTCACTGGTGGAATAAAATAGTTTGTGTTTGGTACAGTACAAATCAGTGAATTATTCGTAAATTGACTTACTTGAGGAAACATCGATGAACGGGAACATTAATTCGCTAAATCACCATGACTCATAATTAATGGGCTAAATCACCATGACTCATCATTAATTCGCTAAATCACCATGACTCATAATTAATTCGCTAAATCAACATGACTCATCATTAATTCGCTAAATCACCATGACTCATCATTAATTCGCTAAATCACCATGACTCATAATTAATGGGCTAAATCACCATGACTCATCATTAATTCGCTAAATCACCATGACTCATAATTAATGGGCTAACTCACCATGACTCATCATTAATTCGCTAAATCACCATGACTCATCATTAATTCACTAAATCACCATGACTCATCATTAATTCGCTAAATCACCATGAATCATAATTAATTCGCTAAATCACCATGACTCATCATTAATTCGCTAAATCACCATGACTCATCATTAATTCGCTAAATCACCATGACTCATCATTAATTCATAATTAAGGAATTAGAGAATTTATTCAAAGCTACTCGCCCTGAAGGACCAGTGACCAGCAAAGATCCACTAGCCCGTAGTTAACTTTCTCTCGTTCTTATGATAATGATTTTGCTATCCAAACTGTTTGACCGTCTGCTTCGACATTTTTGACAGATCATAGGAAAATAAGGTGGATAACTATGTTCACAATCATGTCGAAAATTCTAAATAACTGATCCAACAATCTTAACCTTTAACCTGCCAATCGTGACTAAAGTCGCTTTTGCAAACAGCATAGAGCCAGATCAAATGGCACAGAATGTCCACAGAACGTGCCGTCTCATCAGGCTCTGTGCTGTTTTCTATTCGGATAGTGGAGCTAAAACACTTGTCTGAATAGCAAACAATATAGATTCTGATCAGACGCGGTGTTATGCTGAATCTATATTGTTTGCACATTCTGTCAAATTTATTCGGCAGATTACTTGTTACTTACGTGACCACCGTATGTATTGCACATTCTACATGTGTAATTGTCACGTATGCCATTATCAAGTTTGAACATTTTAATTATTGTGTTGGACTCGCAGCCTGGAATTTTAACTTGCACGATTACAATTCTAACTCCCCAAGACGAGCGGGTGATGTTAGCTATCGAGGTTCATAAGTGAAATATAATTTAATCATTCACTTAAACCTTTCCCTCATAGAAGTGCCTCTTGACGCCATTACCAATACGACATACATTGACCCTTTCCCTCATAGAAGCGCCTCTTGACGCCATTACCAATACGACATACATTGACCCTTTCCCTCATAGAAGCGCCTCTTGATGCCATTACCAATACGACATACATTGACCCTTTCCCTCATAGAAGCGCCTCTTGACGCCATTACCAATACGACATACATTGACCCTTTCCCTCATAGAAGCGCCTCTTGATGCCATTACCAATATGACATACATTAACCCTTGCCCTCATAGAAGCGCCTCTTGACTCCATTACCAATACGACATACATTGACCCTTTCCCTCATAGAAGCACCTCTTGACGCCATTACCAATACGACATACATTGACCCTTTCCCTCATAGAAGCGCCTCTTGATGCCATTACCAATATGACATACATTAACCCTTGCCCTCATAGAAGCGCCTCTTGACTCCATTACCAATACGACATACATTGACCCTTTCCCTCATAGAAGCACCTCTTGACGCCATTACCAATACGACATACATTGACCCTTTCCCTCATAGAAGCGCCTCTTGATGCCATTACCAATATGACATACATTAACCCTTGCCCTCATAGAAGCGCCTCTTGACGCCATTACCAATACGACATACATTGACCCTTTCCCTCATAGAAGTGCCTCTTGACGCCATTACCAATACGACATACATTGACAAGGTAGTAGCCAAACCAATGTTCATAATAAAAGCCATAATCTCATGTAGTCCCAGTAATATCTATGGAGGTGAGATATATATATGGCGACTACTTATTCAGTGCATGGTAGCTAAATGGCTGTTGTTTGCATGGAAATAACATAGTATATTAACCTAAATCTCTAGGAAGGAAAGGGTTAAACAAAGAGATTATTTTTTTATATTATTTTGGGAAACGAGCTGATAGAACATTAAGCTTAGATTACATCACTGATAGATTGAGTATGATTATATTATTGTATATTATATTGTAGAAGTAGGCAAACCAAGTACAGTCAAACCTGTCTTAAGCAGCCAGCCAAGGGAATCACACAAATTGGCTGCTTAGCACAATGGGCTGCTTAATAGAGGTCAAATATATAATGAAACAGCATATTGGGAACCTGGGAAATGGCTGCTTAATACAGGTTGGCTGATTAATGGAACACAGGTTTGACTGTCGTGTCAAATGAGAAAATAACAAATTTAATATTGCCGGTATATTTCTGTAGTTCACTGAAAAACATCATGCTAACCTTTGAAACACACTCGAAGCAGTACCAGTCTCCGTCAGGAATGGTCTCCAACTTTGGCTGTTAAAAACAAAACAAGCATATTAAATACAGTACTGTTTCATATCAAGGTTGACCGTAGTCGTTTGCTCATAGATATACGGTGTACAGCAGACCTCTGTGGAAGTCATGATAACGCAGTGGATGTGCGTTCGCTTCAGGTGCGAAAGGTCCGGAGTTCGAGCCCCGCTGGAACCGTTACGATTGTGCCCTTAGGCAAGGCATTTAAATTCCACATTGCCTCTTCTCTCTCCCTCGTGGCGATGGATTCCATCAGGAATGAGGTCTCGAGAGTGATTAATATAAGTTGTGAGAACTTGTTTCGCAATTGAGCTAAAATAAATTTCCATAAACTAATACAATTGCTTGCAATCTGGCATTTTACCGTAGATGAAACATTCATTTCCACTATTATACACATATTAATTAACAGAAAAAGGATTAAGCATGAAGTATAAGGTTTTATGGAATCCTTCCTGTCAATCTGGTATCTTACCTTGAAGCAGTAGGTATGGTAACCACGGTCACAACCGTCACATAGCAACAACTCCGCCTCATTGTCATCCTTGCGACATATTTGACATAGCTGAAATGTACAACGTATTAATATCACAATCAATACTGCAAGATAAAGACGGATATGTAGTCCAGTGGTAACACGCTGGACTGGTAATCCAGGGATTGCAGGTTCGATCCCCCGTCTGACCCTAATAAAATTAACAGTCTTTCAGATGGGACGTTAAACAGAGGTCTCGTGTCGGTGCTTTACGCCGTGCACGTAAAAGAACCAGAGGAGACTCTGGAATGGGTCTCTCTCTGTATCATTGCACTATCCTCCAAAAATCTAAAATGACTAATCTCTTCAGGAGGCGTCACTCATATGGGCAACCGGTAGCGACGATAAATAAAGGTAAAACACACACACACAAGATAGACAAACCTCAGTGAGTAGTCCAGATAGAGTAGAATTTATATGCAAAAAATTAATACAATTATTTTATGTTCCTGAATGTGGAGCAGAACAGGTGATGTTCTAAAGCAAGGCATTAAAATCCACACAGCTTCCTCTCTCCCTCAAGCCTGAATGTGGAGCAGCACAGGTGATGTTCTAAGGCAAGGCATTAAAACCCACACAGCTTCCTCTCTCCCTCAATCCCTGACAATCAAGCTAGGAGAATTACAGTGCTGTAGCTAATGTTGCTAGAACTTATGGCCCCCGACACGTTTTCCTTTATTTAATTTGTCATGTTTTGTATTCACATCTATATGTAAAACGAATCGAGCAATAAAATAGGATTAAACTAAAAGAATTGTTTTTTTACACTGAATGGTTTCTATGGTTTCAACATACATATTTTTCAGTGGCTGTTATTACGATAGGAATAAACCAGGTTTCGAACCTACACTGGTGCGGCAACCTCGCCCAGAAACTTACACATCAATCCACTTTTGAACTATATCGAAAATTAGTCTTGCATGAAATATGTCATTTATTATTAATAATAAAGTGTATTATTATTTTTATTATTATTACCACTTTCATGATGGATTTCTCCCAGGCAAGTGAATTGTTTAGCTGTATGACACACAACATGAGCTGTGCCGGTGACGCCGCCGTGGCAACAGCGATGCGCCACATCTGGAGACCGATGGGAAGGTTCTCGAAGTCGATTTCTGAGTCCGGATCCTCGGTGGGTTCCGCATGACATGAGGACATGCTGTTCAAACTGATCCTGTGCCTGCTAACAAACAAATTGATTAATAGCGACTTCATTAATACAATATTCGAAGTTTCAAGAAGCTTCTTTTATACAGCGAAACCACTCATTAACTGAACAGTTACCGGACCGGAGGTAAAGTTCAAGTTTGGAGAGACTTTCAGCGGGTTAGTCGGATTTTCATATTGGGGTAAATTTCTCCTAAGTCAACAATTCTTTTGTGTAATGAATAGGAGGCTGGCATGTTTATGGTTTGGCAGCTAGTTAAGAACCGATTCATTTTATGTGTACAATACATTATTCTAAAAATAAATAGCTGAGGGTTGTTGTTTAAAAGAATACAGTCAAACCTGTCTTAAGCAGCCAGCCAATGGAATTACAGAAAGTGGCTGCTTAGCACAGGTGGCTGCTTAATAGAGGTGAAATGCAAAAGACCATCTTAGGAATCTGGAAACTGGCAGCTTAATACAGGTTGGCTGCTTAATGGAGGTGACCACTAACACAGGTTTGACTGTAGTCAGTTTCATATTTGATCAAGACAAGTTGGTGGTCAGTTTACTGGGGAAAATTACAACACTGCCATACTATGATTGAATAGTGAACACTACAATACTATGATTGAATAGTGAACACTGTCATACTATGATTGAATAGTGAACATTACAATACTATGATTGAATAGTGAACATTGCCATACTATGATTGAATAGTGAACACTGCCATACTATGATTGAAGTGAACACTGCCATACTATGATTGAATAGTGAACACTGCCATACTATGATTGAAGTGAACACTGCCATACTATGATTGAAGTGAACACTGCCATACTATGATTGAATAGTGAACACTGTCATACTATGATTGAATAGTGAACACTGTCATACTATGATTGAATAGTGAACACTGTCACACTATGATTGAATAGTGAACACTGCCATACTATGATTGAATAGTGAACACTGCCATACTATGATTGAATAGTGAACACTGCCATACTATGATTGAAGTGAACACTGCCATACTATGATTGAATAGTGAACACTGCCATACTATGATTGAATAGTGAACACTGCCATACTATGATTGAATAGTGAACACTGCCATACTATGATTGAATAGTGCCACTGCTATTCTATGATTGAATAGTGAACACTGCCATACTATGATTGAATAGTGAACACTGCCATACTATGATTGAATAGTGAACACTGCCATACTATGATTGAATAGTGAACACTACAATACTATGATTGAATAGTGAACACTGCCATACTAGATTAAGTAATGTCTACTGTAATCTCATGTATATAGATACATTTATAATGTTAAACTGTTATACTAGATTAAGTAATGCATACTGTAATCTCATGTTAATAGAACATTTATAATGTTAAATTGCATATACCGGTAGTACTTATCTCATGTATATAGATACATTTATAATGTTAAACTGCATATACCGGTAGTACTTATCACATGTATATAGATACATTTATAATGTTAAACTGCATATACCGGTAGTACTTATCTCATGTATATAGATACATTTATAATGTTAAACTGCATATACCGGTAGTACTTATCTCATGTATATAGATACATTTATAATGTTCAACTGCATATACCGGTAGTACTTATCTCATGTATATAGATACATTTATAATGTTAAACTGCATATACCGGTAGTACTTATCTCATGTATATAGATACATTTATAATGTTAAACTGCATATACCGGTAGTACTTATCTCATGTATATAGATACATTTATAATGTTCAACTGCATATACCGGTAGTACTTATCTCATGTATATAGATACATTTATAATGTTAAACTGAATATACCGGTAGTACTTATCTCATGTATATAGATACATTTATAATGTTAAACTGCATATACCGGTAGTACTTATCTCATGTATATAGATACATTTATAATGTTAAACTGCATATACCGGTAGTACTTATCTCATGTATATAGATACATTTATAATGTTAAACTGCATATACCGGTAGTACTTATCTCATGTATATAGATACATTTATAATGTTAAACTGCATATACCGGTAGTACTTATCACATGTATATAGATACATTTATAATGTTAAACTGCATATACCGGTAGTACTTATCTCATGTATATAGATACATTTATAATGTTAAACTGCATATACCGGTAGTACTTATCTCATGTATATAGATACATTTATAATGTTAAACTGCATATACCGGTAGTACTTATCTCATGTATATAGATACATTTATAATGTTAAATTGCATATACCGGTAGTACTTATCTCATGTATATAGATACATTTATAATGTTAAACTGCATATACCGGTAGTACTTATCTCATGTATATAGATACATTTATAATGTTAAACTGCATATACCGGTAGTACTTATCTCATGTATATAGATACATTTATAATGTTAAACTGCATATACCGGTAGTACTTATCTCATGTATATAGATACATTTATAATGTTAAACTGCATATACCGGTAGTATTTATCTCATGTATATAGATACATTTATAATGTTAAACTGCATATACCGGTAGTACTTATCTCATGTATATAGATACATTTATAATGTTAAACTGCATATACCGGTAGTACTTATCTCATGTATATAGATACATTTATAATGTTAAACTGCATATACCGGTAGTACTTATCTCATGTATATAGATACATTTATAATGTTAAACTGCATATACCGGTAGTACTTATCTCATGTATATAGATACATTTATAATGTTAAACTGCATATACCGGTAGTACTTATCTCATGTATATAGATACATTTATAATGTTAAATGCATATACCGGTAGTACTTATCTCATGTATATAGATACATTTATAATGTTAAACTGCATATACCGGTAGTACTTATCTCATGTATATAGATACATTTATAATGTTAAACTTGCATATACCGGTAGTACTTATCTCATGTATATAGATACATTTATAATGTTAAACTGCATATACCGGTAGTACTTATCTCATGTATATAGATACATTTATAATGTTAAACTGCATATACCGGTAGTACTTATCTCATGTATATAGATACATTTATAATGTTAAACTGCATATACCGGTAGTACTTATCTCATGTATATAGATACATTTATAATGTTAAACTGCATATACCGGTAGTACTTATCTCATGTATATAGATACATTTATAATGTTAAACTGCATATACCGGTAGTACTTATCTCATGTATATAGATACATTTATAATGTTAAACTGCATATACCGGTAGTACTTATCTCATGTATATAGATACATTTATAATGTTAAACTGCATATACCGGTAGTACTTATCTCATGTATATAGATACATTTATAATGTTAAACTGCATATACCGGTAGTACTTATCTCATGTATATAGATACATTTATAATGTTAAACTGCATATACCGGTAGTACTTATCTCATGTATATAGATACATTTATAATGTTAAACTGCATATACCGGTAGTACTTATCTCATGTATATAGATACATTTATAATGTTAAACTGCATATACCGGTAGTACTTATCTCATGTATATAGATACATTTATAATGTTAAACTGCATATACCGGTAGTACTTATCACATGTATATAGATACATTTATAATGTTAAACTGCATATACCGGTAGTACTTATCTCATGTATATAGATACATTTATAATGTTAAACTGCATATACCGGTAGTACTTATCACATGTATATAGATACATTTATAATGTTAAACTGCATATACCGGTAGTACTTATCTCATGTATATAGATACATTTATAATGTTAAACTGCATATACCGGTAGTATTCTATTATATAGATACATTTATAATGTTAAACTGCATATACCGGTAGTACTTATCACATGTATATAGATACATTTATAATGTTAAACTGCATATACCGGTAGTACTTATCTCATGTATATAGATACATTTATAATGTTAAACTGCATATACCGGTAGTACTTATCTCATGTATATAGATACATTTATAATGTTAAACTGCATATACCGGTAGTACTTATCTCATGTATATAGATACATTTATAATGTTAAACTGCATATACCGGTAGTACTTATCTCATGTATATAGATACATTTATAATGTTAAACTGCATATACCGGTAGTACTTATCTCATGTATATAGATACATTTATAATGTTAAACTGCATATACCGGTAGTACTTATCTCATGTATATAGATACATTTATAATGTTAAACTGCATATACCGGTAGTACTTATCTCATGTATATAGATACATTTATAATGTTAAACTGCATATACCGGTAGTACTTATCACATGTATATAGATACATTTATAATGTTAAATTGCATATACCGGTAGTACTTATCTCATGTATATAGATACATTTATAATGTTAAACTGCATATACCGGTAGTACTTATCTCATGTTAATAGAACATTTATAATGTTAAATTGCATATACCGGTAGTACTTATCACATGTATATAGATACATTTATAATGTTAAATTGCATATACCGGTAGTACTTATCTCATGTATATAGATACATTTATAATGTTAAACTGCATATACCGGTAGTACTTATCTCATGTTAATAGAACATTTATAATGTTAAATTGCATATACCGGTAGTACTTATCACATGTATATAGATACATTTATAATGTTAAATTGCATATACCGGTAGTACTTATCTCATGTATATAGATACATTTATAATGTTAAACTGCATATACCGGTAGTACTTATCTCATGTTAATAGAACATTTATAATGTTAAATTGCATATACCGGTAGTACTTATCACATGTATATAGATACATTTATAATGTTAAACTGCATATACCGGTAGTACTTATCTCATGTATATAGATACATTTATAATGTTAAACTGCATATACCGGTAGTACTTATCTCATGTATATAGATACATTTATAATGTTAAACTGCATATACCGGTAGTATTTATCTCATGTATATAGATACATTTATAATGTTAAACTGCATATACCGGTAGTACTTATCTCATGTATATAGATACATTTATAATGTTAAACTGCATATACCGGTAGTACTTATCTCATGTATATAGATACATTTATAATGTTAAACTGCATATACCGGTAGTACTTATCTCATGTATATAGATACATTTATAATGTTAAACTGCATATACCGGTAGTACTTATCTCATGTATATAGATACATTTATAATGTTAAATAAACTGCATATACCGGTAGTACTTATCTCATGTATATAGATACATTTATAATGTTAAACTGCATATACCGGTAGTACTTATCTCATGTATATAGATACATTTATAATGTTAAACTGCATATACCGGTAGTACTTATCTCATGTATATAGATACATTTATAATGTTAAACTGCTGCATATACCGGTAGTACTTATCTCATGTATATAGATACATTTATAATGTTAAACTGCATATACCGGTAGTACTTATCTCATGTATATAGATACATTTATAATGTTAAACTGCATATACCGGTAGTACTTATCTCATGTATATAGATACATTTATAATGTTAAACTGCATATACCGGTAGTACTTATCTCATGTATATAGATACATTTATAATGTTAAACTGCATATACCGGTAGTACTTATCTCATGTATATAGATACATTTATAATGTTAAACTGCATATACCGGTAGTACTTATCTCATGTATATAGATACATTTATAATGTTAAACTGCATATACCGGTAGTACTTATCTCATGTATATAGATACATTTATAATGTTAAACTGCATATACCGGTAGTACTTATCTCATGTATATAGATACATTTATAATGTTAAACTGCATATACCGGTAGTACTTATCTCATGTATATAGATACATTTATAATGTTAAATAAACTGCATATACCGGTAGTACTTATCTCATGTATATAGATACATTTATAATGTTAAACTGCATATACCGGTAGTACTTATCTCATGTATATAGATACATTTATAATGTTAAACTGCATATACCGGTAGTACTTATCTCATGTATATAGATACATTTATAATGTTAAACTGCATCAATACCGATAGTACTTATCTCATGTATATAGATACATTTATAATGTTAAACTGCATATACCGGTAGTACTTATCCATGTATATAGATACATTATATAATGTTAAACTGCATATACCGGTAGTACTTATCTCATGTATATAGATACATTATAATGTTAAACTGCATAAACCGGTAGTACTTATCTCATGTATATAGATACATTTATAATGTTAAACTGCATATACCGGTAGTACTTATCTCATGTATATAGATACATTTATAATGTTTAACTGCATATACCGGTAGTACTTATCTCATGTATATAGATACATTTATAATGTTAAACTGCATATACCGGTAGTACTTATCACATGTATATAGATACATATAATGTTAAACTGCAATACCGTAGTACTTATCTCATGTATATAGATACATTTATAATGTTAAACTGCATATACCGGTAGTACTTATCTCATGTATATAGATACATTTATAATGTTAAACTGCATATACCGGTAGTACTTATCTCATGTATATAGATACATTTATAATGTTAAACTGCATATA
Organism: Archivesica marissinica; assembly: GCA_014843695.1. NCBI lineage: Eukaryota > Metazoa > Mollusca > Bivalvia > Venerida > Vesicomyidae > Archivesica > Archivesica marissinica. Next base: position 72,116,354 of record CM026386.1, on the reverse strand, counting down.
CCGGTAGTACTTATCTCATGTATATAGATACATTTATAATGTTAAACTGCATATACCGGTAGTACTTATCTCATGTATATAGATACATTTATAATGTTAAACTGCATATACCGGTAGTACTTATCTCATGTATATAGATACATTTATAATGTTTAACTGCATATACCGGTAGTACTTATCTCATGTATATAGATACATTTATAATGTTAAACTGCATATACCGGTAGTACTTATCTCATGTATATAGATACATTTATAATGTTAAACTGCATATACCGGTAGTACTTATCTCATGTATAT
>CM026386.1:72031000-72115054 GCA_014843695.1 Archivesica marissinica | reverse complement strand
TGCATATACCGGTAGTACTTATCTCATGTATATAGATACATTTATAATGTTAAACTGCATATACCGGTAGTATTTATCTCATGTATATAGATACATTTATAATGTTAAACTGCATATACCGGTAGTACTTATCTCATGTATATAGATACATTTATAATGTTAAACTGCATATACCGGTAGTACTTATCTCATGTATATAGATACATTTATAATGTTTAACTGCATATACCGGTAGTACTTATCTCATGTATATAGATACATTTATAATGTTAAACTGCATATACCGGTAGTACTTATCACATGTATATAGATACATTTATAATGTTAAACTGCATATACCGGTAGTACTTATCTCATGTATATAGATACATTTATAATGTTAAACTGCATATACCGGTAGTACTATCTCATGTATATAGATACATTTATAATGTTAACTGCATATACCGGTAGTACTTATCTCATGTATATAGATACATTTATAATGTTAAACGCATTACCGGTAGTACTTATCACAGTATATAGATACATTTATAATGTTAACTGCATATACCGGTAGTACTTATCTCATGTATATAGATACATTTATAATGTTAAACTGCATATACCGGTAGTACTTATCTCATGTATATAGATACATTTATAATGTTAAACTGCATATACCGGTAGTACTTATCTCATGTATATAGATACATTTATAATGTTAAACGTTGGTGTTTTTTGTTTGTTTTTTGTTTGTTGGTGTTTTTTTTGTTTTTGTTTGCATATACCGGTAGTACTTATCTCATGTATATAGATACATTTATAATGTTAAACTGCATATACCGGTAGTACTTATCTCATGTATATAGATACATTTATAATGTTAAACTGCATATACCGGTAGTACTTATCACATGTATATAGATACATTTATAATGTTAAACTGCATATACCGGTAGTACTTATCTCATGTATATAGATACATTTATAATGTTAAACTGCATATACCGGTAGTACTTATCTCATGTATATTATTGATAGTGTTATCAAGTGATTATGAAAATTAAAAATAAAAGTATATATTTTAAAATAATGTAGCTAGCCATTTTGAATTTATAGGCCCGAGTAATATCCACAGAGCATCGTGACATACTCTGATGCAATATAATACACGCTTTTTAAGTTCAAATTTCTATATTTTCAAAGATGCATTTTATCAAAATGATAACAAATTGAGGTTAAATAGCTATACAGAGATTTATGTAGCTGTAAGGAAAGAAGAAAAACACATGATATATGGATGTCATTTTATGTTGAATACAATGGGCTCTATATACCATGATCAAATACACGGAAAAAAAAAAGAAAAAAAAAGAAATAGAAAGAAAGAAAAGAAAAAGAAAGAAAAAAAAAGAAAAAAAAAGAAAAAAAGAAAGAAAAAAAAAGAAAGGGAAAAAAAGAAAGAATAGTAGACAGGACTTGGGGAGGTTTGAGGTACACAAATAAAATACTCACGCTTTGGAGAGAGGTGGTTTGAGGTATCTGCGTTCAACATTGGATTCCAGTTGCAGCAGACGTTCCTTCGCTGCCTCCACTGGGTACAGATCATTCTCATCTTTCTTCCGCTCACCGCGTGGAATGATTCGAACCTCAGATTCATCTGAGAATGTCTTTGGCGCTAGTTTCCAACCCTGAAATATCGTTTGTTATATCAAAATTGTTCATGTAAATCTATAATAACATGTATTATGTGTTGTGGAAGTCGTGATAGCGCAGTGGATGCGCGTTCGCTTCAGGTGCGAAAGGTCCGGAGTCGAGCCCCACTGGAACCATTACGATTGTGCCCTTATGCAAGGCATTTAAATTCCACGTTGCCTCTTCTCTCTCACTCATGGCGATGGATTCCATCAGGAATCTCGAGAGTGATTAATATAAGTTGTAAGAACTTGTTTCGCAATTGAGCTCAAATAAATTTGTATAAACTCTGTATTATGTTGTATTCGAAACCTGAAATATGAGTATACCTGTGTACCTTGTTTTTCCAACCCAGAAATGTTATTAAGATATTCTATATAGAACTATGTACCTTTATTTTATGGCTGTAGCTACTCTATCTATAAACTGGTTTACATGTCTGGATCTGCAGACTGGTAAATAGTTATTCTATCAAATTCTGTATTAGGGATGGCAAGGAATGTACGAATATTTGTTAGAACGTCTGAATATTTGAATGTAAAAATCATTTTATCTGTAGACTGGTTTACCTACATATCTTTACCTGTAGACTGGTTTACCTACATACCTTTATCTGCAGACTGGTTTACCTACATACCTTTATCTGTAGACTGGTTTACCTACATACCTTTATCTGTAGACTGGTTTACTTACATACCTTTATCTGCAGACTGGTGTACCTACATACCTTTATCTGTAGACTGGTTTACCTACATACCTTTATCTGCAGACTGGTTTACCTACATACCTTTATCTGTAGACTGGTTTACCTACATACCTTTATCTGCAGACTGGTCTACCTACATACCTTTATCTGTAGACTGGTTTACCTACATTACTTTATCTGTAGACTGGTTTACCTACAAACCTTTATCTGCAGACTGGTCTACCTACATACCTTTATCTGTAGACTGGTTTACCTACATACTTTTATCTGTAGACTGGTTTACCTACATACCTTTACCCGCAAACAGGTTTACCTGCATACCTTTATCTGCAGACTGGTTTACCTACATACTTTTATCTGTAGACTGGTTTACCTACATACCTTTATCTGTAGACTGGTTTACCTACATAATTTTATCTGTAGACTGGTTTACCTACATACCTTTACCCGCAAACAGGTTTACCTGCATACCTTTATCTGCAGACTGGTTTACCTACATACTTTTATCTGTAGACTGGTTTACCTACATACCTTTATCTGTAGACTGGTTTACCTACATAATTTTATCTGTAGACTGGTTTACCTACATACCTTTACCCGCAAACAGGTTTACCTGCATACCTTTATCTGCAGACTGGTTTACCTACATACTTTTATCTGTAGACTGGTTTACCTACATACCTTTATCTGTAGACTCTGTGGCTATTCTATCCTCCAATGTCTCCACTTCCTCCAGTATCATTCGGTCTGCCTCCTCCGACCGCGCTTTGCAGTCTATCACTGGAACAGGCTTCTTCTTCATCATTCTTTTCTTTACTTGTTTTTCCTTCTTGTTCTTTCCTTTCTTCTTACATGGTTTTGTCTTTTCACACTTTTTACTATTCTGCTCTTCAATGGAATTGTCTTTTTCACAATCTTTCTCACAATTTTCCAGACTCTTATCACAACTCTTTTCACCATCAGTGTCAGTTTCAACACTTTCTGAGTCCATTTCTCCAACTTCAGTATTGTTCTCTGACGTTTGTTCTTGGCTTTCACTATTTTCTCCCAATTCATTTTCTTTGGGCAGATCTTCCTCATCCTCAGTAACTTCCTCTTCAGAAGAGGAGTCCATACAGATCACTAAAACAAAGACAAGGCAATTATGAGTTACAGTTTTGCAGATACGTAAGTATTATTTGGTTAGCTGTTGGCTATATTTCCTTAGTAAGCATATGTTAGAGATATCTTAACTCTTTCAACACCAAGTAACTGACATGGACTGGTCCATGATATTCTTAGACCAATAAATGAATAAGAAAATTACATTCGGACCAGTTCATTTATCAAGATGGGTAATTTTGTCTAAAATTAGTAATACTACTTGCAAAAAGTGCAGATCCTGATGAGACGGCTCGTCACGAGCCGGCTCATCTGGATCTACACTTTTTGTAAGCCTATAAATAGAGGTATGTGGTGTTGAAAGGGTTAAAGGACAGCATGTGGCAACAGAGTTATACTGGGGGGTGGGGGATGGTGAGGGCAGCAAATTCTTCGTCATAAGACATATACACCTCCAATGACTAACCAAGAAATTACTGTATTATGAATATATAGGCTTAAATTTGACATATTTATACTCCAATTAATGAAAATACAAATTTGTGTAGCAGATTTACATGTACTTGTCATTATAGATTTGCTACTTTAATTCACAGTAATGCCCAATGTCAGTCAGACATGGTAGATTATTGTCATTTCTTGTTTGTAAAATCGTACTGGATATTTCAAAAAGAATACATGTATTGCTAAAAAATTATTCCACCATTTTCTAGACAATACAACCTCCGGAAAATACTTAGATTCGCCTGGATTTGTCCAGTCTGTGCCAATGGTACTTAATACATACTTTTACTGGAAACAAAGAATAGTTTTGTCAAAATGAGGTATGTTAGTCAATTGAATTACATTAAAAACTCCAATTTCCGAAGCATCTATGGTTGATTTACATGCCCAGTGTAACAACTGTTAATATTATTAGGGCCAGACTGGGGATTGAACCTGTGATCCCTGGTTTCGGAGGCCAACATGTTAACCACTGACCAGTCTGTAAGTAATAATTATGACGATTTGCCATCATTTATTGGTGGCAGCAGATGCAGCTATCCCTTTTTCCAATATTTCAGGATCTGGCGGGTACCAAGGTAGAACCATCAATATCCATAAGTCATATGGATAGATTTTTTACATAAAAGAAATTGACACACGAGAGAAAAAATAAACTAAAAATAGAATTCAAACACCCAGCTACTAAAAATAGAATACAAACACCCAGCTACTAAAAATAGAATACAAACACCCAGCTACTAAAAATAGAATACAAACACCCAGCTACTAAAAATAGAATACAAACACCCAGCTACTAAAATTAGAATACAAACACTCAGCTACTAAAAATAGAATACAAACACCCAGCTTCTAAAATTAGAATTAAACACCCAGTTACCTTCTGTTGCCATAGAGCAGGATGTAAGTGTATAATCTTGGAATTTCTGTATGGTTTTCTGCAGGTGTTTCTCTCGCATGCCGCGCGGATGGAGACATTTTTGCAGTTGTCGGATCTGTTCTGCTTCATTAATCTTCCACCAACCTTTCTTAAACTCTGATGGGTCACAAAACACAATTGAATACATGTAATTGAATAATTCAATGATATATAAATATAACAACTCAGGCCACAGGCTGGCCGATTAGCGCTGTGGTTAGCGCACTCGCTTCTCACCAATGAAACCCGGGTTTGATCCTCGGACCGCATGTGAGATGGTATGATGGTCGCGAGATCGGACAGATGGGTTTTCTCTGGGTACTCCGGTTTCCTCGAACACGAATTACCACATTTATGCTTTCATCCGTGCCAACGAGAGTGATTAATGTAAGTTGTTATCAATCGTTGTAAAATAAATAAAGTTTAAACTTTAGGCCAGACAGTGTTCTACATTAGTGAGTAAAATTTTGGTTACTAATACAAGCTTTATTTTATTTAATTTTACAAGAGGATAATTGTTCAGCGAACGATCAAATCATATTTCACCGAATGAACATTGATGATAGCACGAGTGATAATAATAGCTTTCATTGTTCATGGGTGATATATAATTTGCCCGTTTACTTAAACGAATAAATTTTCATTTTACGTTAGGCTGAAATGTGTTTTATAAAAGAAAACAATGCGCTGTGCTAAATGGTGCTGGAACGTCGTGCTTTAACGATATCACTTATGATTTGAGTAGAAAACGATCAGGTTAATTATATTCTAAAATGCAGTGGCTAGGAAATAAATGTAGCAATTGTTCCCCCACCAAACTGGATAAATGTTCCCAATTTGAGACCATTTAACCCATTTCATTCTGGATACATTTAAAGGCTTTTGCAAACAACATAGATCCAGATCAGCCACAGCGTGACACTGTGTTGATCATGATCTATGTTGTTTGCTACATAGTCAAGTGTCTTAGCAAGATCATCTGAATAGCAAACAGCATAGAGCCTGATGAGCCGGCACATTCCATGGAGCTGATCAGGCTCTAAGTACTTTGCAAATACTGTTTGAACGGCACAAATTATCCCACCAATCCGGTATGATGCTAGCACCATTCTCACAATAATTCTTCTCCCTATCAATTGTTTGTTAGTTTGTTTTTGGGGTTTAACGTTGCACCAACAGCTAAACTATGGCGACTTTCCAGCTATTATTGGTGGATGAAGACCCAGGGTGCCCTTCTGAACTGTATTTCAATCATGGACAGGTTCCAAGGTAGAACCACTGACCTTCTGCAAGCCAGCGGGATACCTTCTTCACATGAAAGAATTTGACACTCTCAGATATATTGGTCATGTTAGAATCAAATTAATATTTATATTTGCGTTATTTAGTTTTGAGAGCCGGATTTAACCATTTGTGTTATGGCCTGTGTAGTTAACCCATTTGATTCTGGATACCGTTCAAACGGTATTTGCAAAGAACATAGAGCCAGATCAGCCACAGAATGTGCCGTCTGATCAGCTTCTATGCTATTTGCTATTCAGATGACCTTGCTAAGACACTTGGCTATGTAGCAAACAACATAGATCCTGATCAGCACGCAGCATCACGCTGCGGCGGATCTGGATCTATGTTGTTTGCAAAAGCCATTAAATGTATCCAGAATGAAATGGGTTAATGCCTACATGTCAGATCTCCAAACCATGTTTTATTCGCCAATAAATAACTGAAAGACAAATATTATTTATTGAACATACATTCATACATTATTATTCACTACATTTGTAGGGTACTTACCCTCGGGTATTGGCTTGGCCTCACCCTGGAGAGATTTGAGAACATCTTCTGGATCGGGATTCTGACTAGAGGACACTGGTTCTGGTTTCTTGAATGAAGAATCACTTGACTGTGTTACAGTCGTTACTGTTGACATCGCAGAACTAGTCTCAGTCAACGATTGGTCCAATGAGGTATTAAATAACTGGCCCATTTGGAATGAAGAAAATGTTGGGCTTTGTACAGAGAATGGGTGGAATGGCAGTTGCGATAAAAATGGGGGCGACATAATGATTCCTGATGAGAGTGGAGTGTGCTGCCCTCTAGTGAGAGACATATCATCACATGGAACCCTGGGTAACAAACTAAACCATGGTCTACAGTCCGTCGAATGATTGTCTGATTTGCTTCTCACTGACTGATTCACAAACGGGTTTACTGGTAGAACACTATTTGGATAACTGTTGTTGCTTTGACTAGAACCAGTTTTCTTCTCGAGAATTGAGTCTATGCTCATAAAGCTCCGCTTTCTGTCAGAACTCTGTGCCTTTGAATGCGCTGGAGGTGGTGATGTTGGTGAAGCAAGATGGTTGGTTGACTTGGTCACATGGTTGGGAAATGAGGTATTTAAAAATAATGAGGATAATGATTTATGTTCATCACCTGCAACTGTTGCAGGCTCAGTCTTAATGCAAGCATCTATGGACATACCGCAGAAATCACTCAGTTTCGTAGACTGTGGTATCTGAAGAAAGATGTTCGAGTGTTTCTCCACATCAGCTAACTTTTCTTGTTCTATTGCACTAGATTTGACACTTGGAATCTTTAATTCCACATGCTTTGATTTACTGGAACCAGTCTCCAGACTGGACAAATTGTTAGGATCAGCATCATAATTTGAATATCCAGTACCAGTCTTATGACTTTTAGAATTACTGGTATCAGCCTCATAATTTGAAGAATAACTGGTACCAGTCTTATTCTTTGAGGAATGACTGGTACCAGTCTCATGATCTGAAGATTTAGTATCAGTCTCCTTACTTGAATTTGACTGGTACTGACTTCCTGAGACAGATGCATGTTGAAGTGATATTTGGTCAATATTTCTAATATCTCCATTACACAAACTTTCTTGTTTTAACTGTACACTATTCACAACCATTTCAGAAAGTTCATTAGTTTTGATATGAATGTCTGTCACATTGTGACCGTTTACTTTATGTACTTCATCTGAAGATTTCTTACAGATCATATCCTTGTCATTATCAAACTTCAAGCAGTTTTCTACTTTCACATCTTCACACTTGATGCTGCCCATGCTTTCAACTTTGACAATATGAGATTTCTTATCCTGATCTTTTAATTCACAGATATCTTTGCATTCATATTTTAATTCTTTTCCACCATTCACAAGAACTCTTTTATTTGCACAATTTTTTGCTGACTTATTTTTCCAGATTTTCACTGCTTTCTTCTCTTCAATTTCATCCAGAAATTCAAAACCTTTTTTCTCACTCCTTTCATCGATAACTTCTATTTTAAGGTTTTTCACCTCCGATCTGTCATTTCTGACCTTGACCTTCACAAGTTCCTTTATCTCCCCTGACTCCATACCTTCAATGAACACACCGCCAGCATGGGGTAGCACCCAGTAATTACGTTTATATCGGTCACGTCCAAGATCAATGCCACGTACATGCTGCGACTCCTTGAATACCTTGTCACGATACTGCACATGCTGTTTACGAAGTTTCTCAATCTGTTTTTCACATTCTTCTAGCGTGATTGGATCATCTTCTTCCTGAAATGATCAGATAGCAAATGTTTTCAGAAGTGTAAAGGCATCGGGTGAAACAAGAACAGCCAGATTTCCATGACGATTGGTCAGACATACTTTATAGTACTTTAGCAAGACAGACAACGAAACACATTAATTCCAGGGTTCCCTATGTCTGAATGTTTGTCTGCGCCACTTCTGTCGCAAATTGAAAAACACTGGAGCCAACTAAGAGCCATATAGTTCACAAATAAATATTTGAAGCCATGTATTTGACAAAACATGTGCCCAAAAAAAAAAAAGATTAGCGCCAATATTTATTTTTTGTCGCAATTGGCGCCTTTGGCGACCGACAGCGGGAACCCTGAATTCCTTATATTGTTCCATATATGTTCTAAAAGCTTGTTTGTTCTCCAACTTATTTCTAAGTGAAGCAAAAATAAGTTGAAACAATGTTTGTTAAAAGTTTATTACCTTACTTACAGAGACCAATATGAAAATTGTTCAAAACCTATCCAAATATTTATAATACGCAAATTTAGCAAGTAATTAACAATTTTCGACACCACAACCATCTATGCTCTTCTGAAAATGTATCCATGCCTTTCCATTGTACTTTGTTTATGTATTGTTTGCTATAAATATGTTTAGGTTGTATATATGTAAATAGGCAGAAGTGCATCTCGAATGTAGTCCCAATAACTAATATAGTTCATTTTTCTTTGTGGCAAAAATGCATTTTCATGACAGGCAGTGTATAGTTTGTGTTTTTTGAGAAATTATGCGACTTGAGAAGACTTCAGACTAGTTGATGTGTAGAAAAGATGTGGTATAAGAATTCAGGCCATTGCATGCAAACTGAAGGTTGGTACACTGTATTATTTGGCGGAGGAATACAGTGTGTAAACACAGTGACGTTATTCACAGGTGAGCACTGGCTATTTGAAACATTAAATTTGAAATATTCTTGGTGTGTTTCAGGCTGATTTGAATACGTCTTCACAGTGGATGTGGTATCAGAAGAAATGAAAGATTGGAAATATAAATGAACAGACTGTATGTGTTTACTTTTTACTATGTATTTAATTATTGGTTGTTTTACAACCTTTATCATATTTAACGCAATAAATATTTTGAATTGAATAATACCGTTTCTCCCTCGTTAAAGTGTTCCTCGTCATTCCCGCTGCCCTCTTCCTTGTCCTCTTCCTCGTCGCTATGCTTACTGATGGACGTCATCACGCTGTCATCACCCTCACCATCGGCGCTTGTAGGTTTCGTAAACACCTTGTTAAACTTCTTACACCTCAATGTCCTCAACCTGAAAGAAATAGCATGGATGGATTATACATTGGGATTTTTACAGTCCAACCATAATATTTTCATAATATTTTAAAATCAATTGCATTGAAGACGAATGAATGAACTTTTAACATGATGCTTGGTTTCAAATTTCAAACTTGATGTCAAACTTTCTGATTGGTTGACTACATTTATACAAATTTCAACAAACCAATCACTGGGATTGAGATTTAACAGCTTTATAGCATCCGGGTCACAAACTTTTAACTGCTACAAGGCATGGGGATAATGATACTTGGTTTCAAATTTCAAACTTTCTGATTGGTTGATTTATTACACGATTACGTCATGTGCCATTCTGATTCTTGGAATCAGCAGCAAATCAGAGTTCTTCACCTTGACGTGGCTGAAAACTGTATTGTGCACATCGGCTTGATATTCGCGTCAAGTCATTTTTAACATTCCACATAAATTGGTTTCGGAGGGAAGTGTGTTTTACGTTTATTTATCGTCACTATCGGCTGCTCATATGAGCGACGCCTCCTTAACAAAGTAGTCATTTTCGATTTTTGGAGGATAGTGCAATGATACAGATAGAGACCCATTCCAGAGTCTCCTCTGGTTCATTTACGTGTATGGTGTACAGCACCGACACGAGACCTCTGTTTAATGTCCCATCTGAAAGATTTATTAGGGTTAGACGGCGGCGGATTGAACCTGCGATCCCTGGACTACCAGTCCAGCATGTTACCACTGAACTACAGATCCGTCTTCGGACGGAAGATCAGACAAATGGAGACCATTCCTACATCCCCTCCAGCTACATGGAGAGGGACAAGTGTAATATCATTTGATTATTCTCTTAATCAACAAATAAATAGTCTTTTTATTTTATGCTTGACAATGTTTTTTTCCAGACAGAAAGTGATGATACCATACATATTGACGCTTAAGGATATATTAGGCTGTCCAATTAGGGCAGTGGTTAGCGTGCTCGCTTCTCACCAATGCAACCCGGGTTCGATCCTCGGACCGGGATGTGAGATGGTACGGTGGTCGCCAGATCGGACAGGTGGGTTTTCTCTGGGTACTACGGTTTCCTCCCACACGAATGACCACATTTACGCTTTCATCCGCGCCAACGAGAGTGATTAATATAAGTTGTTAGAACATGCTTCGCAATCGTTCGGGAAGGGCCGTAACTAATGTTGTTAGAACTTGTGGCCCGACCCGTTTGCCTTTATTTATGTATATGTAAAACAAATCGAACAATAAAATATGATTAAACTACAGTCAAACCTGTCTTAAGCAGCCAGCCAAGGGAGTCAGAGAAAGTGGCTGCTTAGCACAGGTGGCTGCTTAATAGAGGTCAAATGTATAAGAAAACAACCAATTGGGAATCTGGAAACTGGCTGCTTAATACAGGTTGGTTGCTTAATGGAGGTGACCACTAACACAGGTTTGACTGTAATACAGGGTGGTTGCTTAATGGAGGTGACCACTAACACAGGTTTGACTGTAATACAGGGTGGTTGCTTAATGGAGGTGACCACTAACACAGGTTTGACTGTAATACAGGGTGGTTGCTTAATGGAGGTGACCACTAACACAGGTTTGACTGTAATACAGGGTGGTTGCTTAATGGAGGTGACCACTAACACAGGTTTGACTGTAATACAGGGTGGTTGCTTAATGGAGGTGACCACTAACACAGGTTTGACTGTAATACAGGGTGGTTGCTTAATGGAGGTGACCACTAACACAGGTTTGACTGTAATACAGGGTGGTTGCTTAATGGAGGTGACCACTAACACAGGTTTGACTGTAATACAGGGTGGTTGCTTAATGGAGGTGACCACTAACACAGGTTTGACTGTAATAGTTTGCTTAATGGAGGTGACCACTAACACAGGTTTGACTGTAATAAACTTTGTTGTAAAATAAATAAAGTTTAAACTATTTTTAAGGATATCGGACATGTAGGTATTACAGCCCATTTGTCATGGTGGATATCGGACATGTAGGTATTACAGCCCATTTGTCATGGTGGATATCGGACATGTAGGTATTACAGCCCATTTGTCATGGTGGATATCGGACATGTAGGTATTACAGCCCATTTGTCATGGTGGATATCGGACATGTAGGTATTACAGCCCATTTGTCATGGTGGATATCGGACATGTAGGTATTACAGCCCATTTGTCATGGTGGATATCGGACATGTAGGTATTACAGCCCATTTGTCATGGTGGATATCGGACATGTAGGTATTACAGCCCATTTGTCATGGTGGATATCGGACATGTAGGTATTACAGCCCATTTGTCATGGTGGATATCGGACATGTAGGTATTACAGCCCATTTGTCATGGTGGATATCGGACATGTAGGTATTACAGCCCATTTGTCATGGTGGATATCGGACATGTGATCTGGTAGCATGTTCTGCAATTACCTTCTCAATTTTCCCTCGATCACCCATTTGTCTCGGCGGATGTCGGCCATGTGATCCAGATGATTTTCAATCTCCGTGGTGATTGTCTTCCCACAATTAAGTTCATTACACAGGAATGCTATACCTGCAGCCCTCTGGTTGATAGAACACGCCTCCAGTGGGTAGGTGCGCAAGTATTCACTCAACTAGATATAGAAAAAGCAATTTACATTTGAAAATGTAACACATCACAGAGCTACTTAATGTTTCTGAATTGGGTTCAACTTTCCTACTGTAACTATATCTACTATATCTTCTGCATTCTTGCCGGTGTCATATGATATTTTCACCCGCCTATTTTTTCACCCACGGGTGAAAAAAATACCATGAGATTTTCACCCCCCCTATGAGACTTGGTTAGGGTTAAAATATTGGGGGGGCGGGTGAGGGGGTGAAAATCTCATGGCATTTTTTTCACCCGCGGGTGAAAATATCGCGCGGGTGAAAATCTCATGTGACACCGGTATTATATTTCTGTCATTTCTAAGCAATATGCACACTGCAAGGAGAGAAACTATATAAGCTCTGCTTCCATTTTAACCCTTTCCTATATACTTACTTCTTTGATTTTGTGTACATGTATTGTTTTGTGAATGTATATAGTGGAATAAATATGTTTAAACAAACTGTAACCATGTGATAGGCATATAATAGAGGATAGTTATTTGTGTAGGATCAAATTATATTTGACCGATTGAACATTTAAAGCATTATTATCATGAATGATGCGAGCCATGTTCATGAGTAAAATATAATTCGAATATTCACTTAAATAAATTTTCTTTTTATTTTAGGCTGAAAAGGGTTTTATGATAGAAAACGATCATGCACTAAATTGTGTTAGAACGTCACGCTTAGACAACGTCGTAAATGATGTTACCGACAGTGCGTGTCCTAACGTGTCGACAACATTTCAACACGCAGCAGCTAGGAACCACATGCGCAAGCAGTGAGATATAAAATGCTTTAAAACCAGTGGAATAACACATTTTATTTCACAGATTCATTTCTATATTTTGATATACTGGCTGTCCGATTAGCGCAGTGGTTAGCGCGCACACTTCTCACCCATGCAACCCGGGTTTGATCCTCTGACCGGGAAGTATGCGAGATGGTACGGTGGTCGCCAGATCGGATAGGTGGGTTTTCTCCGGGAACTCCTGTTTCCTCCCACACGAATGACCACATATATGCTTTCATCCGCACCAACGAGAGTGATTTATATAAGTTGTTAGAACTTGCTTCGCAATCGTTGTAAAATAAATAAAGTTTAAACTTTAATTTCTATATTTCATTGGATAGCATGAAAACAAAAGAAAACTATTTGATTTGTTGCTGGTTATAGTAACCGTTATTGAGTAGGCGAATACTGGAAGATTTCTTTGAAATATGACAGCCCAACCAATCCATTCAACCTTACCTCAGTTTCACCTCCGTTTCTGACGACCATGAACACCCGCAGGACCTCGGCAAGTATTACGTCCGTGATCTCAATATCGGTAATTTTCTGACCCAACTTCGTCACAGCCTGTGCATATATATAGATACAAAAGTAACATATCCTTATTCACACAAAAATATATTGGGTGAAATTTAGTTTAAACAATATTTATTTCTTGGAATAAACATAGTCAAGTATTAATAATATGTACATACATGTAGGATTGAGGAGAAAGGGGTTTGGACTCCTGGTTCATCGAGGGTGTGTCAGAGAAGTTGTGAAGCAACCTCTTTGGGGTTTGGGACTTCTGGTTCGTCGAGGGCGTGTCTGAGGAGATTTGAACTAACCTCTTTGGGGTTTGGGACTCCTGGTTCGTCGAGGGCGTGTCTGAGGAGATGTGAACTAACATCTTTGGGGTTTGGGACTCCTGGTTCGTCAAGGACGTGTCTGAGGAGATGTGAACTAACATCTTTGGGGTTTGGGACTCCTGGTTCGTCGAGGGCGTGTCTGAGGAGATGTGAACTAACATCTTTGGGGTTTGGGACTCCTGGTTCATCGAGGGTGTGTCTGAGGAGATGTGAACTAACATCTTTGGGGTTTGGGACTTCTGGTTCATCGAGGGTGTGTCTGAGGAGATGTGAACTAACATCTTTGGGGTTTGGGACTCCTGGTTCATCGAGGGCGTGTCTGAGGAGATGTGAACTAACATCTTTGGGGTTTGGGACTCCTGGTTCATCGAGGGTGTGTCTGAGGAGATGTGAACTAACATCTTTGGGGTTTGGGACTCCTGGTTCATCGAGGGCGTGTCAGAGGAGATGTGAACTAACCTCTTTGGGGTTTGGGACTCCTGGTTCGTCGAGGGCGTGTCTGAGGAGATGTGTGACAAGCGACATAAACTCCTCGCTATCCTCTTCTGTCTTCGCCAACACAGCGTCCTGTAGACTCTTCAATGTGGGCAGTGTCTGCGAATCTAACATAGAAAACTAAACATTGTAGTTCACTGTAAGGTCAAGTAGGTCTTGAATATTGAAAAATGGGAGGATTAAAAAATGTACATTTATCTAATTTCGTAAGCAAAATCATTGATACAGATGTTGATGTGCCTACACTATGTGTGTATGCAGAGGATATTCAAATGTGCGAAAATTATTTTTTCATTTGTAAATGAGACAGACATTGGGTAGTTTAGTTTATACAAATTTATTGTAGCTCGATTGCGAAACAAGTTCTTTCAACTTATATTAATCACTCTCGAGACCTCATTCCTGATGGAATCCATCGCCACGAGGGAGAGAGATGAGGCAATGTGGAATTTAAATGCCTTGCCTAAGAGCACAATCGTAACGGCTCCAGCGGGGCTTGAACTCCGCGCCTGAAGCGAATGCGCATCCACTGTGCTACCACGACTTCCACTTATAATGGATAATCACACTCTTGTCTTTAAATAAAGAGACATACCAAAGCCAAGAGCTTTAGCAAAGTTGTGCAGGAACTCTAGTGACATAAGACAGTCAGCAAATGCTTCCCCATCAAGACGGTTCCCGGCAATCCTCGTATACTCTGGCATTGTCTGGAAAATAAAACACATAAATAATTAGTGGTCGATCTATGCATTTATGTCTTCAAATTAAACAATAATACTATAATTAATATGCTAATTTATCGTAATTTTGACTTTAGTATAGCACCATGTACAAACTTGGTGATTTTGTAATATAAATATCCATAAGGGGAGGTAATTTACAAATAGTAATGGATGTTGTCACATGTGAATATGGGGTTTTAACGGATGTAGATACAGGTGAAATTGGATCTCTAATGAATGTAGTCATAGGTTAAATTTGACAATTAATGGATGTAGTCTTAGGTTAAATTGGATCTTTAATGGATGTAGTCTTAGGTTAAATGGAATTATTAATGGATGTAGTCTTAGGTTAAATTGGATCTTTAATGGATGTAGTCTTAGGTTAAATGGAATCATTAATGGATGTAGTCTTACGTTAAATTGATGTTATGTTATATTTCAGGTTTTACGCCTGCATCCACCATTTTTGGGCTATATCGCCGGCGGGCAGTTTATCTAACAATACCTTTCCTGGGCATGCTCCAGCGGTTAACCAGTAATTGGGTGCACCAACCTCCGTAAGAAACTGCCAACTTTTTCATATAAATGAAACACGGTCTGAGTGGGGCTCGAACCTGAGGTTAAATTGAATCATTAATGAATGTGTATTAGGATAAATTGAATCATTAATGAATGTGTATTAGGATAAATTGAATCATTAATGGATGTAGTCTTAGGTTAAATTGAATCATTAATGGATATAGTCTTAGGTTAAATTTGATATTTAATGGATGTAGTCTTAGGTTAAATTAAATCATTAATGAATGTAGTCTTAGGATAAATTGAATCATTAATGGATGTAATATTAGGTTAAATTGAATCATTAATGAATGTAGTCTTAGGTTAAATTAAATCATTAATGAATGTAGTCTTAGGTTAAATTGAATCATTAATGGATGTAGTCTTAGGTTAAATTGAATCATTAATGGATGTAGTCTTAGGTTAAATTGAATCATTAATGAATGTAGTCTTAGGTTAAATTGAATCATTAATGGATGTAGTCTTAGGTTAAATTGAATCATTAATGGATGTAGTCTTAGGTTAAATTGAATCATTAATGGATGTAGTCTTAGGTTAAATTGAATTATTAATGGATGTAGTCTTAGGTTAAATTGAATCATTAATGGATGTAGTCTTAGGTTAAATTGAATCATTAATGGATGTAGCCACAGGTGAATATGTGGAACAGTCCGATTCCATTCACTGCCCACATTTTAACTTTGATCTCTGTATGACCTTGGCTGTTACAGGTGTATCACGATCACTTGGGTGCAAACAAGCACAGAATAAATCTGATAATTGCTCTCTAACATTCTCCTGCTTGTTTTGCAGTCATAAATACAGAGACACTGCCAACTGATTGAGCGATACACCAGTAGTGTGACTGTTATAATCCAGTAAGAAACGAGCAAGCAGACGCACCCTGGAGTCTCTCAATTCCATGTCCTCTCGCGGTTTCTTCAATTCCTGTGCCAATACAAACTCCATCTTCCTTTGCTCCTACAAAACATTACAAAACACTTGTACAACAAACTGTGTACATCCTGTGTACAACTTCCCTTGCTCCTACAAAACATTACAAAACACTTGTACAACAAACTGTGTACAACTTCCTTTGCTCCTACAAAACATTACAAAACACTTGTACAACAAACTGTGTACATCCTGTGTACAACTTCCTTTGCTCCTACAAAACATTACAAAACACTTCTACAACAAATTGTGTACATCCTGTGTACAACTTCCTTTGCTCCTACAAAACATTACAAAACACTTCTACAACAAATTGTGTACATCCTGTGTACAACTTCCTTTGCTCCTACAAAACATTACAAAACACTTGTACAACAAACTGTGTACATCCTGTGTACAACTTCCTTTGCTCCTACAAAACATTACAAAACACTTGTACAACAAATTGTGTACATCCTGTTTATTTGTTTGTTTTCCCAGTTAATAATTACGACTCACATCAGGAACAGATAACTATAAACATATGCAAATGGAGATAATAGTTTAGTTTATACAAATTTATTATAGCTCGATTGCAAAACAAGTTCTTACAACTTATATTAATCACTCTCAAGACGTCATTCTTGATGGAATCCATCGCCACGAGGGAGAGAGAAGAGGCAGCATGGAATTTAAATGCCTTGCCTAAGGGCACAATAGTACCGGCTCCAGCGGGACTCGAACTCCGGACCTTTCGCATCTGAAGTGAATGCACATACACTGTGCTATCACGACTTCTATGAAAGGGAGGTAATCACGGAGGATTACAGACAGAATGGATCATTCAAAATTCACTGCGGAGTGCGAAATCGCACTTATTTTGTTGCAATATGTAAGATGGTATATGAGGTGAAGCAGAAATTAAAAACTACCGCAATATATTTGTGTAACATCAAATACAGATGTGATCACTCTACTACTGGGTCACCTCAACAACAACAAAAGAGCATGTGGAAATAACTGTGATAGCGTGATAGTTCAATGCATTAACTGTGATAGCATGATAGTTCAATGCATTAACTGTGATAGCGTGATAGTTCAATGCATTAACTGTGATAGTGTGATAGTTCAATGCATTAACTGTGATAGCATGATAGTTCAATGCATTAACTGTGATAGTTCAATGCATTAACTGTGATAGTGTGATAGTTCAATGCATTAACTGTGATAGCGTGATAGTTCAATGCATTAACTGTGATAGCGTGATAGTTCAATGCATTAACTGTGATAGCGTGATAGTACAATGCATTAACTGTGATAGTGTGATAGTTCAATGCATTAACTGTGATAGCGTGATAGTTCAATGCATTAACTGTGATAGCGTGATAGTTCAATGCATTAACTATGATAGCGTGATAGTTCAATGCATTAACTGTGATAGTGTGATAGTTCAATGCATTAACTGTGATAGCATGATAGTTCAATGCATTAACTGTGATAGTTCAATGCATTAACTGTGATAGTGTGATAGTTCAATGCATTAACTGTGATAGCGTGATAGTTCAATGCATTAACTGTGATAGCGTGATAGTTCAATGCATTAACTGTGATAGCGTGATAGTACAATGCATTAACTGTGATAGTGTGATAGTTCAATGCATTAACTGTGATAGCGTGATAGTTCAATGCATTAACTGTGATAGCGTGATAGTTCAATGCATTAACTATGATAGCGTGATAGTTCAATGCATTAACTGTGATAGTGTGATAGTTCAATGCATTAACTGTGATAGCATGATAGTTCAATGCATTAACTGTGATAGTTCAATGCATTAACTGTGATAGTGTGATAGTTCAATGCATTAACTGTGATAGTGTGATAGTTCAATGCATTAACTGTGATAGCGTGATAGTTCAATGCATTAACTGTGATAGCGTGATAGTTCAATGCATCTCACCGATGGTGGGTTTAGTATGATAACAACACTGAACACTAACTAGCAGGGGAGAGTTTATATAGCTGCCAATCTCCACAAATAGAGTCGTTTAATTTATGAATTTAATTATACAGGTATTAATAAGCGAGATATCGAACCCGCACAACTACAAATCTGCCTGCTATATAACTGCGCCACGGCAACACCGGAGATATTTAATACAAACAAACCGATGACTATTAAGTATGGATCGACGTATTTACGCCTGTTACACTGCTGCACACCTACATTTTTTCTTTCTCTATGAAGCCTCCTTTCTGTTATACGTTCTTCTCTCTGCCTTTCGCGCTCCTAAAACGAACAAGAACGGAGCTAGTAAATGTATCCATAGACTGTGCTAAATGTATCCATAGATTGTGCTAAATGTATCCATAGACTGACTGATAGACTGTGCTAAATGTATCCATAGACTGTGCTAAATGTATCCATAGACTGTGCTAAATGTATCCATAGACTGACAGACTGTGCTGAATGTATTCATAGACTGTGCTAAATGTATTCATAGACTGTGCTAAATGTATTCATAGACTGTGCTAAATGTATCCATAGACTGTGCTAAATGTATCCATAGACTGACAGACTGTGCTGAATGTATTCATAGACTGTGCTAAATGTATTCATAGACTGTGCTAAATGTATTCATAGACTGTGCTAAATGTATCCATAGACTGTGCTAAATGTATCCATAGACTGACAGACTGTGCTGAATGTATTCATAGACTGTGCTAAATGTATTCATAGACTGTGCTAAATGTATTCATAGACTGTGCTAAATGTATCCATAGACTGTGCTAAATGTATCCATAGACTGACAGACTGTGCTGAATGTATTCATAGACTGTGCTAAATGTATTCATAGACTGTGCTAAATGTATTCATAGACTGTGCTAAATGTATCCATAGACTGTGCTGAATGTATCCATAGACTGTGCTAAATGTATCCATAGACTGTGCTAAATGTATCCATAGACTGTGCTAAATGTATCCATAGACTGATAGACTGTGCTAAATGTATTCATAGACTGTGCTAAATGTATCCATAGACTGATAGACTGTGCTGAATGTATCCATAGACTGTGCTAAATGTATCCATATACTGTGCTGAATGTATTCATAGACTGTGCTAAATGTATCCATAGACTGTGCTAAATGTATCCATAGACTGATAGACTGTGCTGAATGTATTCATAGACTGTGCTAAATGTATCCATATACTGTGCTAAATGTATCCATAGACTGTGCTAAATGTATCCATAGATGGTGCTAAATGTATCCATAGACTGTGCTGAATGTATCCATAGACTGTGCTAAATGTATCCATAGATGGTGCTAAATGTATCCATAGACTGTGCTGAATGTATCCATAGACTGTGCTAAATGTATCCATAGACTGTGCTAAATGTATCCATATACTGATAGACTGTGCTGAATGTATTCATAGACTGTGCTAAATGTATCCATAGACTGTGCTAAATGTATCCATAGATGGTGCTAAATGTATCCATAGACTGTGCTGAATGTATCCATAGATGGTGCTAAATGTATCCATAGACTGTGCTAAATGTATCCATAGATGGTGCTAAATGTATCCATAGACTGTGCTAAATGTATCCATAGACTAATAGACTGTGCTAAATGTATTCATAGACTGTGCTAAATGTATCCATAGACTGATAGACTGTGCTGAATGTATCCATAGACTGATAGACTGTACTAAATGTATCCATAGACTGATAGACTGTGCTGAATGTATCCATAGACTGTGCTAAATGTATCCATATACTGATAGACTGTGCTGAATGTATCCATAGACTGTGTTAAATGTATCCATAGACTGATAGACTGTGCTGAATGTATCCATAGACTGTGCTAATTGTATCCATAGACGGTGCTAAATGTATCCATAGACTGTGCTAAATGTATCCATAGATGGTGCTAAATGTATCCATAGACTGTGCTAAATGTATCCATAGCCTGTGCTAAATGTAGAATTATGTTCATATAGAACACCGAGCCCAGTCAAACATGTGTTAGTGGTCACCTCCATTAAGCAGCCATTTTCCAGATTCCCAATATGCTGTTGTATTATACATTTGCCCTCCATTAAACAGCCACCTGTGCTAAGCAGCCTCTTTCTGTGATTCCCTTGACTGGCTGCTTACAACAGGGTTGACTGTATACCAGAAATACTGTTTCCTTATTTGAAGGTCCACCTTCTGCCTTGCTATTTATCAGAATCTACCTTACCGACAATGTCAAAGTTGTACCTCTTGTTTTTTTCTTTGTTCCAAAGCTTTGAGAAGTAACATGTGTTGTCTCCGTCTCTCTTGCTCCTAGACAATGGAGATATATTATAGCATTATTACAGTACACGATATTACAAGTACATGTGTTGTCTCCATCGCTCTTGCTCCTAGACAATGGAGATATATTATAGCATTATTACAGTACACGATATTACAAGTACATGTGTTGTCTCTGTCTCTCTTGCTCCTAGACAATGGAGATATATTATAGCATTATTACAGTACACGATATTACAAGTACATGTGTTGTCTCCGTCTCTCTTGCTCCTAGACAATGGAGATATATTATAGCATTATTACAGTACACGATATTACAAGTACATGTGTTGTCTCCGTCTCTCTTGCTCCTAGACAATGGAGATATATTATAGCATTATTACAGTACACGATATTACAAGTACATGTGTTGTCTCCATCGCTCTTGCTCCTAGACAATGGAGATATATTATAGCATTATTACAGTACACGATATTACAAGTACATGTGTTGTCTCCATCGCTCTTGCTCCTAGACAATGGAGATATATTATAGCATTATTACAGTACACGGTATTACAAGTACATGTGTTGTCTCCGTCTCTCTTGCTCCTAGACAATGGAGATATATTATAGCATTATTACAGTACACGATATTACAAGTACATGTGTTGTCTCTGTCTCTCTTGCTCCTAGACAATGGAGATATATTATAGCATTATTACAGTACACGATATTACAAGTACATGTGTTGTCTCCATCACTCTTGCTCCTAGACAATGGAGATATATTATAGCATTATTACAGTACACGATATTACAAGTACATGGGGATCATCCACGGTGAAATGGATACGGTGTCCCTCTCAAAGTAGAGGGGTTGCGAGTTCGAACCCTGCAAGAACCATGGTGGTGGTGTGTGTGTGTTTGTGATTTCAAGCCCTACCAATGCCCTGGTGGTGGCTTTCTTACAAGCGAGTCATTTAAATCAACATCATCTCTTCTCTCTCCCTCATGGAGATGGATTCCATCATGAATGAGGTCTAGAGATCGAATGTTTATCTAATGTTGTAAGAGCTTGTTTCCCAATCTAGCTTAACCCATCACTCCACAACAAAAGATGCCATACAATTTTACTCATTTTATCTCCAATCTGCTGATCAGCAATAGGCACTCTGTACTACATATGGTACTCAATAAACAATATCTGGGAATAGAGAATGGTGTGAAATGGTGGATATATGAGAGAATGGTGTGGAATGGTGGTTATATGAGAGAATGGTGTGGAATGGTGGATATATGAGAGAATGGTGTGAAATGGTGGTTATATGAGAGAATGGTGGATATATGAGAGAATGGTGTGGAATGGTGGATATATGAGAGAATGGTGGATATATGAGAGAATGGTGGATATATGAGAGAATGGTGTGGAATGGTGGATATATGAGAGCATGGTGTGAAATGGTGGATATATATAAGAGAATAGTGGATATATGAGAGAATGGTGTGGAATGGTGGATATATGAGAGAATGGTGTGGAATGGTGGATATATGAGAGAATGGTGTGAAATGGTGGATATATGAGAGAATGGTGTGATATGGTGGATATATGAGAGAATGGTATGGACTGGTGGATATATGAGAGAATGGTGTGGAATGGTGGATATATGAGAGAATGGTGGATATATGAGAGAATGGTGGATATATGAGAGAATGGTGTGGAATGGTGGATATATGAGAGAATGGTGTGAAATGGTGGTTATATGAGAGAATGGTGTGGAATGGTGGATATATGAGAGAATGGTGTGGAATGGTGGATATATGAGAGAATGGTGTGAAATGGTGGATATATGAGAGAATGGTGTGAAATGGTGGTTATATGAGAGAATGGTGTGAAATGGTGGATATATGAGAGAATGGTGTGAAATGGTGGATATATGAGAGAATGGTGTGAAATGGTGGATATATGAGAGAATGGTGCAGAATGGTGGATATATGAGAGAATGGTGCAGAATGGTGGATATATGAGAGAATGGTGCAGAATGGTGGATATATGAGAGAATGGTGCGGAATGGTGGATATATGAGAGAATGGTGTGGAATGGTGGATATATGAGAGCATGGTGTGAAATGGTGGATATATGAGAGCATGGTGTGAAATGGTGGATATATGAGAGAATAGTGGATATATGAGAGAATGGTGTGGAATGGTGGATATATGAGAGAATGGTGTGAAATGGTGGATATATGAGAGAATGGTGCAGAATGGTGGATATATGAGAGAATGGTGCGGAATGGTGGATATATGAGAGAATGGTGTGAAATGGTGGATATATGAGAGAATGGTGCAGAATGGTGGATATATGAGAGAATGGTGCGGAATGGTGGATATATGAGAGCATGGTGTGAAATGGTGGATATATGAGAGAATAGTGGATATATGAGAGAATGGTGTGGAATGGTGGATATATGAGAGAATGGTGTGAAATGGTGGATATATGAGAGAATGGTGTGAAATGGTGGATATATGAGAGAATGGTGCAGAATGGTGGATATATGAGAGAATGGTGCGGAATGGTGGATATATGAGAGCATGGTGTGAAATGGTGGATATATGAGAGAATAGTGGATATATGAGAGAATGGTGTGGAATGGTGGATATATGAGAGAATGGTGTGAAATGGTGGATATATGAGAGAATGGTGTGAAATGGTGGATATATGAGAGAATGGTGTGAAATGGTGGATATATGAGAGAATGGTGCAGAATGGTGGATATATGAGAGAATGGTGCGGAATGGTGGATATATGAGAGCATGGTGCGGAATGGTGGATATATGAGAGAATGGTGTGGAATGGTGGATATATGAGAGCATGGTGTGAAATGGTGGATATATGAGAGAATGGTGCAGAATGGTGGATATATGAGAGAATGGTGCGGAATGATGGATATATGAGAGCATGGTGTGAAATGGTGGATATATGAGAGAATGGTGTGAAATGGTGGATATATGAGAGAATGGTGCAGAATGGTGGATATATGAGAGAATGGTGTGAAATGGTGGATATATGAGAGAATGGTGTGAAATGGTGGATATATGAGAGAATGGTGCAGAATGGTGGATATATGAGAGAATGGTGCGGAATGGTGGATATATGAGAGCATGGTGTGAAATGGTGGATATATGAGAGAATAGTGGATATATGAGAGAATGGTGTGGAATGGTGGATATATGAGAGAATGGTGTGAAATGGTGGATATATGAGAGAATGGTGTGAAATGGTGGATATATGAGAGAATGGTGTGAAATGGTGGATATATGAGAGAATGGTGCGGAATGGTGGATATATGAGAGAATGGTGCGGAATGGTGGATATATGAGAGCATGGTGTGAAATGGTGGATATATATAAGAGAATAGTGGATATATGAGAGAATGGTGTGGAATGGTGGATATATGAGAGAATGGTGTGGAATGGTGGATATATGAGAGAATGGTGTGAAATGGTGGATATATGAGAGAATGGTGTGATATGGTGGATATATGAGAGAATGGTATGGACTGGTGGATATATGAGAGAATGGTGTGGAATGGTGGATATATGAGAGAATGGTGGATATATGAGAGAATGGTGGATATATGAGAGAATGGTGTGGAATGGTGGATATATGAGAGAATGGTGTGGAATGGTGGATATATGAGAGAATGGTGTGGAATGGTGGATATATGAGAGAATGGTGTGGAATGGTGGATATATGAGAGAATGGTGTGGAATGGTGGATATATGAGAGAATGGTGTGGAATGGTGGATATATGAGAGAATGGTGGATATATGAGAGAATCGTGTGAACTGGTGGATATATGAGAGAATGGTGTGGAATAGTGGATATATGAGAGAATGGTGTGGAATAGTGGATATATGAGAGAATGGTGTGGAATGGTGGATATATGAGAGAATGGTGTGGAATAGTGGATATATGAGAGAATGGTGGATATATGAGAGAATGGTGTGGAATGGTGGATATATGAGAGAATGGTGGATATATGAGAGAATCGTGTGAACTGGTGGATATATGAGAGAATGGTGTGGAATGGTGGATATATGAGAGAATGGTGGATATATGAGAGAATGGTGGATATATGAGAGAATGGTGTGGAATGGTGGATATATATGAGAGAAGTGATAAATGTGTTGTATGTCGCTTAGTGGAGTAAAAGGTTACATAAATGTGTGTAAACAAAGTTGAAATATGGTACAAGTTGTGCATACCTGTCTCAGCCTCATCTGTTCCTTCAGCATCGCCACCTGCTGCCTCTTCATTTCTCTCTCCTGAAAACAATCACAAATATAAATCATGGTAACAATCAATTTTTTCCAGTTTAAACCCATTCAACACCAAGTAACTGATATGGACTGGTTCATGATATTTTTAGACCAATAAATTAATAAGAACATTACATTTGGACCAGTTCATTTATCAAAATGGGTAATTTTGTCTAAAAATAGCAATATTACTGGCAAAAAGTGCAGATCCTGATGAGACGGCTCATCACGAGCCGGCTCATCTGGATCTACACTTTTTGTAAGCCTATTTAGAGGTCTGCGGTGTTGAAAGGGTTAAACCCGCTATTGTTTGGTTTGTGTCCGTTTTCCGAACACAACAGCGATGGAGAAAGGTCATGTTATTAAGTTACTTATACGTAGCTAACAAGTAAAGGAACCAGGACGTTCTACAAACAACAAATATAATACAGCGGATACCAGTATTTAACAGCACTGGCTCCAGGCTTGTATACATGTAGAAACCTAATATTGTGTCTAAGAGAAATTTCGTCAATCCAGAACTACATGTATTACCCATTACATGTACCACAGAGCCAAGTAAGGGAACCAGGATGTTCCACAAATAACAAATATAATACAGAGGATACCAGTATTTAACAGTGCTAGCTCCAGGCTTGCATGTAGAAACCTAATATCTAATACTAAATAGTCTAAAAGGAATTTTGTCAGTATAAAACGACATGTACTACCCATTAGCTAACTGAACAACACCACTGACCGCCATATTAGTGACATAGTAGTGCCATAGTAGTGCCATATTAGTGACATAGTAGTGCCATATTAGGGCCATATTAGTGCCATATTAGTGCCATATTAGGGCCATATTAGTGCCATATTAGGGCCATATTAGGGCCATATTAGTGCCATATTAGGGCCATATTAGTGCCATATTAGTGCCATATTAGTGCCATATTTGTGCTATATTTGGAATTACTCTTACAAAGTCAATTGTTATCGCAAATCGTGTGATTTAGTAATCTGTGTGAATTTGCAACCTTGGAACCGTCATTAATATGCTTCCTTTGCTGTTGATGCCAATCATAATCTGTCATGTTAGTGTCACGGAACCGCGCTCAATTCTCATCAAATGTTTTGTGAATTTTGAAGAGCAATTATGAAAAATGAAAATAAAATACGCCTCGTGAATTGATTCCAACCTATACAAATATATTGCTACTCGGGTAAAATCAAATTAGTATGTCATCCATTAGCATTTGCAACAGCCATTCATATAATTATATTAGTTTAATTGTCGAGTATAATGGCATCATTCATTCTTTTTGTGGATGAAAAATTACAATAATTATATTCAATATATTATACGAATCATGGATATATACATTGTAGAAATTATACTTAACCTTTAGCCGTCGGCGAAATAAGCAGATAACAAATGAGTAATATTTTTGCTTATTTTTCCAAGAAAGTAGGGCTTGAGATTTCATTCAAATCGTCCTCGATAAAAAAAAATATATGTCTATTTATTTTTCAATTATATTAAAAATATCGTAGGTTGAAATTCTTTGCAACTATAACAACCTTTAATAGAAAATAGCACAATAATTAAAACAGAAAAATGACTTGTAACATGATTTTGATATACCATATCTGGCAAAATGCAAAAGATTGCATCTAAAAGGACCAATATACATTTACGGATTCATATGAGAGTGATTAATATAAGTTGAAATAACTTGTTTCGCAATCGAGCTAAAATAAATTTGTATAAACTACTGATTCATCAGATTCAGCTGTGAAAATAAATGGGTAGTCATAGAGACAAGCATGTCTGGCATGTTTTATCCTGGACTTCTCAAACTTGTCTTACCATTATGGTACATAATGTGGTTAATTCGTGTAGAAATCTTATAAATAATTGGAAAACCGAATAAACTGCTAAATGTGTGTGTATTGTTGTAATCTATGTATCGTCGATCTAGCTTGTAATCTATGTATCGTCGATCTAGCTTGTAATCTATGTATCGGTCGATCTAGCTTGTAATCTCTGTATCGTCGATCTAGCTTGTAATCTATGTATCGTCGATCTAGCTTGTAATCTATGATGTATCATCGATCTAGCTTGTAATCTCTGTATCGTCGATCTAGCTTGTAATCTATGTATCGTCGATCTAGCTTGTAATCTATGATGTATCGTCGATCTAGCTTGTAATCTATGATGTATCGTCGATCTAGCTTGTAATCTATGATGTATCGTCGATCTAGCTTGTAATCTATGATGTATCGTCGATCTAGCTTGTAATCTCTGTATCGTCGATCTAGCTTGTAATCTATGTATCGTCGATCTAGCTTGTAATCTATGTATCGGTCAATCTAGCTTGTAATCTATGATGTATCGTCGATCTAGCTTGTAATCTCTGTATCGTCGATCTAGCTTGTAATCTGTGCATCATCCATCTAGCTTGTAATCTATGTATCGGTCGATCTAGCTTGTAATCTATGTATCGGTCGATCTAGCTTGTAATCTATGTATCGGTCGATCTAGCTTGTAATCTCTGTATCGTCGATCTAGCTTGTAATCTATGTATCGGTCAATCTAGCTTGTAATCTATGTATCGGTCAATCTAGCTTGTAATCTATGTATCGGTCGATCTAGCTTGTAATCTATGTATCGGTCGATCTAGCTTGTAATCTATGTATCGGTCGATCTAGCTTGTAATCTATGTATCGGTCGATCTAGCTTGTAATCTATGTATCGGTCGATGTAGCTTGTAATCTATGTATCGGTCGATCTAGGCTTGTAATCTATGTATCGGTCGATCTAGCTTGTAATCTATGTATCGGTCGATCTAGGCTTGTAATCTATGTATCGGTCGATCTAGCTTGTAATCTATGTATCGGTTGATCTAGGCTTGTAATCTATGTATCGGTCAATCTAGCTTGACACAGGTCAATAACCCAGATACTAGTGTAGTCAATCATTAGGTATTGTCGTAATCTATGTATCGGTCAAACTAGCTTGACAGGTCAATAACCAAGATGTTCGAGCAGTTATCATGTGTTGTTGTAATCTATGTATCTGTCGATCTAGCTTGACAGGTCAATAACCCAGATACTCGAGCAGTTATCATGTGTTGTTGTAAATCTATGTATCGGTCGATCTGCTAGACAGGTCAATAACCCAGATACTCGAGCAGTTATCATGTGTTGTTGTAATCTATGTATCTGTCGATCTAGCTTGACAGGTCAATAACCCAGATACTTGAGCAGTTACTAGTATCATGTGTTGTTGTAATCTATGTATCGGTGGATCTAGCTTGACAGGTCAATAACCAAGATACTCGAGCAGTTATCATGTGTTGTTGTAAGCTATGTATCGGTCGATTTAGCTTGACACAGGTCAATAACCAAGATGTTCGAGCAGTTATCATGTGTTGTTGTAATCTATGTATCGGTCGATCTAGCTGGAGACAGGTCAATAACCCTGATGTTCGAGCAGTTATCATGTGTTGTAATCTATGTATCGGTCGATCTGCTTGACAGGTCAATAACCAAGATACTCGAGCAGTTATCATGTGTTGTTGTAAGCTATGTATCGGTCGATTTAGCTTGACACAGGTCAATAACCAAGATGTTCGAGCAGTTATCATGTGTTGTTGTAATCTATGTATCGGTCGATCTAGCTGGAGACAGGTCAATAACCCTGATGTTCGAGCAGTTATCATGTGTTGTTGTAATCTATGTATCATCAATCTAGCTTGACACAGGTTAAAAACCCAGATGTTCGAGCAGTTATCATGTGTTGTTGTAATCTATGTATCGGTGGATCTAGCTCGACAGGTCAATAACCCAGATACTCGAGCAGTTACTAATATCATGTGTTGTTGTAATCTATGTATCGTCGATCTAGCTTGACAGGTCAATAACCCAGATACTCGTGCAGTCAGTCATTATGTATTGATGTAATCTATGTATCTGTCGAACTAGCTTGACAGGTCAATAACCCAGATGTTCGAGCAGTTATCATGTGTTGTAATCTATGTATTGGTCGATCTAGCTTGACACAGGTCAATAACCCAGATACTCGAGCAGTTATCATGTGTTGTTTTAATCTATGTATCGGTCGATCTAGCTTGACACAGGTCAATAACCCAGATACTCGTGCAGTCAGTCATTATGTATTGATGTAATCTATGTATCTGTCGAACTAGCTTGACAGGTCAATAACCCAGATGTTCGAGCAGTTATCATGTGTTGTTGTAATCTATGTATTGGTCGATCTAGCTTGACACAGGTCAATAACCCAGATACTCGAGCAGTTATCATGTGTTGTTTTAATCTATGTATCGGTCGATCTAGCTTGACGACACAGGTCAATAACCAAGATGTTCGAGCAGTTATCATGTGTTGTTGTGATCTATGTATCGTCGAACTAGCTAGACACAGATCAATAACCCAGATACTCGTGCAGTCAGTCATTACGTATTGATGTAATCTATGTATCGGTCGATCTAGCTTGACAGGTCAATAACCCAGATACTCGAGCAGTTATCATGTGTTGTTGTAAGCTATGTATCGGTCGATCTAGCTTGACACATGTCAATAACCCAGATATTCGAGCAGTTACTATTATCATGTGTTGTTGTAATCTATGTATCGGTCGATCTGCTTGACAGGTCAATAACCCAGATACTTGAGCAGTTATCATGTGTTGTTGTAATCTATGTATTGGTCGATCTAGCTTGACACAGGACAATAACCCAGATACTCGAGCAGTTATCATGTGTTGTTGTAAGCTATGTATCGGTCGATCTAGCTTGACACAGGTCAATAACCAAGATGTTCGAGCAGTTATCATGTGTTGTTGTGATCTATGTATCGTCGAACTAGCTTGACACAGGTCAATAACCCAGATACTCGTGCAGTCAGTCATTATGTATTGATGTAGTCTATGTATCGGTCGATCTGCTTGACAGGTCAATAACCCAGATACTCGTGCAGTCAGTCATTATGTATTGATGTAATCTATGTATCGTTCGATCTGCTTGACAGGTCAATAACCCAGATACTCGTGCAGTCAGTCATTATGTATTGATGTAATCTATGTATCGGTCGATCTGCTTGACAGGTCAATAACCCAGATACTCGAGCAGTTACTAGTATCATGTGTTGTTGTAATCTATGTATCGGTCGATCTAGCTTGACACAGGTCAATAACCCAGATGTTCGAGCAGTTATCATGTATTGTTGTAATCCATGTATCGGTCGATCTAGCTTGACATAGGTTAATAACCCAGATGTTCGAGCATTTATCATGTGTTGTTGTAATCTATGTATCGGTCGATCTAGCTTGACACAGGTCAATAACCCAGATACTCGAGCAGTTATCATGTGTTGTAATCTATGTATCGGTCGATCTAGCTTGACACAGGTCAATAACCCAGATATTCGAGCAGTTACTAGTATCATGTGTTGTTGTAATCTATGTATCGGTCGATCTGCTTGACAGGTCAATAACCCAGATACTCGAGCAGTTATCATGTGTTGTTGTAAATCTATGTATCGGTCGATCTGCTAGACAGGTCAATAACCCAGATACTCGAGCAGTTATCATGTGTTGTTGTAATCTATGTATCTGTCGATCTAGCTTGACAGGTCAATAACCCAGATACTTGAGCAGTTACTAGTATCATGTGTTGTTGTAATCTATGTATCGGTGGATCTAGCTTGACAGGTCAATAACCAAGATACTCGAGCAGTTATCATGTGTTGTTGTAAGCTATGTATCGGTCGATTTAGCTTGACACAGGTCAATAACCAAGATGTTCGAGCAGTTATCATGTGTTGTTGTAATCTATGTATCGGTCGATCTAGCTGGAGACAGGTCAATAACCCTGATGTTCGAGCAGTTATCATGTGTTGTAATCTATGTATCGGTCGATCTGCTTGACAGGTCAATAACCAAGATACTCGAGCAGTTATCATGTGTTGTTGTAAGCTATGTATCGGTCGATTTAGCTTGACACAGGTCAATAACCAAGATGTTCGAGCAGTTATCATGTGTTGTTGTAATCTATGTATCGGTCGATCTAGCTGGAGACAGGTCAATAACCCTGATGTTCGAGCAGTTATCATGTGTTGTAATCTATGTATCGGTCGATCTGCTTGACAGGTCAATAACCAAGATACTCGAGCAGTTATCATGTGTTGTTGTAAGCTATGTATCGGTCGATTTAGCTTGACACAGGTCAATAACCAAGATGTTCGAGCAGTTACTAATATCATGTGTTGTTGTAATCTATGTATCGTCGATCTAGCTTGACAGGTCAATAACCCAGATACTCGAGCAGTTACTAGTATCATGTGTTGTTGTAATCTATGTATCGTCGATCTAGCTTGACAGGTCAATAACCCAGATACTCGTGCAGTCAGTCATTATGTATTGATGTAATCTATGTATCTGTCGAACTAGCTTGACAGGTCAATAACCCAGATGTTCGAGCAGTTATCATGTGTTGTTGTAATCTATGTATTGGTCGATCTAGCTTGACACAGGTCAATAACCCAGATACTCGAGCAGTTATCATGTGTTGTTTTAATCTATGTATCGGTCGATCTAGCTTGACACAGGTCAATAACCCAGATACTCGTGCAGTCAGTCATTATGTATTGATGTAATCTATGTATCTGTCGAACTAGCTTGACAGGTCAATAACCCAGATGTTCGAGCAGTTATCATGTGTTGTTGTAATCTATGTATTGGTCGATCTAGCTTGACACAGGTCAATAACCCAGATACTCGAGCAGTTATCATGTGTTGTTTTAATCTATGTATCGGTCGATCTAGCTTGACACAGGACAATAACCCAGATACTCGAGCAGTTATCATGTGTTGTTGTAAGCTATGTATCGGTCGATCTAGCTTGACACAGGTCAATAACCAAGATGTTCGAGCAGTTATCATGTGTTGTTGTGATCTATGTATCGTCGAACTAGCTTGACACAGGTCAATAACCCAGATACTCGTGCAGTCAGTCATTACGTATTGATGTAATCTATGTATCGGTCGATCTAGCTTGACAGGTCAATAACCCAGATACTCGAGCAGTTATCATGTGTTGTTGTAAGCTATGTATCGGTCGATCTAGCTTGACACATGTCAATAACCCAGATATTCGAGCAGTTACTATTATCATGTGTTGTTGTAATCTATGTATCGGTCGATCTGCTTGACAGGTCAATAACCCAGATACTTGAGCAGTTATCATGTGTTGTTGTAATCTATGTATTGGTCGATCTAGCTTGACACAGGACAATAACCCAGATACTCGAGCAGTTATCATGTGTTGTTGTAAGCTATGTATCGGTCGATCTAGCTTGACACAGGTCAATAACCAAGATGTTCGAGCAGTTATCATGTGTTGTTGTGATCTATGTATCGTCGAACTAGCTTGACACAGGTCAATAACCCAGATACTCGTGCAGTCAGTCATTATGTATTGATGTAATCTATGTATCGGTCGATCTGCTTGACAGGTCAATAACCCAGATACTCGTGCAGTCAGTCATTATGTATTGATGTAATCTATGTATCGGTCGATCTGCTTGACAGGTCAAAAACCCAGATACTCGTGCAGTCAGTCATTATGTATTGATGTAATCTATGTATCGGTCGATCTGCTTGACAGGTCAATAACCCAGATACTCGAGCAGTTACTAGTATCATGTGTTGTTGTAATCTATGTATCGGTCGATCTAGCTTGACAAAGGACAATAACCCAGATACTCGAGCAGTTATCATGTGTTGTTGTAAGCTATGTATCGGTCGATCTAGCTTGACACAGGTCAATAACCAAGATGTTCGAGCAGTTATCATGTGTTGTTGTGATCTATGTATCGTCGAACTAGCTAGACACAGATCAATAACCCAGATACTCGTGCAGTCAGTCATTACGTATTGATGTAATCTATGTATCGGTCGATCTAGCTTGACAGGTCAATAACCCAGATACTCGAGCAGTTATCATGTGTTGTTGTAAGCTATGTATCGGTCGATCTAGCTTGACACATGTCAATAACCCAGATATTCGAGCAGTTACTATTATCATGTGTTGTTGTAATCTATGTATCGGTCGATCTGCTTGACAGGTCAATAACCCAGATACTTGAGCAGTTATCATGTGTTGTTGTAATCTATGTATTGGTCGATCTAGCTTGACACAGGACAATAACCCAGATACTCGAGCAGTTATCATGTGTTGTTGTAAGCTATGTATCGGTCGATCTAGCTTGACACAGGTCAATAACCAAGATGTTCGAGCAGTTATCATGTGTTGTTGTGATCTATGTATCGTCGAACTAGCTTGACACAGGTCAATAACCCAGATACTCGTGCAGTCAGTCATTATGTATTGATGTAGTCTATGTATCGGTCGATCTGCTTGACAGGTCAATAACCCAGATACTCGAGCAGTTACTAGTATCATGTGTTGTTGTAATCTATGTATCGGTCGATCTAGCTTGACACAGGTCAATAACCCAGATGTTCGAGCAGTTATCCTGTGTTGTTGTAAGCTATGTATCGGTCGATCTAGCTCGACACAGGTCAATAACCCAGATGTTCGAGCAGTTATCATGTATTGTTGTAATCCATGTATCGGTCGATCTAGCTTGACATAGGTTAATAACCCAGATGTTCGAGCAGTTATCATGTGTTGTTGTAATCTATGTATCGGTCGATCTAGCTTGATACAGGTCAATAACCCAGATACTCGAGCAGTTATCATGTGTTGTTGTAATCTATGTATCGGTCGATCTAGCTTGACACAGGTCAATAACCCAGATGTTCGAGCAGTTATCATGTGTTGTTGTCAGCTATGTATCGGTCGATCTAGCTCGACACAGGTCAATAACCCAGATGTTCGAGCAGTTATCATGTGTTGTTGTAATCTATGTATCAGTCGATCTGCTTGACAGGTCAATAACCCAGATACTCGAGCAGTTATCATGTGTTGTTGTAATCTATGTATCTGTCGATCTAGCTTGACAGGTCAATAACCCAGATACTCGAGCAGTTACTAGTATCATGTGTTGTTGTAATCTATGTATCGGTCGATCTAGCTTGACACAGGTCAATAACCCAGATGTTCGAGCAGTTATCATGTGTTGTTGTAAGCTATGTATCGGTCGATCTAGCTCGACACAGGTCAATAACCCAGATGTTCGAGCAGTTATCATGTGTTGTTGTAATCTATGTATCGTCGATCTGCTTGACAGGTCAATAACCCAGATACTCGAGCAGTTATCATGTGTTGTTGTAATCTATGTATCGGTCGATCTAGCTTGACAGGTCAATAACCCAGATATTCGAGCAGTTACTAGTATCATGTGTTGTTGTAATCTATGTATCGGTCGATCTGCTTGACAGGTCAATAACCAAGATACTCGAGCAGTTATCATGTGTTGTTGTAATCTATGTATCTGTCGATCTAGCTTGACAGGTCAATAACCCAGATACTCGAGCAGTTATCATGTGTTGTAATCTATGTATCGGTCGATCTAGCTTGACACATGTCAATAACCCAGATATTCGAGCAGTTACTAGTACCATGTGTTGTTGTAATCTATGTATCGGTCGATCTGCTTGACACAGGTCAATAACCCAGATACTCGAGCAGTTACTAGTATCATGTGTTGTTGTAATCTATGTATCGGTCGATCTAGCTTGACACAGGTCAATAACCCAGATGTTCGAGCAGTTATCATGAGTTGTTGTAATCTATGTACAGGTCGATCTGCTTGACAGGTCAATAACCAAGATACTCGAGCAGTTATCATGTGTTGTTGTAATCTATGTATCGGTCGATCTAGCTTGACAGGTCAATAACCCAGATACTCGAGCAGTTATCATATGTTGTAATCTATGTATCGGTCGATCTAGCTTGACACAGGTCAATAACCCAGATACTCGAGCAGTTATCATGTGTTGTTGTAAGCTATGTATCGGTCGATCTAGCTTGACACATGTCAATAACCCAGATATTCGAGCAGTTACTAGTATCATGTGTTGTTGTAATCTATGTATCGGTCGATCTGCTTGACAGGTCTATAACCCAGATACTCGAGCAGTTATCATGTGTTGTTGTAATCTATGTATCGGTCGATCTGCTTGACAGGTCAATAACCCAGATACTCGAGCAATTATCATGTGTTGTTGTAATCTATGTATCGGTCGATCTGCTTGACAGGTCAATAACCAAGATACTCGAGCAGTTAACATGTGTTGTTGTAATCTATGTATCGGTCGATCTAGCTTGACAGGTCAATAACCCAGATACTCGAGCAGTTATCATGTGTTGTAATCTATGTATCGGTCGATCTAGCTTGACACAGGTCAATAACCCAGATACTCGAGCAGTTATCATGTGTTTTTGTAAGCTATATATCGGTCGATCTAGCTTGACACATGTTAATAACCCAGATATTCGAGCAGTTACTAGTATCATGTGTTGTTGTAATCTATGTATCGGTCGATCTGCTTGACAGGTCAATAACCCAGATACTCGAGCAGTTATCATGTGTTGTTGTAATCTATGTATCTGTCGATCTAGCTTGACAGGTCAATAACCCAGATACTCGAGCAGTTACTAGTATCATGTGTTGTTGTAATCTATGTATCGGTCGATCTAGCTTGACACAGGTCAATAACCCAGATACTCGAGCAGTTATCATGTGTTGTTGTAAGCTATGTATCGGTCGATCTAGCTTGACACATGTCAATAACCCAGATATTCGAGCAGTTACTAATTATCATGTGTTGTTGTAATCTATGTATCGGTCGATCTGCTTGACAGGTCAATAACCCAGATGTTCGAGCAGTTATCATGTGTTGTTGTAATCTATGTATCTGTCGATCTAGCTTGACAGGTCAATAACCCAGATACTTGAGCAGTTACTAGTATCATGTGTTGTTGTAATCTATGTATCGGTCGATCTGCTTGACAGGTCAATAACCCAGATGTTCGAGCAGTTATCATGTGTTGTTGTAAGCTATGTATCGGTCGATCTAGCTTGACACAGGTCAATAACCCAGATGTTCGAGCAGTTATCATGTGTTGTTGTAATCTATGTATCGGTCGATCTGCTTGACAGGTCAATAACCAAGATACTCGAGCAGTTATCATGTGTTGTTGTAATCTATGTATCGGTCGATCTAGCTTGATAGGTCAATAACCCAGATACTCGAGCAGTTATCATGTGTTGTAATCTATGTATCGGTCGATCTAGCTTGACACAGGTCAATAACCCAGATACTCGAGCAGTTATCATGTGTTTTTGTAAGCTATGTATTGGTCGATCTAGCTTGACACATGTCAATAACCCAGATATTCGAGCAGTTACTAGTATCATGTGTTGTTGTAATCTATGTATCGGTTGATCTAGCTTGACACAGGTCAATAACCCAAATGTTCGAGCAGTTATCATGTGTTGTTGTAAGCTATGTATCGGTCGATCTAGCTCGACACAGGTCAATAACCAAGATACACAAGCAGTTATCATGTGTTGTTGTAATCTATGTATCTGTCGATCTAGCTTGACAGGTCAATAATCCAGATACTCGAGCAGTTACTAGTATCATGTTTTGTTGTAATCTATGTATCGGTCGATCTAGCTTGACACAGGTCAATAACCCAGATGTTCGAGCAGTTATCATGTGTTGTTGTAAGCTATGTATCGGTCGATCTGCTTGACAGGTCAATAACCCAGATACTCGAGCAGTTATCATGTGTTGTTGTAATCTATGTATCGGTCGATCTAGCTTGACAGGTCAATAACCCAGATACTCGAGCAGTTACTAGTATCATGTGTTGTTGTAATCTATGTATCGGTCGATCTAGCTTGACACAGGTCAATAACCCAGATGTTCGAGCAGTTATCATGTGTTGTTGTAAGCTATGTATCGGTCGATCTAGCTTGACACAGGTCAATAACCCAGATATTCGAGCAGTTACTAGTATCATGTGTTGTTGTAATCTATGTATCGGTCGATCTGCTTGACAGGTCAATAACCCAGATACTCAAGCAGTTATCATGAGTAGTTGTAATCTATGTATCGGTCGATCTGCTTGACAGGTCAATAACCAAGATACTCGAGAAGTTATCATGTGTTGTTGTAATCTATGTATCGGTTGATCTAGCTTGACAGGTCAATAACCCAGATACTCGAGCAGTTATCATATGTTGTAATCTATGTATCGGTCGATCTAGCTTGACACAGGTCAATAACCCAGATACTCGAGCAGTTATCAGGTGTTGTTGTAAGCTATGTATCGGTCGATCTAGCTTGACACATGTCAATAACCCAGATATTCGAGCAGTTACTAGTATCATGTGTTGTTGTAATCTATGTATCGGTCGATCTGCTTGACAGGTCAATAACCCAGACACTCGAGCAGTTATCATGTGTTGTTGTAATCTATGTATCTGTCGATCTGTTTGACAGGTCAATAACCCAGATACTTGAGCAGTTACTAGTATCATTTGTTGTTGTAATCTATGTATCGGTCGATCTGCTTGACAGGTCAATAACCCAGATGTTCGAGCAGTTATCATGTGTTGTTGTAAGCTATGTATCGGTCGATCTAGCTCGACACAGGTCAATAACCCAGATGTTCGAGCAGTTATCATGTGTTGTTGTAATCTATGTATCGGTCGATCTGCTTGACAGGTCAATAACCAAGATACTCAAGCAGTTATCATGTGTTGTTGTAATCTATGTATCGGTCGATCTAGCTTGATAGGTCAATAACCCAGATACTCGAGCAGTTATCATGTGTTGTAATCTATGTATCGGTCGATCTAGCTTGACACAGGTCAATAACCCAGATACTCGAGCAGTTATCATGTGTTTATGTAAGCTATGTATCGGTCGATCTAGCTTGACACATGTCAATAACCCAGATATTCGAGCAGTTACTAGTATCATGTGTTGTTGTAATCTATGTATCGGTCGATCTAGCTTGACACAGGTCAATAACCCAGATGTTCGAGCAGTTATCATGTGTTGTTGTAAGCTATGTATCGGTCGATCTAGCTCGACACAGGTCAATAACCAAGATACACGAGCAGTTATCATGTGTTGTTGTAATCTATGTATCTGTCGATCTAGCTTGACTGGTCAATAACCCAGATACTCGAGCAGTTACTAGTATCATGTTTTGTTGTAATCTATGTATCGGTCGATCTAGCTTGACACAGGTCAATAACCCAGATGTTCGAGCAGTTATCATGTGTTGTTGTAAGCTATGTATCGGTCGATCTGCTTGACAGGTCAATAACCCAGATACTCGAGCAGTTATCATGTGTTGTTGTAATCTATGTATCGGTCGATCTAGCTTGACAGGTCAATAACCCAGATACTCGAGCAGTTACTAGTATCATGTGTTGTTGTAATCTATGTATCGGTCGATCTAGCTTGACACAGGTCAATAACCCAGATGTTCGAGCAGTTATCATGTGTTGTTGTAAGCTATGTATCGGTCGATCTAGCTTGACACAGGTCAATAACCCAGATATTCGAGCAGTTACTAGTATCATGTGTTGTTGTAATCTATGTATCGGTCGATCTGCTTGACAGGTCAATAACCCAGATACTCGAGCAGTTATCATGAGTAGTTGTAATCTATGTATCGGTCGATCTGCTTGACAGGTCAATAACCAAGATACTCGAGAAGTTATCATGTGTTGTTGTAATCTATGTATCGGTTGATCTAGCTTGACAGGTCAATAACCCAGATACTCGAGCAGTTATCATATGTTGTAATCTATGTATCGGTCGATCTAGCTTGACACAGGTCAATAACCCAGATACTCGAGCAGTTATCATGTGTTGTTGTAAGCTATGTATCGGTCGATCTAGCTTGACACATGTCAATAACCCAGATATTCGAGCAGTTACTAGTATCATGTGTTGTTGTAATCTATGTATCGGTCGATCTGCTTGACAGGTCAATAACCCAGATACTCGAGCAGTTATCATGTGTTGTTGTAATCTATGTATCGGTCGATCTGCTTGACAGGTCAATAACCAAGATACACGAGCAGTTATCATGTGTTGTTGTAATCTATGTATCGGTCGATCTAGCTTGACAGGTCAATAACCCAGATACTCGAGCAGTTATCATATGTTGTAATCTATGTATCGGTCGATCTAGCTTGACACAGGTCAATAACCCAGATACTCGAGCAGTTATCATGTGTTGTTGTAAGCTATGTATCGGTCGATCTAGCTTGACACATGTCAATAACCCAGATATTCGAGCAGTTACTAGTATCATGTGTTGTTGTAATCTATGTATCGGTCGATCTGCTTGACAGGTCAATAACCCAGATACTCGAGCAGTTATCATGTGTTGTTGTAATCTATGTATCGGTCGATCTGCTTGACAGGTCAATAACCAAGATACACGAGCAGTTATCATGTGTTGTTGTAATCTATGTATCTGTCGATCTAGCTTGACATGTCAATAACCCAGATACTCGAGCAGTTACTAGTATCATGAGTTGTAATCTATGTATCGGTCGATCTAGCTTGACACAGGTCAATAACCCAGATGTTCGAGCAGTTATCATGTGTTGTTGTCAGCTACGTATCGGTCGATCTAGCTCGACACAGGTCAATAACCCAGATGTTCGAGCAGTTATCATGTATTGTTGTAATCTATGTATCGGTCGATCTAGCTCGACACAGGTCAATAACCCACATGTTCGAGCAGTTATCATGTGTTGTTGTAATCTATATATCGGTCGATCTAGCTTGACACAGGTCAATAACCCAGATGTTCGAGCAGTTATCATGTGTTTTTGTAATCTATGTATCGGTCGATCTGCTTGACAGGTCAATAACCCAGATACTCGAGCAGTTATCATGTGTTGTTGTAATCTATGTATCGGTCGATCTAGCTTGACAGGTCAATAACCCAGATACTCGAGTAGTTATCATATGTTGTAATCTATGTATCGGTCGATCTAGCTTGACACAGGTCAATAACCCAGATACTCGAGCAGTTATCA
The DNA here is from genome assembly GCA_014843695.1 of Archivesica marissinica. NCBI lineage: Eukaryota > Metazoa > Mollusca > Bivalvia > Venerida > Vesicomyidae > Archivesica > Archivesica marissinica. The sequence goes on along the minus strand of CM026386.1, from coordinate 72,074,630 downwards.
TGTGTTGTTGTAATCTATGTATCGGTCGATCTAGCTTGACACATGTCAATAACCCAGATATTCGAGCAGTTACTAGTATCATGTGTTGTTGTAATCTATGTATCGGTCGATCTGCTTGACAGGTCAATAACCCAGATACTCGAGCAGTTATCATGTGTTGTTGTAATCTATGTATCGGTCGATCTGCTTGACAGGTCAATAACCAAGATACACGAGCAGTTATCATGTGTTGTTGTAATCTATGTATCTGTCGATCTAGCTTGACAGGTCAATAACCCAGATACTCGAGCAGTTACTAGTATCATGTGTTGTTGTAATCTATGTATCGGTCGATCTAGCTTGACACAGGTCAATAACCCAGATGTTCGAGCAGTTATCATGTGTTGTTGTCAGCTATGTATCGGTCGATCTAACTCGACACAGGTCAATAACCCAGATGTTCGAGCAGTTATCATGTGTTGTTGTAATCTATGTATCGGTCGATCTGCTTGACAGGTCAATAACCCAGATACTCCAGCAGTTATCATGTGTTGTTGTAATCTATGTATCGGTCGATCTGCTTGACAGGTCAATAACCAAGATACACGAACAGTTATCATGTGTTGTTGTAATCTATGTATCTGTCGATCTAGCTTGACAGGTCAATAACCCAGATACTCGAGCAGTTACTAGTATCATGTGTTGTTGTAATCTATGTATCGGTCGATCTAGCTTGACACAGGTCAATAACCCAGATACTCGAGCAGTTATCATGTGTTGTTGTAAGCTATGTATCGGTCGATCTAGCTTGACACATGTCAATAACCCAGATATTCGAGCAGTTACTAATTATCATGTGTTGTTGTAATCTATGTATCGGTCGATCTGCTTGACAGGTCAATAACCCAGATGTTCGAGCAGTTATCATGTGTTGTTGTAATCTATGTATCTGTCGATCTAGCTTGACAGGTCAATAACCAAGATACTCGAGCAGTTACTAGTATCATGTGTTGTTGTAATCTATGTATCGGTCGATCTAGCTTGACACAGATCAATAACCCAGATGTTCGAACAGTTATCATGTGTTGTTGTAAGCTATGTATCGGTCGATCTAGCTCGACACAGGTCAATAACCCAGATGTTCGAGCAGTTATCATGTGTTGTTGTAATCTATGTATCGGTCGATCTGCTTGACAGGTCAATAACCCAGATACTCGAGCAGTTATCATGTGTTGTTGTAATCTATGTATCGGTCGATCTGCTTGACACAGGTCAATAACCCAGATACTCGAGCAGTTACTAGTATCATGTGTTGTTGTAATCTATGTATCGGTCGATCTAGCTTGACACAGGTCAATAACCCAGATGTTCGAGCAGTTATCATGTGTTGTTGTAAGCTATGTATCGGTCGATCTAGCTCGACACAGGTCAATAACCCAGATGTTCGAGCAGTTATCATGTATTGTTGTAATCTATGTATCGTCGATCTAGCTTGACAGGTCAATAACCCAGATTATCGAGCAGTTATCATGTGTTGTAATCTATGTATCGGTCGATCTAGCTTGACACAGGTCAATAACCCAGATACTCGAGCAGTTACTAGTATCATGTGTTGTTGTAATCTATGTATCGGTCGATCTAGCTTGACACAGGTCAATAACCCAGATGTTCGAGCAGTTATCATGTGTTGTTGTAATCTATGTATCGGTCGATCTGCTTGACAGGTCAATAACCAAGATACTCGAGCAGTTATCATGTGTTGTTGTAATCTATGTATCGGTCGATCTAGCTTGACAGGTCAATAACCCAGATACTAGAGCAGTTATCATTTGTTGTAATCTATGTATCGGTCGATCTAGCTTGACACAGGTCAATAACCCAGATACTCGAGCAGTTATCATGTGTTTTTGTAAGCTATGTATCGGTCGATCTAGCTTGACACATGTCAATAACCCAGATATTCGAGCAGTTACTAGTATCATATGTTGTTGTAATCTATGTATCGGTCGATCTGCTCGACAGGTCAATAACCCAGATACTCGACCAGTTATCATGTGTTGTTGTAATCTATGTATCGGTCGATCTAGCTTGACACATGTCAATAACCCAGATATTCGAGCAGTTACTAGTATCATGTGTTGTTGTAGTCCATGTATCGGTCGATCTGCTCGACAGGTCAATAACCCAGATACTCGAGCAGTTATCATGTGTTGTTGTAATCTATGTATCGGTCGATCTGCTTGACACAGGTCAATAACCCAGATACTCGAGCAGTTACTAGTATCATGTGTTGTTGTAATCTATGTATCGGTCGATCTAGCTTGACACAGGTCAATAACCCAGATGTTCGAGCAGTTATCATGTGTTTTTGTAAGCTATGTATCGGTCGATCTAGCTCGACACAGGTCAATAACCAAGATACACGAGCAGTTATCATGTGTTGTTGTAATCTATGTATCGGTCGATCTGCTTGACAGGTCAATAACCCAGATACTCGAGCAGTTATCATGTGTTGTTGTAATCTATGTATCGGTCGATCTGCTTGACAGGTCAATAACCAAGATACTTGAGCAGTTAACATGTGTTGTTGTAATCTATGTATCGGTCGATCTAGCTTGACAGGTCAATAACCCAGATACTCGAGCAGTTATCATGTGTTGTAATCTATGTATCGGTCGATCTAGCTTGACACAGGTCAATAACCCAGATACTCGAGCAGTTATCATGTGTTTTTGTAAGCTATATATCGGTCGATCTAGCTTGACACATGTTAATAACCCAGATATTCGAGCAGTTACTAGTATCATGTGTTGTTGTAATCTATGTATCGGTCGATCTGCTTGACAGGTCAATAACTCAGATACTCGAGCAGTTATCATGTGTTGTTGTAATCTATGTATCTGTCGATCTAGCTTGACAGGTCAATAACCCAGATACTCGAGCAGTTACTAGTATCATGTGTTGTTGTAATCTATGTATCGGTCGATCTAGCTTGACACAGATCAATAACCCAGATACTCGAGCAGTTATCATGTGTTGTTGTAAGCTATGTATCGGTCGATCTAGCTTGACACATGTCAATAACCCAGATATTCGAGCAGTTACTAATTATCATGTGTTGTTGTAATCTATGTATCGGTCGATCTGCTTGACAGGTCAATAACCCAGATGTTCGAGCAGTTATCATGTGTTGTTGTAATCTATGTATCTGTCGATCTAGCTTGACAGGTCAATAACCCAGATACTTGAGCAGTTACTAGTATCATGTGTTGTTGTAATCTATGTATCGGTCGATCTGCTTGACAGGTCAATAACCCAGATGTTCGAGCAGTTATCATGTGTTGTTGTAAGCTATGTATCGGTCGATCTAGCTTGACACAGGTCAATAACCCAGATGTTCGAGCAGTTATCATGTGTTGTTGTAATCTATGTATCGGTCGATCTGCTTGACAGGTCAATAACCAAGATACTCGAGCAGTTATCATGTGTTGTTGTAATCTATGTATCGGTCGATCTAGCTTGATAGGTCAATAACCCAGATACTCGAGCAGTTATCATGTGTTGTAATCTATGTATCGGTCGATCTAGCTTGACACAGGTCAATAACCCAGATACTCGAGCAGTTATCATGTGTTTTTGTAAGCTATGTATTGGTCGATCTAGCTTGACACGTCAATAACCCAGATATTCGAGCAGTTACTAGTATCATGTGTTGTTGTAATCTATGTATCGGTTGATCTAGCTTGACACAGGTCAATAACCCAAATGTTCGAGCAGTTATCATGTGTTGTTGTAAGCTATGTATCGGTCGATCTAGCTCGACACAGGTCAATAACCAAGATACACAAGCAGTTATCATGTGTTGTTGTAATCTATGTATCTGTCGATCTAGCTTGACAGGTCAATAATCCAGATACTCGAGCAGTTACTAGTATCATGTTTTGTTGTAATCTATGTATCGGTCGATCTAGCTTGACACAGGTCAATAACCCAGATGTTCGAGCAGTTATCATGTGTTGTTGTAAGCTATGTATCGGTCGATCTGCTTGACAGGTCAATAACCCAGATACTCGAGCAGTTATCATGTGTTGTTGTAATCTATGTATCGGTCGATCTAGCTTGACAGGTCAATAACCCAGATACTCGAGCAGTTACTAGTATCATGTGTTGTTGTAATCTATGTATCGGTCGATCTAGCTTGACACAGGTCAATAACCCAGATGTTCGAGCAGTTATCATGTGTTGTTGTAAGCTATGTATCGGTCGATCTGCTTGACAGGTCAATAACCCAGATACTCAAGTAGTTATCATGAGTAGTTGTAATCTATGTATCGGTCGATCTGCTTGACAGGTCAATAACCCAGATACTCAAGTAGTTATCATGAGTAGTTGTAATCTATGTATCGGTCGATCTGCTTGACAGGTCAATAACCAAGATACTCGAGAAGTTATCATGTGTTGTTGTAATCTATGTATCGGTTGATCTAGCTTGACAGGTCAATAACCCAGATACTCGAGCAGTTATCATATGTTGTAATCTATGTATCGGTCGATCTATCTTGACACAGGTCAATAACCCAGATACTCGAGCAGTTATCATGTGTTGTTGTAAGCTATGTATCGGTCGATCTAGCTTGACACATGTCAATAACCCAGATATTCGAGCAGTTACAAGTATCATGTGTTGTTGTAATCTATGTATCGGTCGATCTGCTTGACAGGTCAATAACCCAGATACTCGAGCAGTTATCATGTGTTGTTGTAATCTATGTATCGGTCTATCTGCTTGACAGGTCAATAACCAAGATACACGAGCAGTTATCATGTGTTGTTGTAATCTATGTATCAGTCGATCTAGCTTGACAGGTCAATAACCCAGATACTCGAGCAGTTACTAGTATCATGAGTTGTAATCTATGTATCGGTCGATCTAGCTTGACACAGGTCAATAACCCAGATGTTCGAGCAGTTATCATGTGTTGTTGTCAGCTATGCATCGGTCGATCTAGCTCGACACAGGTCAATAACCCAGATGTTCGAGCAGTTATCATGTATTGTTGTAATCTATGTATCGGTCGATCTAGCTCGACACAGGTCAATAACCCACATGTTCGAGCAGTTATCATGTGTTGTTGTAATCTATGTATCGGTCGATCTGCTTGACAGGTCAATAACCCAGATACTCGAGCAGTTATCATGTGTTGTTGTAATCTATGTATCGGTCGATCTAGCTTGACAGGTCAATAACCCAGATACTCGAGTAGTTATCATATGTTGTAATCTATGTATCGGTCGATCTAGCTTGACACAGGTCAATAACCCAGATACTCGAGCAGTTATCATGTGTTGTTGTAATCTATGTATCGGTCGATCTGCTTGACAGGTCAATAACCCAGATACTCGAGCAGTTATCATGTGTTGTTGTAAGCTATGTATCGGTCGATCTAGCTTGACACATGTCAATAACCCAGATATTCGAGCAGTTACTAGTATCATGTGTTGTTGTAATCTATGTATCGGTCGATCTGCTTGACAGGTCAATAACCCAGATACTCGAGCAGTTATCATGTGTTGTTGTAATCTATGTATCGGTCGATCTGCTTGACAGGTCAATAACCAAGATACACGAGCAGTTATCATGTGTTGTTGTAATCTATGTATCTGTCGATCTAGCTTGACAGGTCAATAACCCAGATACTCGAGCAGTTACTAGTATCATGTGTTGTTGTAATCTATGTATCGGTCGATCTAGCTTGACACAGGTCAATAACCCAGATGTTCGAGCAGTTATCATGTGTTGTTGTCAGCTATGTATCGGTCGATCTAGCTCGACACAGGTCAATAACCCAGATGTTCGAGCAGTTATCATGTGTTGTTGTAAGCTATGTATCGGTCGATCTAGCTCGACACAGGTCAATAACCCAGATGTTCGAGCAGTTATCATGTATTGTTGTAATCTATGTATCGTCGATCTAGCTTGACAGGTCAATAACCCAGATACTTGAGCAGTTATCATGTGTTGTAATCTATGTATCGGTCGATCTAGCTTGACACAGGTCAATAACCCAGATATTCGAGCAGTTACTAGTATCATGTGTTGTTGTAATCTATGTATCGGTCGATCTGCTTGACAGGTCAATAACCAAGATACTCGAGCAGTTATCATGTGTTGTTGTAATCTATGTATCGGTCGATCTAGCTTGACAGGTCAATAACCCAGATACTAGAGCAGTTATCATTTGTTGTAATCTATGTATCGGTCGATCTAGCTTGACACAGGTCAATAACCCAGATACTCGAGCAGTTATCATGTGTTTTTGTAAGCTATGTATCGGTCGTTCTAGCTTGACACATGTCAATAACCCAGATATTCGAGCAGTTACTAGTATCATGTGTTGTTGTAATCTATGTATCGGTCGATCTGCTCGACAGGTCAATAACCCAGATACTCGACCAGTTATCATGTGTTGTTGTAATCTATGTATCGGTCGATCTGCTTGACACAGGTCAATAACCCAGATACTCGAGCAGTTATCATGTGTTGTTGTAATCTATGTATCGGTCGATCTGCTTGACACAGGTCAATAACCCAGATACTCGAGCAGTTACTAGTATCATGTGTTGTTGTAATCTATGTATCGGTCGATCTAGCTTGACACAGGTCAATAACCCAGATGTTCGAGCAGTTATCATGTGTTGTTGTAAGCTATGTATCGGTCGATCTAGCTCGACACAGGTCAATAACCAAGATACACGAGCAGTTATCATGTGTTGTTGTCAGCTATGTATCGGTCGATCTGCTTGACAGGTCAATAACCCAGATACTCGAGCAGTTATCATGTGTTGTTGTAATTTATGTATCGTCGATCTAGCTTGACAGGTCAATAACCCAGATACTCGAGCAGTTACTAGTATCATGTGTTGTTGTAATCTATGTATCGGTCGATCTAGCGTGACACAGGTCAATAACCCAGATACTCGAGCAGTTATCATGTGTTGTTGTAAGCTATGTATCGGTCGATCTAGCTTGACACATGTCAATAACCCAGATACACGAGCAGTTATCATGTGTTGTTGTCAGCTATGTATCGGTCGATCTGCTTGACAGGTCAATAACCCAGATACTCGAGCAGTTATCATGTGTTGTTGTAATTTATGTATCGTCGATCTAGCTTGACAGGTCAATAACCCAGATACTCGAGCAGTTACTAGTATCATGTGTTGTTGTAATCTATGTATCGGTCGATCTAGCTTGACACAGGTCAATAACCCAGATACTCGAGCAGTTATCATGTGTTGTTGTAAGCTATGTATCGGTCGATCTAGCTTGACACATGTCAATAACCCAGATATTCGAGCAGTTACTAATTATCATGTGTTGTTGTAATCTATGTATCGGTCGATCTGCTTGACAGGTCAATAACCCAGATGTTCGAGCAGTTATCATGTGTTGTTGTAATCTATGTATCTGTCGATCTAGCTTGACAGGTCAATAACCCAGATACTCGAGCAGTTACTAGTATCATGTGTTGTTGTAATCTATGTATCGGTCGATCTAGCTTGACACAGGTCAATAACCCAGATGTTCGAGCAGTTATCATGTGTTGTTGTAAGCTATGTATCGGTCGATCTAGCTCGACACAGGTCAATAACCCAGATGTTCGAGCAGTTATCATGTGTTGTTGTAATCTATGTATCGGTCGATCTGCTTGACAGGTCAATAACCCAGATACTCGAGCAGTTATCATGTGTTGTTGTAATCTATGTATCGGTCGATCTGCTTGACACAGGTCAATAACCCAGATACTCGAGCAGTTACTAGTATCATGTGTTGTTGTAATCTATGTATCGGTCGATCTAGCTTGACACAGGTCAATAACCCAGATGTTCGAGCAGTTATCATGTGTTGTTGTAAGCTATGTATCGGTCGATCTAGCTCGACACAGGTCAATAACCCAGATGTTCGAGCAATTATCATGTATTGTTGTAATCTATGTATCGTCGATCTAGCTTGACAGGTCAATAACCCAGATACTCGAGCAGTTATCATGTGTTGTAATCTATGTATCGGTCGATCTATCTTGACACAGGTCAATAACCCAGATACTCGAGCAGTTATCATGTGTTGTTGTAATCTATGTATCGGTCGATCTAGCTTGACAGGTCAATAACCCAGATACTAGAGCAGTTATCATTTGTTGTAATCTATGTATCGGTCGATCTAGCTTAACTCAGGTCAATAACCCAGATACTCGAGCAGTTATCATGTATTTTTGTAAGCTATGTATCGGTCGATCTAGCTCGACACAGGTCAATAACCAAGATACACGAGCAGTTATCATGTGTTGTTGTAATCTATGTATCTGTCGATCTAGCTTGACAGGTCAATAACCCAGATACTCGAGCAGTTACTAGTATCATGTGTTGTTGTAATCTATGTATCGGTCGATCTAGCTTGACACAGGTCAATAACCCAGATGTTCGAGCAGTTATCATGTGTTGTTGTAAGCTATGTATCGGTCGATCTAGCTTGACACAGGTCAATAACCCAGATATTCGAGCAGTTACTAGTATCATGTGTTGTTGTAATCTATGTATCGGTCGATCTGCTTGACAGGTCAATAACCCAGATACTCGAGCAGTTATCATGAGTTGTTGTAATCTATGTATCGGTCGATCTGCTTGACAGGTCAATAACCAAGATACTCGAGCAGTTATCATGTGTTGTTGTAATCTATGTATCGGTCGATCTAGCTTGACAGGTCAATAACCCAGATACTCGAGCAGTTATCATATGTTGTAATCTATGTATCGGTCGATCTAGCTTGACACAGGTCAATAACCCAGATACTCGAGCAGTTATCATGTGTTGTTGTAAGCTATGTATCGGTCGATCTAGCTTGACACATGTCAATAACCCAGATATTCGAGCAGTTACTAGTATCATGTGTTGTTGTAATCTATGTATCGGTCGATCTGCTTGACAGGTCAATAACCCAGATACTCGAGCAGTTATCATGTGTTGTTGTAATCTATGTATCGGTCGATCTGCTTGACAGGTCAATAACCAAGATACACGAGCAGTTATCATGTGTTGTTGTAATCTATGTATCTGTCGATCTAGCTTGACAGGTCAATAACCCAGATACTCGAGCAGTTACTAGTATCATGTATTGTAATCTATGTATCGGTCGATCTAGCTTGACACAGGTCAATAACCCAGATGTTCGAGCAGTTATCATGTGTTGTTGTCAGCTATGTATCGTTCGATCTAGCTCGACACAGGTCAATAACCCAGATGTTCGAGCAGTTATCATGTATTGTTGTAATCTATGTATCGGTCGATCTAGCTCGACACAGGTCAATAACCCACATGTTCGAGCAGTTATCATGTGTTGTTGTAATCTATGTATCGGTCGATCTAGCTTGACACATGTCAATAACCCAGATACTCGAGCAGTTATCATGTGTTGTTGTAATCTATGTATCGGTCGATCTGCTTGACAGGTCAATAACCCAGATACTCGAGCAGTTATCATGTTTTGTTGTAATCTATGTATCGGTCGATCTGCTTGACAGGTCAATAACCCAGATGTTCGAGCAGTTATCATGTGTTGTTGTAATCTATGTATCGGTCGATCTGCTTGACAGATCAATAACCCAGATACTCGAGCAGTTATCATTTGTTGTTGTAATCTATGTATCGGTCGATCTGCTTGACAGGTCAATAACCAAGATACACGAGCAGTTATCATGTGTTGTTGTAATCTATGTATCTGTCAATCTAGCTTGACAGGTCAATAACCCAGATACTCGAGCAGTTACTAGTATCATGTGTTGTTGTAATCTATGTATCGGTCGATCTAGCTTGACACAGGTCAATAACCCAGATACTCGAGCAGTTATCATTTGTTGTTGTAAGCTATGTATCGGTCGATCTAGCTTGACACATGTCAATAACCCAGATATTCGAGCAGTTACTAATTATCATGTGTTGTTGTAATCTATGTATCGGTCGATCTGCTTGACAGGTCAATAACCCAGATGTTCGAGCAGTTATCATGTGTTGTTGTAATCTATGTATCGGTCGATCTGCTTGACAGGTCAATAACCCAGATGTTCGAGCAGTTATCATGTGTTGTTGTAAGCTATGTATCGGTCGATCTAGCTCGACACAGGTCAATAACCAAGATGTTCGAGCAGTTATCCTGTGTTGTTGTAATCTATGTATCGGTCGATCTGCTTGACAGGTCAATAACCCAGATACTCGAGCAGTTATCATGTGTTGTTGTAATCTATGTATCGGTCGATCTGCTTGACAGGTCAATAACCAAGATACTCGAGCAGTTATCATGTGTTGTTGTAATCTATGTATCGGTCGATCTGCTTGACAGGTCAATAACCCAGATACTCAAGCAGTTATCATGTGTTGTTGTAATCTATGTATCGGTCGATCTGCTTGACAGGTCAATAACCAAGATACTCGAGCAGTTATCATGTGTTGTTGTAATCTATGTATCGGTCGATCTGCTTGACAGGTAAATAACCCAGATACTCGAGCAGTTATCATGTGTTGTTGTAATCTATGTATCGGTCGATCTGCTTGACAGGTCAATAACCCAGATACACGAGCAGTTATCATGTGTTGTTGTAATCTATGTATCGGTCGATCTGCTTGACAGGTCAATAACCAAGATACTCGAGCAGTTATCATGTGTTGTTGTAATCTATGTATCGGTCGATCTGCTTGACAGGTCAATAACCCAGATACTCGAGCAGTTATCATGTGTTGTTGTAATCTATGTATCGGTCGATCTGCTTGACAGGTCAATAACCCAGATACTCGAGCAGTTATCATGTGTTGTTGTAATCTATGTATCGGTCGATCTAGCTTGACAGGTCAATAACCCAGATACTCGAGCAGTTATCATGTGTTGTAATCTATGTATCGGTCGATCTAGCTTGACACAGGTCAATAACCCAGATACTCGAGCAGTTATCATGTGTTTTTGTAAGCTATGTATCGGTCGATCTGCTTGACAGGTCAATAACCCAGATACTCGAGCAGTTATCATGTGTTGTTGTAATCTATGTATCGGTCGATCTGCTTGACAGGTCAATAACCCAGATACTCGAGCAGTTATCATGTGTTGTTGTAATCTATGTATCGGTCGATCTGCTTGACACAGGTCAATAACGCAGATACTCGAGCAGTTATCATGTGTTGTTGTAATCTATGTATCGGTCGATCTAGCTTGACACAGGTCAATAACCCAGATGTTCGAGCAGTTCATGTGTTGTTGTAGCTATGTATCGGTCGATCTAGCTTGACACAGGTCAATAACCAAGATACTCGAGCAGTTATCATGTGTTGTTGTAATCTATGTATCGGTCGATCTAGCTTGACAGGTCAATAACCCAGATACTCGAGCAGTTACTAGTATCATGTGTTGTTGTAATCTATGTATCGGTCGATCTAGCTTGACACAGGTCAATAACCCAGATACTCGAGCAGTTATCATGTGTTGTTGTAATCTATGTATCGGTCGATCTAGCTTGACAGGTCAATAACCCAGATACTCGAGCAGTTATCATGTGTTGTTGTAATCTATGTATCGTCGATCTGCTTGACACAGGTCAATAACCCAGATACTCGAGCAGTTATCATGTGTTGTTGTAATCTATGTATCGGTCGATCTAGCTTGACACAGGTCAATAACCCAGATATTCGAGCAGTTACTAGTATCATGTGTTGTTGTAATCTATGTATCGGTCGATCTGCTTGACAGGTCAATAACCAAGATACTCGAGCAGTTATCATGTGTTGTTGTAATCTATGTATCGGTCGATCTAGCTTGACAGGTCAATAACCCAGATACTCTAGCAGTTATCATGTGTTGTTGTAATCTATGTATCGGTCGATCTGCTTGACACAGGTCAATAACCCAGATACTCGAGCAGTTACTAGTATCATGTGTTGTTGTAATCTATGTATCGGTCGATCTAGCTTGACACAGGTCAATAACCCAGATACTCGAGCAGTTATCATGTGTTGTAATCTATGTATCGGTCGATCTAGCTTGACACAGGTCAATAACCCGGATACTCGAGCAGTTATCATGTGTTGTAATCTATGTATCGGTCGATCTAGCTTGACACAGGTCAATAACCCAGATACTCGAGCAGTTATGAAATATATATAGATTGTAATCATGTGACTAAATATCGCGTGACTTTCAACACTCCGCCATCTTGTGGGTCATTAAACCAGATACTTGTGACGACATCTGAAATCTATGTATTACTTGTATATACTGCAAAATACATTTATATGATTTCTTTTACATAATTCTAAAATATACACAGCCCTTCCCTAAAAATCTCCAATATCCTGGAGACCGCCGAGATATTTGTTTTTCAACGAATAATATTAGTTTGTTCTAACCTTAAGACTTACATTTTCGTAAGGCGTACTTGACGGCGCCACCGCCATCGACAAAAGCTCGTATCTTTGTTTCCCATTCCACTAAAGTGGATGAGAAAAAACAACAACAAAGTTTAGAAGAGATGTTCTTTTGTAAGTACCGTACTTCATTTAATAAGTCGACCAAGTTTTTCGTCCCAGAGAATCAGCTTAGGAAATTATGTGATTTATATCTCGGAGAACAATGTATGTAGCGGGTATTATAATGTGTAACCTAACAGAATATTCCAAACAGGTATCACATCTCTTACATTAAATGTGAAAGATAACTCAAAATTGACTGGCGGCACACGAAAAATTGCAATCGAGACATAAAATTTACCGATTTACGACGCCGATATCTCAGATATCAGATATCTATACCACATCTACAGAAAAATTCCACTCAATATGCTACATGTTGTGACTGTCTAAATGGACACATATTAAAAAACATTAACCGTTTTCCCTCATAGAAGCACCTCTTGATGTCATTACCAATACGATATACATTGACAATGTAATAGCCAAACCAATGTTCATTATAAAGGCCAGAATCTCGTGTAGTTCCAGTAATATCTATGGAGGTGGGATAGATATGGCGACTACTTATCCACTGCATGATAGCTAAATAAATGGCTGTCGTTTGTATCAAGATATAATAGTATATTTACCTAAATATTTATGAAGGAATGGGCTAATTGGCTGTCGTTTGTATGGAGATATAATAGTATATTAACCTAAATCTCTATGAAGGAAAGGGCTAAATGGCTGTCGTTTGTATGGAGATATAATAGTATATTAACCTAGATCTCTATGAAGGAAAGGGCTAAATGGCTGTCGTTTGTATGGAGATATAATAGTATATTAACCTAAATCTCTATGAGGGAAAGGGTTAAATGGCTGTCGTTTGTATGGAGATATAATAGTATATTAACCTAAATCTCTATGAAGGAAAGGGCTAAATGGCTGTCGTTTGTATGGAGATATAATAGTATATTAACCTAAATCTCTATGAAGGAAAGGGCTAAATGGCTGTCGTTTGTATGGAGATATAATAGTATATTAACCTAAATCTCTATGAAGGAAAGGGCTAAATGGCTGTCGTTTGTATGGAGATATAATAGTATATTAACCTAAATCTCTATGAAGGAAAGGGCTAAATGGCTGTCGTTTGTATGGAGATATAATAGTATATTAACCTAAATCTCTATGAAGGAAAGGGCTAAATGGCTGTCGTTTGTATGGAGATATAATAGTATATTAACCTAAATCTCTATGAAGGAAAGGGTTAAATGGCTGTCGTTTGTATGGAGATATAATAGTATATTAACCTAAATCTCTATGAAGGAAAGGGCTAAATGGCTGTCGTTTGTATGGAGATATAATAGTATATTAACCTAAATCTCTATGAAGGAAAGGGTTAAATGGCTGTCGTTTGTATGGAGATATAATAGTATATTAACCTAAATCTCTATGAGGGAAAGGGTTAAATGGCTGTCGTTTGTATGGAGATATAATAGTATATTAACCTAAATCTCTATGAAGGAAAGGGTTAAATGGCTGTCGTTTGTATGGAGATATAATAGTATATTAACCTAAATCTCTATGAAGGAAAGAGTTAAATGGCTGTCGTTTGTATGGAGATATAATAGTATATTAACCTAAATCTCTATGAAGGAAAGAGTTAAATGGCTGTCGTTTGTATGGAGATATAATAGTATATTAACCTAAATCTCTATGAAGGAAAGGGCAAAATAACATTATGAATATTTTATTAAAGTCAGTAATATCAGTTGCTGATGATAAGATGGTTATTAACCCATTCAACCCCAAGTAACTGACATGGACTGGTGCATGATATTAACCCATTCAACCCCAAGTAACTGACATGGACTGGTGCATGATATTAACCCAGCAATGTGGGTTGTTGATATACAGGCCACGGAGGCCACATGTGGGTTGTTGATATACAGGCCACGGAGGCCACATGTGGGTTGTTGATATACAGGCCACGGAGGCCACATGTGGGTTGTTGATATACAGGCCACGGAGGCCACATGTGGGTTGTTGATATACAGTATATAACGACCATAACCACTCGGGCACAGAGGCCACATGTGGGTTGTTGATATACAGGCCACGGAGGCCACATGTGGGTTGTTGATATACAGGCCACAGAGGCCACATGTGGGTTGTTGATATACAGTATGTAACGACCATAACCACTCGGGCACAGAGGCCACATGTGGGTTGTTGATATACAGTATATAACGACCATAACCACTCGGGCACAGAGGCCACATGTGGGTTGTTGATATACAGGCCACGGAGGCCACATGTGGGTTGTTGATATACAGTATATTTCCATTCTAATTCAACATGGCAAGAATATCAATAGTAAAATAGTTCACTTAAAAATGGGAGGCAAGCATGCGTGAAAAATGCGCATTAACATGAATATGGCAGTTATAAAGGACAGAAACATTTACACGTGATCGTCTTACAATAGGAAGAATATTCTATACATAGTCCTGACTTGTTTTACGTGATATCAATGAAACAAATCAAGCATAGCGCTACATGGTGGTGAAAGCAGAACTCAGATTAACCCATTTCATTCTGGATACATTTAAAGGCTTTTGCAAACAACATAGATCCAGATCAGATGCAGCGTGATGCTGCATGCTGATCAGGATCTATGTTGTTTGCTACATAGCCAAAGGCTTTTGCAAACAACATAGATCCAGATCAGACGCAGCGTGACGCTGCATGCTGATCAGGATCTATGTTGTTTGCTACATAGCCAAGTGTCTTAGCAAGATCATCTGAATAGCAAACAGCATAGAGCCTGATCAGACGGCACGTTCCATAGCGGCTGATCTGGCTCTATGTTCTTTGCAAATACTGTTTGAACGGTATCAAGAATGAAATGGGTTAAGCAGTATGTATACGGTATGTGAATTATGAAGGGAAATTAATAATTAAACAAATCAACTATCTTTGCCATTAAATCATTACAATTACATGTACATTCTTGGCAACTATTTAAAGGCAATAAGAGGGTCAAGTGACACTGGGCCACTCACCTGCTTCAAGCATTCAATGAGAGAAATTGGTCAGTTACTTCCCCCTGGATGCTCTTTAAGGAGGATAGGTGTTTTTAATTGGTTTCCTCTGTTTTCATCCTTGTTTCTCTTACACAGCATGCTATCCGTTTTCTCATCTTATAATTACCGTATATACTCCACTATTATACAATAGCGACCAAAAAACGGCCCCCTCAAATTTGATCTTAAATCAGTGGTATTTTGCATAGACCCACGTGTAAGACGGGTTGAGAAAATGGAAACCACTCAGAAGTAAAATCAAACAACTTAATTAAACACTGTAAATTATGTATTTTAATATAAAAAAAGTGCACTGATGCAACAATGAATTAGATTTGCTAAAATGCTAGTGACAAGTTCAGTTGACAGACAGAGCTATGAAAGTCTATGCAATAGTTACTTACACCCACTGAATTATTTCAATATAAGGTCATCGATTATTTGGAGTTGGAACAAACTAATTTTGTTTAAAAAAATATATATATATAATTATTACTCGCTTATATTGAGGGAAGCCACTTTGAGGCCATAATCTGGTGATAAAAATCCGGTCTGATAGGCGAATAAGTACGGTATTAAATTTAGACAGATATTCTACAGTATACCCTTTGGATACTTTACGGTAACAAAAATTGTTATAATTAATTACCGTAATACGATTTTAATCAAATCACATTTATCAATATCTCACTAAGGAGTTATGGAACAACAGTAAAAACAAAGGATTCCAACTAAAAGATCAATATACATTCGAGGATAAATCTGAGTTTATATGCTAGGGGAGGTAATAGAAAATCTGTGATGTCACTCAAGAGTCCATGATTTTTAATTCGTCAGTGAGTATTTGGTTTAACGGTGCGGTGCATAAGCACAGTTCAGGCTATATCGCGCCGGGTTAAATATATAGTATACAAGATGATTTTTAATTCGAGTTAGCGACAAACATTGATCATCATAGTTGGCTCACAAATAGATAGGTTTGCTATACAGTGTTGTACACAATGTTTTTTAAAGATAAAATTTACCCAACCTTCATTTACATAATGCTTCTTAAATTGTTGTATGCTAGCGGTGAAAATAAGTCAAATATAACTTTAATATTTCAGTTACAAATAAGAAAAACAGATTAATGAATTGTCGTCTGCTGCAATTATTTGAACTATTTATATCCTTTATTTTACCCAGCATGCTAAGAGTTAAAGGTATACCGACACTAGTTATCTGAAACTAGGCTAATAACCGTCCGTACATAATGTACTGAACCTGATGAGCATTTAAATCTCAGCTCAAATCTGAACGAGAGAGAGCTCCATGAAAATCTCTACCTCAGTGAAATTCTGAAAGTTAAAATCTAAACGCAAATGCGGACAATGATCAGAAATTGATTCGAGGTACGAAAAAAGTGTGAATGTGAGCTCGGTGAAACCCTGCAAAATGTACCAAATAGCATAAGTTATACAGTGTAGAAACAAATCATTCAAAACATCCATGAAATAGAACAATATGAACAGAACTGAACATGTGCACATGCAGGAAAAATAAGTACATGTACAATATAGCAACAAGTATAGTGCATGGTTGGTCATACAGGTTCCCGGCAATAACAAGTATAGTGCATGGTTGGTCATACAGGTTCCCGGCAATAGCAAGTATAGTGCATGGTTGGTCATACAGGTTCCCAGCAATAACTGATATACCGGTACAGTATAACAAGTATAGTGCATGGTTGGTCATACAGGTTCCCAGCAGTCATACAGGTTCCCAGCAAGAAGACCCTAGCCATGTCTGATACGGGTTCTCGCTCCAGTCGATCATTTTATCTTCTACGGCATGACAATGTGTCCAGACCGTTTTGATAGTTTGTTATTTTGGACTGTCCAGCAACACCACATGGGAAAAGGAAGACCACAGGGGCCACTCCAGAATATTTGTTTCAAAATGGGCTCACATCCAGATAGATCTATACGTCAAGTTAGTTGAATAGTTGACTCAAGTCAGCTAAATAGTTGACTCAAGTCAGCTGAATAGTTGACTCCAGTCAGCTGAATAGTTGACTCAAGTCAGCTGAATAGTTGACTCAAGTCAGCTGAATAGTTGACTCAAGTCAGCTGAATAGTTGACTCAAGTCAGCTGAATAGTTGACTCAAGTCAGCTGAATAGTTGACTCAAGTCAGCTGAATAGTTGACTCAAGTCAGCTGACTCACTTGAAACAATTATAGTCTAGTAGGGCTGATAGCCACAGTGATTTCAATGTTGATGACCGTAACCACTTGGAGGCAGTGAACCCTATTTATACCATGTGCACTGCCATTAAAAGAATTTATTTGTTTGTTTTTGGGGTTAAATGTCACACCAACAGCTCAGATAATATGGTGACTCTCCAGCTATTATTGGTGGAGGCAGACCCCCAGTGCCCCTCCGAGCAGTATTTCAGGCGACTCTCCAACTATTATTGGTGGAAGTAGACCACGGATGCCCCTCCGAGCAGTATTTCAGGTGACTCTCCAGCTATTATTGGTGGAGGAAGACCCCCAGTGCCCCTCCGAGCAGTATTTCAGGCGACTCTCCAGCTATTATTGGTGGAAGTAGACCACGGATGCCCCTCCGAGCAGTATTTCAGGTGACTCTCCAGCTATTATTGGTGGAAGTAGACCACGGATGCCCCTCCGAGCAGTATTTCAGGTGACTCTCCAGCTATTATTGGTGGAGGAATACCCCCAGTGCCCCTCCGAGCAGTATTTCAGGTGACTCTCCAGCTATTATTGGTGGAGGAATACCCCCAGTGCCCCTCCGAGCAGTATTTAATGCACGAGCGGGCACCTGTGTAGAACCACCGACCTTCCGCAAGCTGGATAGCTTCCTCACATGAAAAAATTGACACCCCAGTGGGATTTGAACCTGCAGCGGTGAGGGGCAAGTGATTTGAAGTCAATGACCGTAACCGCTCGGCAACCTCCCTTAATCAAGAGAAAAGTACCCAATTTACGATATGATCTACATGTATTTGCTATAAACATATATATATATGTTTTAGGCAATAAACTTGTTGAATTGAATATGATCTACATAGGGCAATACGTAGTTTTAACCGTTTACTCCTCAGGCAGAACGTGTATGACCAAATCAAACGGAAAGAAACAGGCATGAACACTGGTTAAACTAACATGTCACACAAACCTCCGCTCGTTTCATAGCCTTAATATGTTTCTTTCTTTGTTGATCTTCTTGTTTTTGTCGTCGCTTCTACACATGCAGAAATTATAAAGCGTTACTAAACAACACAAAAAAATCCACTTAGGTCAACAGCTCAATGAATTATACATTGCATTATTGAACGTTTAAGTTTATACAAATTTATTTTAGCTCGATTGCGAAACAAATTCTTACAACTTATATTAATCACTCTGATGGAATCCATCGCCATGAGGGAGAGAGAGAAGAGGCAACGTGGAATTTAAATGCCTTGCCTAAGGGCACAATCATAACGGCTCCAGTGGGGCTCGAACTCGGGGCCTTTCGCAACTGAAAGTTGATGCTTCGGCCACAATTTTAATGATTTATTGTAAATCAATATAAATCTTTAATCCTATAATCATTTTTATAAAAGAAAATCAAAATTACACAATAACCATATAAAGCCTTTTCTTATTTCATTGTATTTAGAACAAAACAGATTCAAACTGATGCAAAATCAAATTTATGTAATATTATGTTCTGTGCTTTACGTTTATTTATCGTCGCTACCGGTTGCCCATATGAGCGACGCCTTCTGAAGAGATTAGTCATTTTAGAATTTGGAAGATAGTGCAATGATACAGACAGAGATCCACTGTAATATTCTGTAACTATATGCATGTATATATACTATTATAATGGTAATAAAATCTGGTTAAATTAAATTAAAAAATTTATATAGCAGTTATGTAGATAGAGATTAATGTTTTATTGGAAGGGTGTATCCTCCCCCAGGAGGGTGAGGGGTGGGGGATGTCTCCCATTGAGATGGTACAAATGTCTTTGGAATTAAATGTTTTCACCAAAATGCAAAAACTCATACTTGAAATCTTGACCTAATAAATATAAATATTTTCCTGTGGAACGAGATATGTCTGCCTTGGGTGCTAGAAATAGTTCATTGTTTGTAGACTGTATAGTTATGATAACATTGATTGGTGTTGAACCACTATGGAAACACCATTGGTTATTAACATCAGTCAATTAAATATTAGAATAAGGAATACATTTAAAAAATATTGTTTTCAGTTTGTCCACTAAACAAAATCGTTCATTCTGTTGGATTAACTTGCTCTATATATCAGCTGAAAATTATATCACACATCAAAACCACGTCTCAATAGACGACCATTTTGAATTCCCATCTGAGATCATAAAGATACAGTCAGACCTGTGTATAGACTTTCCATCAGAACTGCGCAAAGTTGTCTCCCCCTTCATAGAGTCGATTTCTCATAAATAGATCAAATATACACAAAAAACAGTTGGATGGGAATTCCAAATGGTGGCGCTTCGAGGCGTGGTAATTGCAGATGGTTATTAGCACAGGTTAGACTATATTTAATTTAGCGTTCCCATCACCAATATCGGCAAAAGCGCCATTAGGAGAATATCTACCTGCATATCTACCCCAAACATCCCTTAAAGCCTGGTTAGTCTATTATATAGTGTAAGGGAGTTGAGTACATTACAAAAATACAGGGTTGATAAGTCTTGTAGACTTATATTGCATGCTATAGAAAAGTTGTCAACTTCAGATTACACGTAAAAATACTGAAATAAATAACGTTTAAATTAACTTCAGATGGAACAATCCATTAAAGAAATACAGGGTTTACAAACGTATAACCCCTATCACCTGCTATACAGAATTTAATAAACAGGTGAGTCCATGAGAAAAAACAGGGTATATGGGTCATAATCTGCAGGAACAATCCATTAAACAAATACAGGGTTGATAAGTCTTGTAGACTTATATTGCATGCTATAGAAAAGTTGTCAACTTCAGATTACACGTAAAAATACTGAAATAAATAACGTTTAAATTAACTTCAGATGGAACAATCCATTAAAGAAATACAGGGTTTACAAACGTATAACCCCTATCACCTGCTATACAGAATTTAATAAACAGGTGAGTCCATGAGAAAAAACAGGGTATATGGGTCATAATCTGCAGGAACAATCCATTAAACAAATACAGGGTTGATAAGTCTTGTAGACTTATATTGCATGCTATAGAAAAGTTGTCAACTTCAGATTACACGTAAAAATACTGAAATAAATAACGTTTAAATTAACTTCAGATGGAACAATCCATTAAAGAAATACAGGGTTTACAAACGTATAACCCCTATCACCTGCTATACAGAATTTAATAAACAGGTGAGTCCATGAGAAAAAACAGGGTATATGGGTCATAATCTGCAGGAACAATCCATTAAACAAATACAGGGTTTACAAACTTATAGCCCCTATCAATCTGCTATATAGAATTTAATATGAGTCCATGAGAGAAAACAGGGTATATGGGTCATAATCTGAACATCTGTACATGTTCTTTCGTTTTAGAAACATTATAAGTACACAAAAATATTAAACTAGTATCACTTTTCCATTCCAAAATCATAAGAAAACAAAATATATTTCTACTCTCTACATTAAACATCTAGGATAAAAAATCACAGGCAGACTGTCTCAACAATAAGAGAAAATTAGCAACATAAAGTAATAGGGTTCTTCTAAAGGGCAACGCAGTCAGTAGCCTAAAGACAACAATAAAAGCAAAAGAACAAAATGTGAATGAAATCCACCATTTTGTGAATACTTATACTACAGACAAGACATTTACCTCTAGAAGGTGGTGGGCTCTCAATTCCTGTTTGATTCGAAGCTGTTCATCACGTTGTATTCGCTCACGTTCACGTAACATCCGCATTTGTTCTCGCTGTGTTTTCTTCTCCAAAACTGTAAACAAGTACACAAATGTAAAGAGAAGCAAATTTGACAAGGTCATTCTTAGCCTGGGTTACAGTCTGTCAATTTTTCACTTTTTTACTTCTGGCAAAATGACAGCCTGGGGAAATTTGATTTCCGAGCGTAGCGCAACCTACATACAACCGTGTTTTTTTGCGGGTGTTGATTGAAGAATGACAACTCTTCTCTGCAAGATACGATCGCTAAAAATAGAAACGGAATCATTTTGGAAATCACCAAACAGGCACGGTTATACAAGATCATTTCCGAAAGTACACGAATGCTCTCGTAGCCTCATTTACATTGCTAATATGTTCTGTAAATATTCATACGAGCAAAGCATCCTCTCATATGAAGCATCCCCCATATTAAGTATCCCCCACATTAAGTATCCTGTATCCTGTAAGTATTTGGTTCGATCCTTGGACAAGGAAGTATGTGAAATGATATGGTGGTCACATGATCGGAAAGGTGGGTTTTCTCTGGGTACTCTGGTTTCCGCCTAAACGAATGACCACATTTACGCTTTCATCCGCGCCGACGAGATTGATTAATATAAGCTGTTTAAACTTTTAAGTATCCTATGTTGTCATGACAATCCGGTTCTAATCTCAGCTTATGCCAATTGCAACAATGTATGCTGCTGGATTATTATTGAGCGAACAACTTATATAATGGTTGCTTAAGTCCAGACACAAGGTTATAAAACTTATCTCAGATCATTAACTCGAATGTCGAGAGGATAATCTTCTTTACATGTTCAGGGTATATGTGTTCAGGTATATGTGTTCAGGATATTATGTGTTTAGGGTATGTGTATTCAGGGTATATGTGTTCAGGTATATGTGTTCAGGTATATGTGTGCAGGTATATGTGTTCAGGGTATGCGTGTTCAGGTATGTGTTCAGGTATGTGTTCAGGTATATGTGTTCATGATATATGTGTTCAGGGTATGTGTGTTCAGGGTATGTGTTCAGGTATATGTGTTCAAATATATGTGTTCAGGTATATGTGTTCAGGATATGTGTTCAGGGTATATGTGTTCAGGTATGTGTTCAGGATATGTGTGTTCAGGATATATGTGTTCAGGGTATATGTGTTCAGGGTATGTGTGTTCAGGGTATATGTGTTCAGGGTATATGTGTTCAGGGTATATGTGTTCAGGTATATGTGTGTTCAGGATATGTGTGTTCAGGATATATGTGTTCAGGGTATATGTGTTCAGGGTATATGTGTTCAGGTATGTGTGTTCAGGTATATGTGTTCAGGGTATGTGTTCAGGGTATATGTGTTCAGGTATGTGTGTTCAGGTATATGTGTTCAGGGTATATGTGTTCAGGGTATGTGTGTTCAGGGTATATGTGTTCAGGGTATATGTGTTCAGGATATATGTGTTCAGGGTATATGTGTTCAGGATATATGTGTTCAGGGTATATGTGTTCAGGATATGTGTGTTCAGGATATATGTGTTCAGGGTATATGTGTTCAGGGTATGTGTGTTCAGGATATATGTGTTCAGGTATGTGTTGGTATTGTGTTCAGGGTATATGTGTTCAGGGTATATGTGTTCAGGGTATATGTGTTCAGGGTATATGTGTTCAGGATATATGTGTTCAGGGTATATGTGTTCAGGATATATGTGTTCAGGGTATGTGTGTTCAGGATATGTGTGTTCAGGATATATGTGTTCAGGGTATATGTGTTCAGGGTATATGTGTTCAGGGTATATGTGTTCAGGGTATATGTGTTCAGGATATGTGTGTTCAGGGTATGTGTGTTCAGGATATATGTGTTCAGGATATATGTGTTCAGGGTATATGTGTTCAGGATATGTGTGTTCAGGGTATATGTGTTCAGGATATGTGTGTTCAGGGTATGTGTGTTCAGGATATATGTGTTCAGGATATATGTGTTCAGGGTATATGTGTTCAGGATATGTGTGTTCAGGGTATGTGTGTTCAGGATATATGTGTTCAGGATATATGTGTTCAGGGTATATGTGTTCAGGGTATATGTGTTCAGGGTATATGTGTTCAGGATATATGTGTTCAGGATATATGTGTTCAGGATATGTGTGTTCAGGATATGTGTGTTCAGGATATATGTGTTCAGGGTATATGTGTTCAGGGTATATGTGTTCTGGGTATATGTGTTCAGGGTATATGTGTTCAGGATATGTGTGTTCAGGATATGTGTGTTCAGGATATATGTGTTCAGGGTATATGTGTTCAGGGTATATGTGTTCAGGGTATATGTGTTCAGGGTATATGTGTTCAGGGTATGTGTGTTCAGGTATATGTGTTCAGGATATATGTGTTCAGGGTATGTGTGTTCAGGGTATATGTGTTCAGGATATATGTGTTCAGGGTATATGTGTTCAGGATATATGTGTTCAGGATATATGTGTTCAGGGTATATGTGTTCAGGGTATGTGTGTTCAGGGTATATGTGTTCAGGATATGTGTGTTCAGGATATATGTGTTCAGGATATATGTGTTCAGGGTATATGTGTTCAGGGTATATGTGTTCAGGATATATGTGTTCAGGGTATATGTGTTCAGGATATATGTGTTCAGGGTATATGTGTTCAGGGTATATGTGTTCAGGGTATATGTGTTCAGGTATGTGTGTTCAGGATATATGTGTTCAGGATATATGTGTTCAGGGTATATGTGTTCAGGATATATGTGTTCAGGGTATATGTGTTCAGGATATATGTGTTCAGGGTATATGTGTTCAGGGTATATGTGTTCAGGGTATATGTGTTCAGGATATATGTGTTCAGGGTATATGTGTTCAGGATATATGTGTTCAGGGTATATGTGTTCAGGTATATGTGTTCAGGGTATATGTGTTCAGGGTATATGTGTTCAGGATATATGTGTTCAGGGTATATGTGTTCAGGATATATGTGTTCAGGTATATGTGTTCAGGGTATGTGTGTTCAGGATATATGTGTTCAGGGTATATGTGTTCAGGTATGTGTGTTCAGGATATATGTGTTCAGGGTATATGTGTTCAGGTATATGTGTTCAGGGTATATGTGTTCAGGATATATGTGTTCAGGGTATATGTGTTCAGGATATATGTGTTCAAGTATATGTGTTCAGAGTATATGTGTTCAGGATATACGTTGTTTTTTTTTGTTTTTTTGTGGGTATCTAACTACAAGCATTTATGATAATGTGTCTCTAGTCACAATGAATACATATACATGTATGTTCATGGTACCTAATAATACACTCCGAAGTGTGTCTTGACGTCTAACAATTCAATAAACAATGTTCTGTTCAGTTCAACAATCTATTCTATGTAGGATATACGTTGTAAGTAAGTAAAGTAAACAAAACTTTCAGTACTTTTCTCACTTTTCATTTGTTTTGCCCGCTTCATGAGTTCTTTCTGTTGTTCGCGCTCCATTCGTTTCTGAAACTGCATCTCGGCCACTTTACGAGCCATCTCTACAATGATATTATGTTGACAATCATATTGACATATTCCATGCATATACAGTCAAACATGTCCATAAGTCATGAAACCCATAAAATGTTTTTGCTGTTGACAAGCTCTCTCGTAGTAATCTATAATACATTGGTAATGGTGGCTTGATGCAAGATCACAATCATGACCTTCAGATACAGGTCTCGGTGGCCTAGTGGTGAAGACGTCTGTCGAAGGTTCGAACCTCGACTTGCCTGTCCATATTGCCATTTTTGACAGATCTCGGGAAAACATATGGTTCAAATGTTAATAACTAGGTCAAAAGTTCATCCTCGTCACTGAATACCGAAGTCATACCATTATCTTTCTTTGTTTACAAACATATTGTACTCATCCTGTTTGCACTAGCACCCAGAACTTTAAGTTGGCCAGTGGCAACGTTTTCTTGTGGTCACTAGATCGACACATGGATTGTGTGACCCCTGTCATCGTTACACCAGATCGACACATGGATTGTGTAACCCCTGTCATCGTTACACCAGATCGACACATGGATTGTGTGACCCCTGTCATCATTACACCAGATCGACACATGGATTGTGTGACCCCTGTCATCGTTACACCAGATCGACACATGGATTGTGTAACCCCTGCCATCATTACACCAGATCGACACATGGATTGTGTGACCCCTGTCATCGTTACACCAGATCGACACATGGATTGTGTGACCCCTGCCATCGTTACACGAGATCGACACATGGATTGTGTGACTCCTGCCATCGTTACATGAGATCGACACATGGATTGTGTGACCCCTGTCATCGTTACACAAGATCGACACATGGATTGTGTGACCCCTGCCATCGTTACACGAGATCGACACATGGATTGTGTAACCTGTCATCGTTACACCAGATCGACACATGGATTGTGTAACCCCTGTCATTGTTACACCAGATCGACACATGGATTGTGTGACCCCTGTCATTGTTACACCAGATCGATACATGGATTGTGTAACCCCTGCCATCGTTACACCAGATCGACACATGGATTGTGTAACCTGTCATCGTTACACCAGATCGACACATGGATTGTGTAACCCCTGCCATCGTTACACCAGATCGACACATGGATTGTGTAACCTGTCATCGTTACACGAGATCGACACATGGATTATGTAACCCCTGTCATCGTTACACCAGATCGACACATGGATTGTGTAACCCCTGTCATTGTTACACCAGATCGACACATGGATTGTGTGACCCCTGTCATTGTTACACGAGATCGACACATGGATTGTGTAACCCCTGCCATCGTTACACGAGATCGACACATGGATTGTGTGACCCCTGCCATCGTTACACCAGATCGACACATGGATTGTGTAAACCCTGCCATCGTTACACGAGATCGACACATGGATTGTGTGACCCCTGCCATCATTACACCAGATCGACACATGGATTGTGTAACCCCTGTCATCGTTACACCAGATCGATACATGGATTGTGTGACCCCTGCCATCGTTACATCAGATCGACACATGGATTGTGTAACCTGTCATCGTTACACCAGATCGACACATGGATTGTGTGACCCCTGTCATCGTTACACCAGATCGACACATGGATTGTGTGACCCCTGTCATCGTTACACCAGATCGACACATGGATTGTGTGACCCCTGTCATCGTTACACCAGATCGACACATGGATTGTGTAACCCCTGCCATCGTTACACCAGATCGACACATGGATTGTGTGACCCCTGCCATCGTTGCACCAGATCGACACATGGATTGTGTGACCCCTGTCATCGTTACACCAGATCGACACATGGATTGTGTGACCCCTGTCATCGTTACACGAGATTAACACATGGATTGTGTGACCCCTGTCATCGTTACACGAGATCAACACATGGATTGTGTGACCCCTGTCATCGTTACACCAGATCGACACATGGATTGTGTAACCCCTGCCATCGTTACACGAGATCGACACATGGATTGTGTGACCCCTGTCATCGTTACACCAGATCTGTTTATATACAGTCAAACCTGTCTTAAGCAGCCAGCCAAGGGAATCACAGAAAATGGCTGCTTAACACAGGTGGCTGCTTAATAGATGTCAAATGTATAATAAAACAACCGATTGGGAATCTGGAAACTGGTTGCTTAATACAGGTTGGCTGCTTAATGGAGGTGACCACTAACACAGGTTTGACTGTATAATGGAGGTGACCACTAACACAGGTTTGACTGTAGTTACAAATACTCTAGTTGCTATACCTTGTTGTTCGATCTTTTGTTTCATTTTGTTTTCAATCATTTGTCTCGCCATGATCTGCTGCATCTTCATCTTCTCTCGTTTCTTCTGGTTTTCTATTTTCTTCAGGCGACGACTCACTGTGACTGATAAACGATCCTCGATCTCTGACTCAGTTAGCTTTACAAAACCCTATGGATATATAAGAGTGAAAGATCTAACGCAACAGGAAGATCACATACACACAACACATTGAAATTCTCACAGGGGTTGAACATCCGAATATATACAGGGATCATTTTAGAGGGCGATGTGGGCGAAATTGTCGCCTAGGACCCTCACTTCGCCCTCTGGGGGCCCCACTTCTCCCTAAAAAAATAAAAATATTTGTTGGTTTTTTACGATTTTCAAACAAAATTGTGTCTAGTAAGATACACTGGCCCATTATAAAGCACTCCTTCTATTCAAGTGTTGTATTTAATGGTTGTACTGTGCATTTTAACCCTATTTTGCAGAAGTATATTAAAGAACACTATTTAAAGAAGCGATCACGCGCTTTCACACTTCTCCCAAAAATTCTGATCTAGAATGAACCCTGATATATACAGAAAGTGTCGTCACTTTAAACTATGTTGCAGCTAACGGATAAAGAAACTATCAAAGAAAAACATTTGTTCTTGCGCTTGCCTTAATTTCAACTCACCAATGCGACAGGAATTTTCAACCATTGCACATAGATTTGAAGTCGTAAACTTCTCTATTAGAAAATGAATATGCTTCTCGGTGTCAAATGATAGAACCTGTTCGGGGGACATCTATGGCCGAGCTGTTAACTCATTTGATTCTGGATACCGTTCAAACAGTATTTGCAAAGAACATAGAGCCAGATCAGCCGCTATGGAACGGTGCCGTCTGATCAGACTCTATGCTGTTTGCTATTCAGATGATCTTGCTACGACACTTGGCTATGTAGCAAACAACATAGATCCTGATCAGCACGCAGCGTCACGCTGCGGCTGATCTGGATCTATGTTGTTTGCAAAAGCCTTTAAATGTATCCAGAATGAAATGGGTTAAGGTGATGTCAAATTATTGCATGTGAGGAAGATATAAAGCTGGCAGGCGAGAGGCAGGTGGTTCTACCTGGGTGCCTGTCTGTGCCTGAAATAGCTGGAGAATCACCATACATGCATGACCTACGATGCTGGTAAAAAAAACCCCGCAAAAACAAACAAACAGAAGCTGTCCAACATCACATTTCAGTTTTTTATTCATTTAACTAAAAGTCTAAATGGTGTAAATTCTCGACATATTGAGAGACATTACTGGTTTTTCTCTATTACCTCCCTTGATGGATAAAGTCAGATTTATCCCTAAATGTATATTGTCCTTTTAGTTGGAATCCTTTGTTTATACTGTTGTCGTCTAAACGGATGTTGTGTTAGGATAAATGTAATTTTTTCAAAATCGTGTTAATTAATTGAACCAATTTCTACAGTAAGGTATCCATTGGACATGCTAAAGGATATCTGTCGAGATTTAATAATTTCATAATTATAAGATGAGACTACGGATGAATATGGAAAACATGTGGTGCAAAGGAAACAACTATAAAAACAGAGTAAACCAATTAAGAGGACCAATATACTATTAGGAGTATTCAGGGGCAGTAACTGACTAATGTTTCTCATTATAATTTGAAAGTTACGTATAAACTTACTGAAATTACAGACAGAAGAATGAAATGTACTCACATTTTCCCCACCACTGACTCTAGCCTCGTAAAAATCACCTACGTTCACTTTGGTGTTGAAGGAGAAGAGATCTCGGCCAAGGTCAGATACGTTATTACGTTCAATATACTGAAACAAAGATGGAATAGAGAATTTCGTAATAAGACAAATCCACATGAAATGGTAAGCAGTTGATTGCGCAATAACACTTTAACCCATTTGATTCTGGATACCGTTCAAACAGTATTTGCAAAGAACATAAGAGCCAGATCAGCTGCCATAGAACGTTCCGTCTGATCAGGCTCTATGCTGTTTGCTATTCCGATGATCTAGCTAAGACACTTGGCTATGTAGCAAACATCATAGATCCTGATCAGCACGCAGCATCACGCTGTGGCTGATCTGGATCTATGTTGTTTGCAAAAGCCTTTAAATGTACCCAGAATGAAATGTGTTAATTAATACAGAATTTGGACATCAATAGTTAGTTTAATCATATGTTATTGCTCGATTCGTTTTACATATACATGTGAATACAAAACATGACAAATTAAATAAAGGCAAACGGGTCGGGCCACAAGTTCTAGCAACATTAGTTACGGCCCTTCCCGACATCAATACAAATGTAGACTAACTAATCAAGCGAAATTACAACAGAATCAAGTTTATCACAACTGCAGTATTCTTCTTCGATACTTGATTTAGGCAACAACGATTGGGAAACAAGTTTTAACTTGTATTAATCACAGTCAGGGTTCCCTCTGTCTGAATTTTTGTCTGCGCCACTTCTGTCACCAATTGAAAAAAACTGGAGCCAACTAAGAGCCAATAGTTCACAAATAAATATTTGAAGCCATGTATTTGACAAAACATGTGCCAAAAAAAAAAATTGAAAAAAAAAAATTGCACCAAATATTTTCGCCAATTCACAAAATTTAGTGTCACTATTTTTGTGTGTGTCACAGTTGGCGACCAACAGCGGGAACCCTGACCGTTATTGGTGCAGAAACAAGAAGGATGAAACCAAAGTATTCAAAAGAACACTTCTGTACTATCTCGCGGGCCAAGAATTGAACGATGATTGCATTGGCAAGAAGCAAGCATATTCATTGCAATAATCGGACAGTAATCTGGAAGTCGTGATAGCACAGTGGATGCGCGTTCGCTTCACGTGCGAAAGGTCCGGAGTTCAAACCCCGCTGGAGCCGTTACGATTGTGCCCTTAGGCAAGGCATTTAATTTTCACTTCCTCTTCTCTCTCCCTCGTGGCGATGGATTCCATCAGGAATGAGGTCTCGAGAGTGATTAATATAAATTATAAGAACTTGTTTCGCATTCGAGCTAAAATAAATTTGTATAAACTAATCTAACTGAAAAAACAGCTATTTACCGCAAAGTCATTCAGATGGATTGAACATAAACACTTCAATAATTACATATCTCTACATGCCTACCCTCATTACATCCGGTATTGTCTTCATTTTCCGCCCACACGGAGCGAAGTACCAAACCTCACCCACAATCCCGCGCCTGCCATATGAGTGTATGTTGGTCTGCCGTTTCCAGCCCTTACTCAGAGGTATCTTTATTTTATCGTCGTCCAACACAACATGTCTTCTCTTGATCTGTCTTTCCCCACCTAGCAACATACAAAATAGTGTTAATACATACCGTTAGCAACATACAAAATAGTGTTCATACATACCGTTAGCATCATGTTCGTTCTGATATGACTGGTTAGTGAGCCGCCAGCTAGTTAAATAATGGTTACCGATTGCCTACCAGCCTGGCACCTGGCATACAAACATAGGATTTGGGAAGTACTGATGTTCATAAAAAAGAGGTGTCGCATAAGTCAGAAATGTCTGGCCCTTTTTACAAGTCTGACCTAGTGTTAGGGTTAGTTATATGTATATATGTAAACATGGTGTAAATAGATGATAACGTTGCTCTAGTTCATTGTATGGGTGAATACACCTCACTGACAGATGGATTCCTTCGTTAAGTCTAACGACCTATATGTTGCGTTCTTCTAGCTTGAAGACATGTTTCTGCATCTATGGTATTCATGAACTAATATTCAATATATTATGCAACAAAACGAGCGTCTAATAAAGAAAATAAGAAAATATCGACAATACCATCAGAATCAGCTTTCCTCTTTCCGCTGTGTTCGTCACTGTCTGAGTCACCGGTCATGTTATCCATATCCGAGCCACTCAAACTGCCATTCTCTGTAATGTATAACACGCCATATTTTATACAGCATTAATCTGGACTGACATTTCTTGTAATGAAAGGAAGTGGTAATTAATGTCATAATTAAATATATACCAGTAGAAAGACCATACAATTCAGAGAATGCTTACGAACAAAGATCATTGTCCGAAGGGAAACGCATAATTGGGAGATAGGATACGGCGGCACATGCCAGGTGCTCTACTCCTGAATCCACAAGTGTTTACGGTACTAGGTGACTAATCAACAACCTACAAGGTGCACTGCACCTGAATCCACAAGTGTTTACGGTACTAGGTGACTAATCAGCAACCTACAAGGTGCACTACCACTGAATCAACTAGTGTTTACGGTACTAGGTGACTACTCAGCAACCTACAAGGTGCACTACCACTGAATCAACTAGTGTTTACGGTACTAGGTGACTACTCAGCAACCTACAAGGTGCACTACCACTGAATCCACAAGTGTTTACGGTACTAGGTGACTACTCAGCAACCTACAAGGTGCACTACCACTGACTCCACCAGTGTTTACGGTACTAGGTGACTTAATCAGCAATCTACAAGGTGCACTACCACTGAATCCACAAGTGTTTACGGTACTAGGTGACTAATCAGCAATCTACAAGGTGCACTACCACTGAATCCACAAGTGTTTACGGTACTAGGTGACTACTCAGCAACCTACAAGGTGCACTACCACTGAATCCACAAGTGTTTACGGTACTAGGTGACTACTCAGCAACCTACAATGTGCACTGCACCTGAATCCACAAGTGTTTACGGTACTAGGTGACTATCAGCAACCTACAAGGTGCACTACCACTGAATCCACAAGTGTTTATGGTACTAGGTGACTACTCAACCTACAAGGTGCACTGCACCTGACTCCACAAGCGTTTACGGTATAACACATACCCCAGACACCTCACCCTCCAATACATACCCAAATCATAGTCCAATGCCGAGCTGTCATTACTATTTGTCTCCTGGAACATGTCCATTGTCTTAGAGGCCTGGTCTCCGGCATCAATAGCAGATAAAGCTTTACTGGATACCTGCTCCTGAAAAAGAGTCCATATACATACATGTAAATGTTATGTTACAATACTATTAAGAGGATATTGTTTGTATGATTGGATTATATTTCACCGAATGAACATTGAAAGCATTACCGTAATCGTGTATGTATAAGACGCACTTTTTTCCCTCCAAAATAGTATCCAAAAGTCTGGTGCGTCTTATACTCCAGTTTAGAACTAAATTCCATTGTTTCAAAGACTCAAACATGACAAATGGCGTATTACAACAAAGGGAAATAAATGTTTCATACTATTTTTCTCTCAGTCCCGTAACGTACCGTATTTGTTCCGGATTTCGGTATATCACAAGTGACGCTAGCTTCATAAGTGAAATATAATTGTATCATTAAATTATTATGATAGAAAATGATGCAACCGCGTGTTAAATGACGCTAGAACGTCATGTTTAGACATAGAACATGTAGAGTGTTGATCTAAGAGGAAGTTATATAAAGTGGTGTATACAAGTCAGTGATCATAACCATTTTGAGTTGTCCTGTCCACTGGCAAACAGAGAGACACAGACACAGCCAAAAAACATAACCCTGTTCGTAAGGCAGGAGCTAATGATAATGCATGCATGCTACATTGTCCAATAGTGTGGGGTGATCTGGACAAAACATACGCGAGATGTTCACTGCCAGATGCAAGTATGGCACTGCGAATATATTGTAGACTATAGTATGGAAGGGGAAACACGTCAACAGGCCCCGCCCCATCTTCCCCTTACAAAATGGCCACCTGTTTTCAAGATGGCCGCCATTGCTCGATAACCGTGGGAACATTAAGATGTTTTCTCACTCCATTTATAGACATTACCCAGATTTAGCATACAGTAAAACCTGTGTTAGTGTTCACATCTATTAAGCAGCCAACCTGTATTAAGCCAGTTGCTAGATTCCCAATTAGCTGTTTTATTATACATTTGACCTCTATTAAGCAGCCACCTGTGCTAAGCAGCACTTTCTGTGATTCCCTTGGCTGGCTGCTTAAGACAGGTTTGACTGTATTATGTTTTATCAGTAGGTAAATTAACTTCTACAGAATGACAGGAGTTTTATAGATATTTGTCAAGGTCAATGTCATAAGCTATAATTTAGACATGTACAAAACAAGTGACTCTGTTAATTGTTATTTTGTTATATTTCGGGTTTTACGCTTGCATCAGCACCATTTCGGGCTATA
This sequence comes from Archivesica marissinica, assembly GCA_014843695.1. Lineage (NCBI taxonomy): Eukaryota > Metazoa > Mollusca > Bivalvia > Venerida > Vesicomyidae > Archivesica > Archivesica marissinica. The sequence continues at coordinate 72,041,129 of CM026386.1, read as the reverse complement.
TCGCCGGCGGGCAATTTACCTAACAACACCTTTCCTGGGCAGGCTCCAGCGGTTAACCAGTACTTGGTGCACCAAACTCTGTAAGAAACTGCCAACTTTTTCATATAAATGAGACACGACCTGAGCGGGGCTCGAACCCGTGACCATCAGTGATGTTAATTGTTCACATTAAATTTGATTCTCGTGCTGTTTGAATTATCCTCATGGGATAAATGATAGGTCTTCTGGATAAAAACTGGTTACACCTAGCACAAATTAACACATGAAATTTCATTTGAAGACAGTAAAGTTTATAAACTGTACCCGATCACTGAGGTCTGCTGGTTTAGTCTCGCTATCATTTGAAGACAGTAAGGTTTATAAACTGTACCTGATCACTGAGGTCTGCTGGTTTAGTCTTGTTATCATTTGAAGACAGTAAGGTTTATAAACTCTACCTGATCACTGAGGTCTGCTGGTTTAGTCTCATCATTTGAAGACAGTATGGTTTATAAACTGTACCTGATCACTGAGGTCTGCTGGTTTAGTCCCGTTATCATTTGAAGACAGTAAGGTTTATAAACTCTACCTGATCACTGAGGTCTGCTGGTTTAGTCCCGTTATTATTTGAAGACAGGGTTTATAAACTCTACCTGATCACTGAGGTCTGCTGGTTTAGTCCCATTATCATTTGAAGACAATAAGGTTCATAAACTCTACCTGATCACCGAGGTCTGCTGGTTTAGTCTCGTTATCATTTGAAGACAGTAAGGTTTATAAACTGTACCCGATCACTGAGGTCTGCTGGTTTAGTCTTGTTATCATTTGAAGACAGTAAGGTTTATAAACTCTACCTGATCACTGAGGTCTGCTAGTTTAGTCCCGTTATCATTTGAAGACAGTAAGGTTTATAAACTATACCTGATCACTGATGTCTGCTGGTTTAGTCTCGTTATCATTTGAAGACAGTAAGGTTTATAAACTCTACCTGATCACTGAGGTCTGCTGGTTTAGTCCCGTTATCATTTGAAGACAGTAAGGTTTATAAACTCTACCTGATCACTGATGTCTGCTGGTTTAGTCTCGTTATCATTTGAAGACAGTAAGGTTTATAAACTCTACCTGATCACTGAGGTCTGCTGGTTTAGTCTCATCATTTGAAGACAGTAATGGTTTATAAACTGTACCTGATCACTGAGGTCTGCTGGTTTAGTCTCGTTATCATTTGAAGACAGTAAGGTTTATAAACTCTACCTGATCACTGAGGTCTGCTGGTTTAGTCCTATTATCATTTGAAGACAGTAAGGTTTATAAACTCTACCTGATCACTGAGGTCTGCTAGTTTAGTCCTGTTATCATTTGAAGACAGTAAGATTTATAAACTCTACCTGATCACTGAGGTCTGCTAGTTTAGTCTCGTTATCACTGACTTTGCTCTCCATCATCAGCTTCAGTTTATCTGCAATCTTATTTGGACTTCTACGTCGGATACCGGAATTTACCGCATTTCTATCGCCGTGATTGGAATTGAATTTGGTCCCTTTAATGGTGCGGTCATTTCCAGCTGACTGGATCATTTTCAGCGCAATCTGTTGCTGCTTTAACTCGAGTTCAAGCTCGCGTTTCAGTCGCTCCTGTCTCTTCTCTTCCTCCTGCAACATTGAACATTTCTGTTAACTCTTTACTCCACAACAGAATAGGCGAATTACTCATTTCATCTCCATACAGTTGCCAAGTAATAGGCACACTGTACTACATTTATATATATATAGTGTTTGTTTATTATAGTGTCACCCCTATTTAAAGGGCCAGCCACTTATGAGACACCTCTTTTTATGAACATCAGTACTTCCCGAATCCTATGCTTGTATGCCAGGCGCCAGGCTGGTAGGCAATCAGACACCTTAACCACTAGGCCACGGAAGACGGTTATATATATATATTTTTTTTTTAGTTTATTTAATGTCGCTACCGGTTGCCCATTTGAGCGACTGCCATTTTACCTAACAACACCTTTCCTGGGCAGGCTCCAGCGGTTAATCAGTACTTGGTGCCCCAATCTCGGTAAGAAACTGCCAACCGTCTCATATAAAGAGACATGGTCTGAGCGGGGCTCGAAACACGTGACCATCAATGATGATAGGTTACAGTGGTATACAAGTCAGTGACCGTAACCACTTGACCACGGAGGTGGCCCAACATACTCAATATATAAATAGGAATAGATAACGGCGTGAAACAGCTGCTATATGTGGGGAAACTATAATGGTGTTATATGACGTTAAATGTAACATAGAGATGTTGACTGCATATCCATTGCTTGCGATAGGTAAATGGCTGTCGTTTGTATGGAGATACAGTAGCTTTGATGTAGGGGCTTAATGCAGCACAAATAGCTTAGGTCATATGGCGACTCTCCAACTACTATTGATGGAGGAAGAAACAGTCATGGTAACACATGACAACAATGATCCTACTACCAACTGCAACTCATATTTCTGTATTGGAATCTACTATTACACATTGCTAACTTCAATATGAGTTGAAGGGGTGTGTCATCACATGTATTTACATGAAGAAAAGCACAAGTTGTGATAGCGCAGTGGTAGCGCGTTCACTTCAAGTGCGAAATATCTGGAGTTCGAGCCACGCTGGAGCCGTTTCAATTGTGCCCTTAGGCAAGGCATTTAAATTCCATGTTGCCTCTTCTCTCTCCCCCGTGGCGATGGATTCCATCAGGAATGAGGTTTCATGCGTGATTGATATAAGTTGTAAGAATTTGTTTCGCAATCAAGCTAAAATAAATTTGTATAAATTATAAACTAAGAAAAGCAGAAAAACAAATCAGATAAATAAATTTTCAAAACACATGATGTATTCAAATATTACCGCTAATTCTTCATCAGACATGTAATCCTCCTGTGATATCCTGGGTGGTCTCCCCCTTCTCTTTCTCCCAAGTGAAGGTGATGAACTACTTCCTGTGCCACTTTCTGTTGCAGCAGACAATATGGAGTTTTTGGTCTGCATTCTATGACGGATCTGATCTGCTATCAGCTTCTTTTTTAGACTGTCTATATGAACTTTATCTGGTGGCGGGGTGGGTGTGGAACTGGCTGAGGTTGTGGGCTTGGATGGGGATCGTCTGCTCGGTGAGGTGGAAGGTGTTCTGGAGGAGGTAACCTTTGACGATGGTGAAGACTGCAATGTCACAAAAGATGTTAAGAAACTTATTAACTATCATGCACAAATATATATTATGATGATGAATTAATTATCTGCATTTTACAATGTTCAAAGATTTTGATCAACAGCTAGCATTCCCTCTCATTGTCTACCTACGTGGTCCATCGAACAAAATGTGTTAAAACTCCCCCGTATACCTACACGAAATTTTTTTTTTGGCTCCTCCAAAAACAAAATGGCCGCTTAATATAGACAAAGAACAAAAAAGCAAGGTCAAGGTCATCTATAGATATGGCCTTCACTTGTCAATGAAAATGCTCGATTTCATTGAAAATATGTTGCAGAATTTTTCATCATGATTGACAGTTTGTTAACTTACTTGGCCCATATACCAGTATAGGTCTCGTGTCGATGCTGTACACCGTGCATATAAAAGAACCAGAGGAGATTCTGGAATGGGTCTATGTCTGTATCATTGCACTATCCTCCACACATCTAAAATGAATAATCTCTTCAGGAGGCGTCGCTCATATGGGCAACCGGTAGCGACGATAAATAAACGTAAAAAAATAAATAATGTTAGCACAAAGCAAATCCCCTGGCCCTACAGGGAGGGCTATGTTACAGATTGTGTGTGTATGTGTGTGGAGCGAGGGGGGGGGGAGCACTTATATACATGGTATATTACCTTCTTTGGTTTGGCAGCATCTTTATCAAAGTTGATATCAAATAGACTGGACACAGAGCTCTTATCAGAGTGGGCTTCACTGTCTAATCCGTTGCTTACTGAAGTCTCCCTCTGAAACACAAACAACAGTATGAGCTTCGCTGTCTAATCTATGACTTATTGATCAGTCCTTCAGAAATGTATATATGTGTGTGTTTTACGCTTATTTATCGTCATTACCGGTTGCACATATGAGCGACGCCTACTGAAGAGATTAGTCATTTTAGATTTTTGGAGGATAGTGCAATGATACATACATTGACCCATTCCAGAGTCTCCTCTTGTTCTTTTACGTGCATGGCGTAAAGCACCGACACGAGACCTCGGTTTAAAGTCCCATCTGACAGACTGTTAATATTATTAGGATTAGACGGGGGATCGAACCTAAGATCCCTGGATTACCAGTCCAACGTGTTACCACTGGACTACATTTCCAAAGTACATAATATATATACAGTGCATATTGCATCTGGATCAGGGCTCATTCTAGTGATTTAATCCTTGCAGTCACTTCGAAGATATGAACCAGACAAGAAATGGACACACGCACATACCCAAAATTGAACATTAAATGGCTATTCCTTTATAGGCACAGCACATACACGGAATTTATAGCCACATAAATGTTATTATAGCCACAAAATCCCTACTCCTAACAGTAAACCTATGGTTCTCCTTGGCTGTCTGACTAGAGCAGTGGTTAGCGAGCTCGCTTCTCACCAATGCAACTCGGGTTCGATCCTCGGACCGGGAAAGAATGTGAGATGGTACGATGGTCACCAGATCGGACAGGTGGGTTTTCTCCGGATACCTCCCACAGGAATGATCACATTTACTCTTCCATCCGCGCCAAATATAAGTTGTTAGAACTTGCTTCGCAATCGTTAAATAGATAAAGTTAAAACTAAATGGTTCTCCTAGCCAAGTACGTACCAGTTTATGGGTGCAAACAGACGGACAGACGGACGGAATGGCTGGAAGTTTATATAATATACTTACTCCATCTTTAAAATATATTCAATTATTAAGGAACTTTATATCTCCAATGGGAGGCTGTAAACTTGTGTTAGAATTTTGCTATTAAGCTCACCAAAAGGCTCGCTTAACCCTTTCAACACCACATACCTCTAAATAGACTTACAAAACGTGTAGATCCAGATGAGCCGGCTCGATACAAGCTGTCTCATCAGGATCTGTCTGCACTTTTTACCAGTAATATGACTATTTTTAGACAAAATTACCCATTTTGATAAATGAACTGGTCCAAATTTAATTTTCTTATTAATTTATTGGTCTAAAAATATCCTGCACCAGTCCATGTCAGTTACTTGGTGTTGAAAGGGTTAACCCATTTGATTCTGGATACCGTTCAAACAGTATTTGCAAAGAACATAGAGCCAGATCAGCCGCCACGGAACGTTCCGTCTGATCAGGCTCTATGCTGTTTACTATTCAGATGATCTTGCTGAGACACTTTGCTATGTAGCAAACAACATAGATCCTGATCAGCACGCAGCGTCACGCTGCGGCTGATCTGGATCTATGTTGTTTGCAAAAACCTTTAAATGTATCCAGAATGAAATGGGTTAATAGTAAAATTCCAAAACAAGTTTCATAAAATATGGTATGAAATTACAATGAGTGTAAAGATTCTATATACATGTGTACAGTGAAACTTGTGTTAGCGGTCACATTTATTAAGCAGCCAACCTGTATTAAGCAACCAGTTTCCAGATTCCCAATATGATGTTTTATTATACATTTGACCTCTATTAAGCAGCCAACCTGTATTAAGCAACCAGTTTCCAGATTCCCAATATGTTGTTTTATTATACATTTGACCTCTATTAAGCAGCCACCTGTGCTAAGCAGCCACTTTCTGTGATTCCCTTGGCTGGCTGCTTAAGACAGGTTTGACTGTATATAAATGTTATTATAAGAATCGTTTCTGAGTTTTCTGCGGTGGTGCAGTAGTAGATCTCAGATTTGCTATTGCTGGACAATGTCGCAATAGTGGTGTGGGTTCGGAACCAGAGTTATTCCTATATAATTTTAAGGCATAGAGTGGTGGAACCTATGCTCGGCGTATTCCTATGCTCGGCGTATTTTTTCCATTTACATATGTATTTAAAATATTTAAATAGTTTTAACCTATTTTCGCTGACAGAGGTGAAGCATGGTTCAATAACATTCCGTTGTGGGTACCGATAGCCTAATGCAACTGTCACCTGACTGGTTCAGTAGCTGAATATAAATAGACAACTTGTTGGGAAAAAAATTTCCACCGAAATGTGCGGTTTATGAGCATTTCAGGTGGCTATCCGGATTGGGGAACAAATGTACAAATAACCAGAAAAAAGTTTCTTATGAGTTGTAATATTGTTAGTTATTGATGTTACTAAGTCAAAATAATATATTCAACATTTACCCATGCATAAATAAAAAAATGCATGTACGCCGTGCATAGGTGCCCTAAAGTATCTAGTTCCCCATGGAGACAGGTGCCATTGCGATAACTGTATTTAGGCGCATGGTCACGTAATGAAGCTAAAATTTTCAACAACAATTTTATGAAAGTTGTGTTCACGACTTAAGAAAATAATAATATACGGCAAGTGCATTTAACATTTTTTTATAGGCCATGATATGTAGGATTTACGCCGAGCATAGGTTCCACCACTCTAAGAGAATTATTAACACATTCTGCTATACGGATATTACGGATAATACCTTGTGGAAGTCGTGATAGCTCAGTGGTAGCGTGTTTGCTTCACGTGCGAAAGGCCTGGAGTTCGAGCCCCGCTGGAGCCGTTACGATTGTGTCCTTAGGCACGGCATTTAAATTCCACATGCCTGTTCTCTCTCCCTCGTGGCGATGGATTCCATCAGGAATGAGGTCTCGAGAGCGATTAGTATAAGTTATAAGAACTTGTTTCGCAATCGAGCTAAAATAAATTTGTATAAAATAAAAATAAAATAATACCTTTCTGTTATATTTTTCCAGCATGGATGGCGAGAGTATAGATGTAGACTGGACTAACGATAATGGAATAGCAGGTTGCTTCACAAGTTTCCGTGGCCGACCCCGACCTCCTGCCGTACTTCTACGACCCCGACTCAAACTCGTGCGACTCGAACCTGCGGTGCTACTGATAGACGTGGTCTTAGAAGATGATGATGGACTACTGGACGACAGTCCCAGAGAAGCACCAAACATACCATACTTGGCTGAAAAATGTTAGAAAGAAGTAAGTCCGCCTCCGTGGTCGAGTGGTTATGGTCGCTGACTTGTATACCACTGTAACCTATCATCACTGATGGTCACGGGTTCGAGCCCTGCTCAGGCCGTGTCTCATTTATATGAAAAAGTTGGCAGTTTCTTACGGAGGTTGGTGCACCCAAGTACTGGTTAACTGCTGGAGACTGCCCAGAAAAGGTGTTGTTAGGTAAACTGCCCGTCGGCGATATAGCCCAAAATGGTGCTGATGCAGGCGTAAAATCCGAAATATAACATATATTGAAAGAAGTAATTAATTTTTCACAATGACATTATTAGATGAGTCGCAAATAAATAGCTAAGATTTTTGGAAGAACCATTTCTAAACGAGGTTAGTTTCCCTCATTCCTAAACAGAATAACATACTAAAAATGTACAAATATTTATGGATTAATGCTCCAAGGCCCAAGACCAGAATGGGAGAAGAATTAATTTGGTTTATTTTGTCTGGACTTTTAACTCTTTGCATGCTGGGTAAAATAAAGGCTATAAATGGTTCAAATATTTGTAGCAGACGACAATTCATTAACGAATGTTTTGTTATTTGTAACTGAAATAGGTTACGGAATTTCATTAGAATTATGTTGTTTACAATGTAAGTCACAATTCTAATGAATGCACGACATATTTGTCTGTTATTTTCACCGCTAGCATGCAACGAGTCAATAATATCTTTCTTTTAACAATTACTATGTATATGAGAATGCATTAATTTTTAAGTTTTATTATCCAGAACAAATATTTAAAATGGACAATCATAAGCTATACAGCTTTCTGTCCAATTCCTTATATCAGTTGTTGTAAATAATCATGTATTGACAGAAAATAAATATGTTTAAACTAAATATTTAAAATCAGAATTGGCATATTTTTGACCATATTAAAAATAATTTCACACACAACAACAATTCCAGTCACAATGTTTACAATGCACATATCATTCAAAGAAATAAATGTTGTGATTTTCAAAGAAATTCCTACGAATAGTTACTACGCCTTTGCACACTATTGCATTTAATGCTGTTTGCATACCATGAAAGAAGCAATGTTATGTAACAATTAAATGCTCTTTTTCTGCAGTTCATCCCGGTATGAATAAGGCCACGAGAAATGTGATGGGTGGAGAGCCAATGTGTTTTACGTTTATTTATCGTTTATTTATCATTTATTTATCGTTTATTTATCGTCGCTACCGGGTGCCCATATGAGCGACGGCTCCTGAAGAGATTACCGGTAGTCATTTTAGATTTTTTGAGGATAGTGCAATGATATAGACAGAGACCCATTCCAGAGTCTCTTCTGGTTCTTTTTACGTGCACGGTGTACACCACCGACACGAGACCTCGGTTTAATGTCCCATCTGAAAGACTGTTAATTTTATTAGGGTCAGACTGGGGATCGAACCTGCGATTCATGGATTACCAGTCCAGCGTATTACCACTGGACTACAGATCCGTCTGTTGAGTATGTTGACAAGCAGATACTTTTAACCCATTCAACACCAAGTAACTGACATGGACTGGTGCATGATATTAACCCATTCAACACCAAGTAACTGACATGGACTGGTGCATGATATTTTTAGACCAATAAATTAATAAGAAATTTACAGTTGGACCAGTTCATTTATCAAAATGGGTAATTTTGTCTAAAAAAAAGAGTAATATTACTGGCAAAAAGTGCAGATCCGTTACAGTTTTTGTAAGCCTATTTATAGGTCTTTGGTGTTGAAAGGGATAACTCTTTATTCTTAATTATTCATTGCCAATAACTTTGAATATTTTATATCTCCATTCTCTCATCAGACAAGCCAGTTTTAATATCCTTGAGTCAGAATTTGTAAAGAAATTTAGAAATATTCATGACAAAGGCAACGATACATAACTATTAGAGTTGTACACAAACTTAAGCGAAGCAAATACTACAGCGAGTATCCGAGTATAAAGGTAAATTCGGAACTACTCAAAATACATGTACAATGTAACATAATGTACCCCGAGTATAGAGGTAAATGTAACATAATGTACCCCGAGTATAGAGGTAAATGTAGCATAATGTACCCCGAGTATAGAGGTAAATGTAACATAATGTACCCCGAGTATAGAGGTAAATGTAACATAATGTACCCCGAGTATAGAGGTAAATGTAACATAATGTACCCCGAGTATAGAGGTAAATGTAACATAATGTACCCCGAGTATAGAGGTAAATGTAACATAATGTACCCCGAGTATAGAGGTAAATGTAACATAATGTACCCCGAGTATAGAGGTAAATGTAACATAATGTACCCCGAGTATAGAGGTAAATGTAACATAATGTACCCCGAGTATAGAGGTAAATGTAACATAATGTACCCCGAGTATAGAGGTAAATGTAACATAATGTACCCCGAGTATAGAGGTAAATGTAACATAATGTACCCCGAGTATAGAGGTAAATGTAACATAATGTACCCCGAGTATAGAGGTAAATGTAACATAATGTACCCTGAGTATAGAGGTAAATGTAACATAATTACTCAAAATAACAGATATACCCCGAGTAGAATTACTCAAAATAACAGATATACCCCCGGAGTAGAATTACTCAAAATAACAGATATACCCCCGGAGTAGAATTACTCAAAATAACAGATATACCCCCGGAGTAGAATTACTCAAAATAACAGATATACCCCCGGAGTAGAATTACTCAAAATAACAGATATACCCCCGGAGTAGAATTACTCAAAATAACAGATATACCCCCGGAGTAGAATTACTCAAAATAACAGATATACCCCCGGAGTAGAATTACTCAAAATAACAGATATACCCCCGGAGTAGAATTACTCAAAATAACAGATATACCCCCGGAGTAGAATTACTCAAAATAACAGATATACCCCCGGAGTAGAATTACTCAAAATAACAGATATACCCCCGGAGTAGAATTACTCAAAATAACAGATATACCCC